>JAQFVV010012540.1:591456-841062 GCA_028023455.1 Epiperipatus broadwayi | reverse complement strand
TTTTTAATATTTTGTTGTTATTTTAGTTATTAATCCTGATAATAATTATGATAAAACAATAACATATACGTGCTTTGCGCACAGATGCTCATTACATTGCAAAGTATTTCTTGATTTTACAAACTTCATTATCTGTGCGCAAAGCACATATATATGTTATAGTTTACATGCTAATAAAGTAAATCTTTAATTATTTAAAAAAGATAAAACAATAATTTTATTTATCGCAAACTTTATTCAACTGAAAGCCACATACACAAAAAATTAAATACTGTCAAGTTAGCCTCAATTTTGTTATATTATTTTGGTCAAGCAAGAATTAAGAATGCATTTCAGAGTGACTACTGTAATTTATGATTGATGCATCTTATTAAATCTAAGTTTTAAATTAATCTGTTTTGCCTGAGCAGTAATCTCTAAAAAATATCTTTTAAGAAGCTCAGATATAGTTTTTAACTATTAACTTTTTCGATGTCCTTAGCGCTATGAGAGCACTGCTTTCGTTTTTCAGATGATGTTTTGTTTTCTTTCTTTACTGATGTAAAAAGTATAAGCATGACATAGAACAAAATACGAGCTTTCGATAGGATAATCATGTGGCTTTCAGAAAATGTTTATTTTAAAAAAATCGGTTGAAATTTAGATTTTTGGCAAATTTTTTAATCGACCACAGTATTTAATTTTTTTTTTGATAATTTTTGTACTTATCACGAAGCGATAAAAGGCAAAAATAATTTATGGACTGCAAATGATATTTTCTCTGGTGCTATTCACAAAGAAGGCCTACAATAGATTTTCAACGTATTCCTGTAACATTTTTAAATTTTTTTTTAAATATTTTTCATAAAATTATATATATATATATATTTTTTTTTCCCATAAAATTATAATTTTTATTAATTTTAGTTTGTAATTAGTGTGTGTTAGTTATTTATGCTCATATAGAATTCATATCTAATGTAATTTTCTAACGTTCTACCTACACTATTATAAAAATAATGTTTTTCAAAAAGTATAATTTATTACGAAAATCATTAATTATGTTTATATAATATCGTTTATAAGTAATTTGTTATAAAACTAATAATCAAATGTATACAAACATTGCATACACATATATATAATCAAATTCTGATTCTTGTTTACGTTTTTCAAGTCTATAGCTAACAAATGAACTGTATGCAAATAAATTATATATATGTGGTACAATTAATATAACAAGATAGCATCACTTCTGTGCATAAAGAATATAAACATCACTTGTGTGCATAAAGAATATAAAGTTATAAAACTAATAATCAAATGTATACAAACATTGAATACACAAACATAATCACATTCTGATTCTTGTTTTTGTTTACTCTTGTTCATACTTTGGTTTTGCTATATGTTTCATAACATTATTTTCAAGTCTATAGCTAACAAATACACTATATGCAAATAAATTATATCTATGTGGTACAATAAATATAATAAGATAACATTACTTCTGTGCATAAAGAATATAAACATCACTTGTGTGTGCATAAAGAATATAAACATCACTGGTGTCCATAAAGAATATAAACATCACTGATGTACACAAAAAAATATAAAATGAAGAGATGAAACTCATTTTATCAGTGATATAGACAATAGCCTACAATTTCTAGTTTTAGATGGATAAGAAGCCAATTGCTATGATGATTTCTTTTGTATCTTTAATTAGGATGAATCTTTTTCTTTATAGACGCCTTTGACATTTAGAACATTTGGGGTACAAGATAAAAATGAAGAAGTCATATTCGAATTTTTTTGGAGATTGTGAAGCTGTGGATTAACTCAGGTAAGACATGTTATACATGTTCAGAAAGATAATTTTGTGAGGAATATAAAGAAATTATCACTGAAGATGTATTTTCAATTTTAGTTAATGTTACTTTTCAAATTATGAACAAACAATAAAATAATAATTATTTCGGATGTGAAAATTTCTTTTTTTCCTTATTTTTTATATAGTTATCACTATTTATTTTATGTTTATTGTTTTCCTTAATGTTTCTAGTTTCTAGCAATGTAATTGTTTTTGCTCTAACATAATTAAAACTGAAGTTATTGTGAAAATTGTGTGTCAGGCCAGTATTTTAAAAAGTTCAATATGGTGGCTTCAAGTTGAAAGAGTTAAAGTGATTAGTAGAAATCCAGAAGTAATCCCTAAATATATTTTATTGCCCAATGCATATTTATGAAGCTCAGAGATAGTATTTACATATTTATATAATGGACAATATCCCAAAAGCAAATATTCATGCATTTCTCATCGTCAAGTTAATATTCTGAAAAAATCCAAAAGTAATTCTCCATATATATGTTTAAGTTTCAATATCTTTAGAGAAAAAGTTGTCATGAAGTGACTTTCTAATATATTTTACAAACTTATAAAATTTAAAGATATATGTGGATTATGATTACGATATGTTCTATATATGATGACAAAGATAAAAACTAAAGCAAACTTATTAATTTTTTTATTTTCAATATATAAAAAAAATTTCAAATGAGTATGAGTTAAGATGTGTGAATAAAAACACTCATAACAAATACTGAATATGCACCGTCTGACTTGCAACACTTTCTTGTTTTAATATAAGCATAGTGAATGTGTGTGCATTTGACATTTCCACACATTTAGATAGAATACATTAAGCTAACTCTAATAATCACTGCATTTTGCTTAGTTTTATTTGTTTAGTTCAACTTCCTATAACTAATTATTTATTTATCTAGCATGATGTTTTTATTTTTAATAATCAATCACACCATATTCCTCAGCACCAGGATGATTCCTATATGATGTTATTAGTTCAACTTTATAATTCTATCAAATACAGAATAAAAACTATGTTTATAATTTTATGAAACAGAGAAGATATGATTAATTGTATTATTGTTTTGAGTTTTAATTGTAATATTTTTTTTGTTATGGTGTATAAATAGAATTTAGCTTTATTGTTAACAAAAAAATTTAGTTTTATTCAGAATTATTTCTTACATATACATTAATGAATATAATATATGTTAAGCGCTGAGATATAGTAATAGAGAAGCTGAGTAAAGTAATACTATGATGGCTTAACACTTTCAAGGGCTTATTGCATCCTCATATTAATAACAGAATCAGAATAGGAAAAAAGGTGAAATGTTTATATAGGCTGATGGCATTTAAATTTATGTAAATTAGAGTTCAAAGCATCCATTTTTTAAAAAGAGGGAAGCATGATTCTGTGCATTTTATCTTATTGGCTATATAGTATGCTTCCCTAATTTTTCATTTTGCACCATCTCTTTCAATAAATTCTATGGCAGAAGACATGGGTTTAAAAATATTGGTTTCATTTACTTTCTGATGTTCCAGAAAAATAGAGCTATAATCAGGCTTGTCAACTCTATTATATAAGTAATTGGTGTTGTGAAAGGCATGTGGATAGGGATACCCATGATTCTCCATAGTATGTTGCTTTGTATCCAGTTTGGTGATATTTAATTTTAAACATGGTGTTAGAGGTCAGTTCAGGTTCAAATCTATCCTTAGAATTGCTAATTAGTTTATCAGTTGAGAAGGGAGGTCTGGAAACTTAGCCAAAATGTTGGGGAAAGGGTTTAGTTAAATATTTTTATTAGTGCAGGAATATATGGCATGAGTAGCTAAGATCTATCATCATTGGGAGGTTAGAGTTTAGTTTGAAGTAGAATTGTTTGACTTTTCTTCTTAGATAGTTTTATTGGAATCCAATGGAGGTTATGTCTTTTAGATATAATTCTGTATTTGCTTTGCAAGAAGAGTCGTTTTTGGATAATAGGCAATTGCGATATAGGAAAGTGAATAGACCCGCGAATTGATAAGAGTGGGAGAAAAGTTGAGTTGGGGTGTGTGAATCCACGAACTTTAAGAGATTTGATATGCATTGAGTATTCTAGAGGAAATGGTTTCTCTGTAGAAGGATGTCTAAGTACTTCAAACTTTGAAGTGAGTCTTCCATTCCATCGTTAAGTGTAAGGCCAAATGCGCCTAGAGTTTTGCTTTGATATTGTAAATCGAGAGTTCTGATTCAGCTATAAAAATATCATCAACATAGCGCATGTAGATGAGGTCAGGAGTGTGCTGGAAGGATTAAATCTTCAAAGTGATTTAAGTATAGACTGGATAGGATGCCACTGAAGGGTAGACTCATGGGCTATCTGTAAGTCATGTGATAATATTGACAATCAAATGCAGCTATAATATTGTTTTCTAGCAATGTAAAAAACTCAGAAATAAATTCAGTGTGTATCGGAGAGTAAATGAATTTTGTGAGTTAGGTTCTGATGATGTTTATTGAAAGTTTCCTATTAATTGAGCAGTAAAATTCAGTGATATCTAAGGAAATTGTTTTAAATGCAGGGTCAAATTTGACATTCTTTATATGGAAAAAAGTTGAATGATGACTTAATAGTGTACGTGCCAAAACCAAGCTGGTCAGGCAACCACTGTTTCATCATTTTGGCAGTGTTAAAATAATGTATGCTTGTGAAATCCAGCAAAAATCTGAGTGGTATGTTAGGTTTACAGCTTGGCATTAGCGAACATTCATGAAGAGATAGCCATGGATGGATATATATAATACTACTCATTCTTAGTGAAGCCTTGTTGCAATATTTCTGTAATAATTCACTGACAAACTTATTTTTATTATGCTTTATGTTCTAAGAGGGAATTGTGTTAAATTTTAGATTGTTTATTTGAAGCTGCATTGTGTTGGTGAACTCAGTTTTATTCATGAGGCCGAATCTGATGCCTTTGTCTTCCTTTAAGGAGATGACAGCATTTTCTGAGAGGAAATGTTTGGTCGTATGAACTAATGACCAACAGTTAGAGTTTATAGCTCCAAAGGTTTTATGATGGATGTCGTTAATTATATTTGTTATTAAATTGTCTTTGTTGGGGTTATTTATAAGGCCTGTCTCTACATCGGCTATATTAATTCCATTATAGGTTGATTCCAAGGCTGCCGTCATATTTTGATCTGTACTTGAGGACAGTTTTAATGGAAGGGAGAGGAGTTTTGTATGTGAGGTTGACAAAGGCAGTTTTATTGTTATTATTTGCTCTGGAAATATTCATATGCACAAAAAAAGTTTTATTCTTTATTATTTAATGTTAACAGTTAACAAAGCAAAAATTTTAAAAAATGTATTCAATATAAAAAAATACATGTTAAAGGGAGAGTAAAGTTTACCTAACTCTTTGGCTATGAATATGAGTTTAAAAGATCTCGAAAGCGCTAAGCCTGATATTTAAATTTGATATTTCTAATTTCACCAACGAATATATTACTAAAGGCAAAAGTTTACCTAACTCTTTGGCTATGAATATGAGTTTAAAAGATCTCGAAAGCGCTAAGCCTGATATTTAAATTTGATATTTCTAATTTCACCAACGAATATATTACTAAAGGCAAATGGCCTCAAAAGCGCTTAGCGCAGAATAATTTTTGGAATCTGTATAGCTTCTCGTTCAAGTGTTGCATATGCTTTTTAATTTGTATATTAAATTATCGAGGGAGAAGTTTAAAATCTGTATTACCACTATGAATATGAGGCAAATGGCCTCGAAAGCGCTTAGCGCATAATAATCTTTGGAATCTGTATAGCTTCTCATTCAAGTGTTGCATACGCTTTTTAATTTGTATATTAAAATTATAAAGGTATAATATCTGTATCCAAGAATTTTAAATCTAAATTCAAACTAGATTAGTTTACAGGTGCTTAATGAAATTTCATGATCTACTTTCCTTTATACAAGTATAAACCAGCTCACATATCTATATGCATCCTATTAGGATCACCATCAGTAAAAATCTATGTTTTGTATCCTACAGGATATCTACAATCGTCATAACAATCATTTACTGTTGAATATATATATATATGTATGTGATCATGCTCTCCATTAAAAAATAAATAAATAATCATACAATGAAAGCTCAAAATGATGGCTGATTAAATTGAGCTTTTCTTCCTTATTTTTTTTTTCCAGGTGAGAATGGTCCTGGCCGAATATTCTCACCCTGTACTAACCACACAGAGAAACTCAAGTTTTGTAACAATTATCCCATAAATTTCTTAAAATTAACAATCTCCATGGAGGAACCAATAATAGATCGCTATATGAGTATATAATATTAAACATATGAATGCCATAATTCTTGATTGTAATAGTAGTTTATATTTTCTTTATAATATTTTACTTAAATGGTATTATATAGGGTATATGAGCGCAGACTTTCACATGACCCACCACTCTCCACACTACCTCATAACACTGATACCCTTGAACACATATATGTCGAAAAGATAAATAATCACCAACAAACGTATTTCATGCTAAACCAGCAATCAGTTGGTCCAGATTATCATCTCCACACATATATGCAATAAGTGCTCAGATATATATTAAGATAGCCAATCTTCATACTACATATATTGATACAGGTATATAATAAGCCTGTATTTCAGTTATTAAAAGGTATTAATGTAATTATCCAATGTAAATCTCATTTCATATACTAATGAAATACTCCAACTTGAGTTGAGTCAAACTACTAAGAAAAGGTATAAAGATAGATACAAACTCAAGTTTTTTGAGTATTAAATGATATTATCAAAATTCTTCTACAAATCTAAAACATTCTCTCTCCTTTTTTTTATCTCTTTAGCAAAAAATATATATATTGTGCCATTACTATTTAGTCATTAGCTAAATTTGTAGTAATGTGCATGAAAGAAAATGTAAAACAAAAATCATCATCACATTTTGATATAAAAAGGAAGCTGTAGGGCATCCAAGTTTAAACCCTACAAGATCCAGTTCTAAAAGCTTAAGATAGAAGGAGAGTGGGACAACAGTTATATTCTTTAATTGTTTGTGTGTTAATAAAAAAACTCAAAAAGAGTAGTCACACAGTTAATTATTCAGTATTTAATTTTTTTTTGTTAAAAAATAAAGTTATAACGCATATGTATAGGCAGTGTATGTTATAAAAGCTATTTAGTTAGTCACTTTTAAATTATACATATTAACTTTCTTTAAAACTAACCTACACTTGCTAAATTTTAATATCTTATTCTATACTTCTATTTTTGCTTTTCTATAATTGTAATTTGGATTTAAAAGCTAAGGATTTAATTTTAAATACTAGGGTTATAATTACTAAGCTAACAATTAGATTATTTAATGTCAGTTTATAGATGATTTGAATGATGGAGTGTGTGTGTTACATCACATAAATATATCTACATTTATTAAATATTGAGAGAAAAAGAAGAAAATCTGTTATATTATTTTTTTTCTTACTCAACAATTTTTTTTGTATTATAAGGGTTGTTTTCCTGTTAAAAACTTAGAGACGATGTGAGAAGTCTAATTTTAAAAATGTCTCATCTTAAGAACAAAAGAAAGAAGCCCAAATTTCAGATGTTACATAGATGTAAAAAAGGATTAAGACTATTTTTTTCGTCAAAACAAAAGTTTGTCTGGAAACCAGGTGTGTGATTTTTTTTTAATGTTCCTGAGAAAAGTTGCACTCCCAGCTAAAAATGAATTGGTCAAAAATAGAAAAAAAATCGGATATAAAAGCAGTCTGGAAAATCAGTTGAAAGATTGTTATTATAGAGACTTTTAAAAATATAGAAACTAAAAGGACAAGCATTTCAACTCTATAAAAATTCCCAATTTCAAGTCATTTTTTTTAATATATTAAATTTTTGAGGATTGAAGATATAAGAATGGCGGAGTAAGAAAATTAAAATATGTCTCATCTGTTGACCAGACCATCCAGCCAGCACATCATATAGGAAAGAAAAGATGTCTTGCCTGAAAAATAATATTCTACACCTTCTTACTGACTGAGAGAAATAAGATGTTTTTAAATAAAAGAAGAAAACATTCACCTGCATTGGAAGGTGATCAGGAAATGAGTAATCTACTGATAAATATTAAATCATCAAATCCAATTAATTGTTCCAGTAACTGAGTTTAAACACAAGAAAAATTATAAATGTGAAAACAACTGCTGGACTTCATCCACTAAAAGAATCATGCTTGACAGGAAAAGAAAAGAGTTCATATAATGATTTCCAAATTGCCCACTAAAGCAAAGAACCTCAATAGGATCATCATCATCAAATAATTATACACCTCAAGAAAGAGATTGTTCCAAAGAAAAACGGAAATGGTAGCTGCAAACTATAGACATTAAACAAGATAAATTTGAATCATTGGAAGGCGCTACTAACGAATAGAAATGGTAATATGAAAATTTTTTTTATACATATTTTCTTTATGATATCAGAGACTTAGTAAAACTTTAGCAATGAAGTTGTATATGTTCGTTTGTTATCTCAGAACTTTTTAAAACAACCAAGATCAATTGAAACCAAGAATTTCTTAATAACGATAAACATAAGCTTCATATATGTACTAAAACAATGATTGTCTATTAACTTAAAGTTATGAAATGTTATTAATATGTAACACATTTTTTTTTATAATTATTTTGTTTTAAATAATATTTTTGTCATTATGGGGATAAAACACGCACATACATAATACAATACTTGTTGCATATATGTAATTGTATGTGAATGTAAAACAATAGGCAATATTAGAGTATTGTGTTTTAAGTTAAAGATAGCTTTCAGAGGGTAGAAGAGAAGGGAGAAAATAATTTAGAACTTGTTTCTAAAACTTGCTCTTTCCAATTTTACTAACATTTACTTTTGTCATTCTACTTTATATGTTAGATTTATAAAGGTATGTGTGCGAAAGAGAAAAAAAGAGAGAGAAAAAAAGTGTTTATTTTTTTTTCGAGACATTTTCTCGTGGAGTGAAAGTCATGGTCAATGTGACATCCAATTTGAAATACATTTACAGGAAAGGGGGAAGAATTTAAAATTAATGTTATGATTTTAAAACAGTCGATTATGATTATTGTTGTTATTGTTGATATCAATTTTCATGTAGATATAGAAATTTTGATGTATATGTTAGAAATGCAGTAATAAATATTAGTTTATTTTATTAAATGAGGCATATATATTTCATTAAGAGTAGTCTTTATTAAGTGTGATCATTCATCATCAAGGTGAATATTAGCTATTTAAGTTCCAATTAGATATACTAAAATTAAGCAGTAATTATGAATTTCTTTATAAAAATTAGGTTTATGATTAGGCTTAGTCCTAAACCTGTGGTTAACCATTATCGTTGTCATCATCATCATCACATTTTAATTAATGAGCTGTTTAAATGTTCAAAGGCCATAAATAAATATTGATTTCTTATTATTATAATAACCACCATTCCATCATCTATTTCATGCAAGGATGAGTGAATTGCCATCCTAAATTAATAATAATAATCTGAGCTAGTAAAACTTATAGAAAAATATTGAAACGCATTTATTATGTTAAGATCTAAGAAATGATTTCTGCTTAATGAATTTTATATATTCCAATTTAGTTTAAAGATGTTTTATATTTCCCAAAATATTATTGCATACAGGATATGGGTCTAAAAGCAAAATCCTCCATTTTTATTAGAAATAAAGTACCAAAAAGGAATTCAAACCCGGTACATGTGAAAAAGTTATAAATATAACTTTGTCTAGGTCCAGCTAACCTAGTGGCGCCCTGATAGACCATATTCACTTGTTGTTCATGTAGATATGCACTTGAGATCCAACCAAAAGATAAGAGTGAGTAAGATCTACAGTGGGATATATTGAGAGATATTTGATTGAGTTACCAGTGTACTCACTCACTTGATTTCCATATACCTGAGTTATAATAGTTTGTTCTGAATAATAGTTGCTTATAGTTTGATCTACTTGTTTATGGGGGGATGTAATGGCGGCCTCATTAGAGTTTGAAATAGGCAAGAGGCCAGACACCTTAAATGACTAGTCTACAGGCATTATTGTTTATAGTTATTGATACTGTGATATCTTTAATTTCTAATTATAGAAATATGTTTAATTTATACCTACTCATCATTTTAATATTTATTTACTATTATAGCTACTATCCAGGAGTATGTTTCATTTAATCCAACGTTATTTTAAATATTATGATCTTATACATTATAGACTACTCAGAGATGGTATGATATGAATCTTTTCTACCTTTATTTATTTTACAATGATATATTTTTGAACATCTATAATTAAGCTACAATATATATATATATAAAATTATTAATCAATGTATGTATTCCAATTCTAATAAAATATATATAATTATTCAAAACAATACAATAATTAATACAGTAAAAAATATTTTAAAAACAAATATATACCATAATTTAATAGAAGTATTTTCAACTATCTAAGTAGTCATTATCAACTAAATTCCAATTCTATTACAAAAAAACTGTTACAAATGTATACAAAAACAATTGTCATACATCAATTTTCCCACAATTCATTAATTTTTATATTAGCAGCCTGTCTATTTTTTTAAATGTTGCTTTCCATTTTTTATTAACATAGCTTCTTTAATTTTACATTTATTATTATTTCTTTCAATATGCAAAATCTTAACTTTATTAAAATCAAAATCAAAACCCTAATTACATGTTACATTATGATCAAAAAATGCTGAAGGTGATATGTCATCATTTCTAACATTCTCTTGTCTTGATTTTTGCACTCATTTATATAACAACCAATGCTTTTTTGATCTTTTTTCCAATGTACACCAAGATTCACCTATATATGCCTTTCCACAAACACACAGCCATTTATATATTGCACAACTTTGATTTAAAATACTACATCTATTTTTTGAATTGTTTATTAATCTATTTAAATTAGGAATAGTATAAAATGCGACTCTACATATATTTTTATATATCTGTTTTATAAATTTTACTTGCTCATTACAAATAAATGGTATTGATATCCAACTATATTTCATTTTATCAATATCTATAGTACTTAAAATATTACTATTATTATTAAACTTACTAACAATATAAACAATTAATTTATGATTATATCCAATATTTAATAAATCCATAGTAAATACATTTATATCACTTATTTTATCAGAATTATATTTACATAACTTATTATTCCTAAATAAAAATGATTTTAAATCAGATAATTTATGTACTATTGGCACATTTGAGTCTCAAGGAATATATCCTCTTTTTTCAATATCTTTTATTACCATACAATAATCTAATTTATTTTTATTACAAGTAACTTTAATATCCAAATATCGAATTGACATTTTTTCTTCAAAAGATTTACTCCATTTTAAATCTTCCAAACTATTTAATTCATTACATAACAAACTTATAACATCTAAACTTCCACAAACAAAAACATCATCAACATATATGTAATACATTTTAATACCTTGGTATGACGTCATTGTTTTTGTATACATTTGTTTTTTTAGTAATAGAGTTTGAATTTAGTTGATAACGACTACTTAGATAGTTGAAAGTACTTCTATTAAATTATAGTATATATTTGTTTTTAAAATATTTTTTACTGTATTAATTATTGTATTGTTTTGAATAATTATATATATTAGCAAATAATTTTAATAAAAATATAATTGAATATTCAAGTTTAAATATGACTCTGGCAACAGTATTTAGAGTGGAAATAGATTTCAATTTTTTTTAAAGGATCATAATTTTTAAATAATTAGTTAAAAAAAAATAATTAATTAAAAGTCTGAGATAAATTAACAAAGAAATAAAAAAAAATAAAAAAATAAACTTATTTCAAGTTTTGCAAACGAAAATATTAAACTATTGGAAAGCCAAACCAATTTGCAGAGAAGATAATAAGCAAAAATATCTAGTAGTGAAATCTGGAACAACTAATCTCAGTATTTAGGCTTAAAAACAGAAAGACAAAATCCTCATTAACTTGATCACAGATAAGAAGCAGAAATATTTTCAATTCTTTCCAATGCTATCTATCATTCTATAACCAATTAATCTGTCAATAATTTATTAATGAAATTTTCAAGCAGACCTAGTTGTAAATTTAGTAATCCCATAACATTGAACCCAAAAGATAATAGATAATGGTTGTAATTTTTAGACAAAAATAAATCAAATAAAACTTACTGTTCAACAATATCTTCATCAGAAAGAGGATCAAAAAAGTCTTGATATTTGACTTGTTTTGAACTTTTATTCTGAAAAAAAAAAGTAATATATATATTAAAATTAAACATTGATATTAGTGTTTATTATATATATATATATATATGCATTTGATATTACACATATTGAATATATATAATATTATATATATATATTTGATATTACACATATTGAATATATATAATATTATATATTATGGTTTCTAGTCAAATCTTAATTATAAGTCAAAATAATCATTATTACTTTCAATCATAACCAATCTACTGCAGGATGAACATCATTCCAAATTTAATCCATTTGCTCCAATCTCTAACCATTTCTCTCCAAATCACATCAACAAACTTCCTTACTTCATTCATCTATCTTATATATTATCTCTTTCTAGATCGTTTACAAACTCTTGGGTTTCATTTTATGACTTCCATTGTTCATCTATTATCATTTTTTCTAGTATTACTCCCACTTCAGTTTCATTTAGATATTTTAATTCTTTTAATGAAGTTAGTGGTATATGTATATTCTCTCACCCAATTATTTTAATTTTAATTTCTTCTTGTTATTTCTAACATATATTATCCCAACTTAGCTGAATGATATGAAGTCTCTATTGTTCTTATGTTAAGTATCCAAGTCTCAGATCCATCAATAAGAATTGGTAAATACATTGATAAAAAATTTTCCTTTTCAAATATATAAGACATATTTTCTTTTAGTACTAAGTTATTTCTAGCAAAAACATTCCATACAAATTTAATTGTGTGGTGAATTTCATCCATTTTTGCATCTGTATTAATAATCTGACCAAGGTATTTGTAATTATTAACTTCTAATGAATCAATATTTCTACTTGTGAGAAAATCCATTAAAAACTAATTTAATCTTTTTAACATTTATCTTTAGTCCTATTTTCTAACTTGCATCTTTTTGCAACATTTCATAAAGCTTTAAAGCATTATAACATTTATCTTTTGTTCTACTTTCTAACTTCTTGTAACATTTCCTAAAACACCAAAGCACTATTGCATAAACAACTGAATTATCTGCAAAATGTAGATGTTTTTAATCCACAAAATATTTCTTGTAAAACTGCTAGAAAAAGTTTTGAGAGATGGAATCATTCTATCATGCATCCTTCTCAGTGTTTATCTTCTTAGAATCACCATTTAGTCTAATCACTGTTGCATTTTGGTAAATAGTCTTCTGAATATAACAATATCTTAATCACTATAGAAATGCATATATAATGAAATGCCTTTTTATAATCTGTAAATCCAAAAAATAATGTTAACTCACATACCCAGGTCCTTTCCATACTTTCTTTCAATATCTTACTGTAATCTAAATCCACTATTAATCCAACATGTCCTATTGGTTGGGATTAAAGTCTGAAATCATAGATGATTGGTAATTTACTTGGTAAAAATTATGTATAGAACAGATAAAAGACTGATAGATCTTTAATTTCTAATATCTTCTTTATTATCTCTCCTCAATATCAATACTAGTATT
This sequence comes from Epiperipatus broadwayi, assembly GCA_028023455.1. NCBI lineage: Eukaryota > Metazoa > Onychophora > Udeonychophora > Euonychophora > Peripatidae > Epiperipatus > Epiperipatus broadwayi. The sequence goes on along the minus strand of JAQFVV010012540.1, from coordinate 827,348 downwards.
GCATCCTTACAGTCATCTGATACATTTTTATCATTTAGACATTTGATATATAGCTTTACCAATAATTTTTCCGTTTTGTCACCTGTTTTTTTTGGTTATCGTCAATTAGCCCCGCACACTGCTTGATAGCTCTGTTGCTAGTCAAAAACCAATAGATATAACATTACTGGGCTGATTTACAATTGACATTTTTTTACACTACTCTGATACAACACTATACATGTCAAGGTGTAATGCTGGAAATTGCAGGGAGGGGGATCCAATGGTTTTGCCGATCCGAAGGATTGTCCGTCACATGCATGGCAATTTTGAAAACATTATCCATGTCAGTGCATAGCACTGGAATTCGCAGGAAGGGAGATCCGATGGTTTTTCTGATCTGAAGGATCATCCGTCACAACATATACAACATTTTGAAAAACAAAATTATTTAATAAAATCTAATATTTCCTTTTTTCAATTACCATCTGATCAAAAAAAAAAAAGTTTTCAACACTATTTTAAAACAATTTACGAAATACAATTCAATTATAAAATTTCCCTCTGATCAAGCCAAGCTTATGCTTTGAAACGTTTTATGCATGATTTCTGTATAATGGGGGAACGTACACTTTTGAAATTTGTTTAATCCTAAAAATATGTGTACGGAAATGCATTTTTTGTCTTACAATTAATACTATGTAAAACTATGTCAGGTCATCTGAAAAATAAGTACTTCAAATGCACATGCAAAGATTTAGGATAACTTGAATTCTACATACCCTCACATCATACTGTAGTGATCTGTGAAGTGTGCGATAGTACCGCGAAGTAATGAGTGCAATATCTTTGAATTAATATATAATAATGATCAGCTATATTTATAAAAATATATGCAATATCTTTATGCCTGCATGCCACAAATATCTCATGATAGATATCAGTAAAACTCTCAAACCATTTAAGCAAAATTTACACTATTCTTGTATTATAATTGTAGAACATAGTATTTTCTCTTTCAAGATAATTTTATTTGACCTATAAGTGATTACAAAAAAAAAACAAAAATAAAAAAAATAACAAGAAATATCTAGTCGAGGTTACAGGGTGGTATATACAGAGAAGAAATGATTCAAAAGTCAGTAGAATATAACCTGTGGATGCAAGGTGAATATTAATCATCTAGTCTATAACGAAATACCTTTGTTAGTAAACCCTGTTTTGGCAAGTTATGGTTGGAGGGTTTACCTATTTATATATTATAGACATTCTTGCCACCCTCAGATCAAACAAATGAGAATAGTATTTCACATATATCACAAGAATCAATCTAATAATAAAATAACACTTTAGGATAAATTTTGATAATAAAGATGGCAATCAATAAATAAATTTACAATGGCTTGAAATTAATTCATCTGTTTGTTCTGGCCAAGATTTTATATATTAAAAAAGTTTTTTTTTTTCTCATCAGATTGAATTTAAATATTAGATAAGCCTTGAATATTTAGGTCTTCAAAAACCCGTATCTGAAATGGCTGGACTTGCTATGTGCAAAAAAAAAAAAGGCAATGTTTTATTATTATTATTATTAAGGAAAATACACGTACGATTACAATATAAATCTTGTTGGTATACATTTGTTTGGATTTGTTACACATATTATAACAATCATTAGTAAATAATTTTCCAAATTAGAAAATATACCCATTTGATACATTAGTTATTATTATGACAAATTGATTTCATGATCAGAGCAAGAAGCTCATCGTTCAAACTTAGTCTATAATTATTGTGTATTAGTTTTATATCAGAACAACTGGATCTTCATTTAGTGACTTAGCCAGTGATCATTGTGCAGTCCGTATTTTGATTGACAGGATCATTTGCCATTCTCCATCTAATTGAACCATTTTTTAATCTTGAATTAATTTTTAATTAGCATGCCTGAGGATTGGCTCTTCATCCAGTGGCCTAAGTTGCCCCCAAGTGTCCCCGAAGAGCTTTTCCGGCATTAATAAGTGATCCCTAAACAGTCCTTCGAATAAATTTTTTACACACCTCCCATGATTCTTTACTTCCTCATTTAAAAACGAAATAATTCCTCATTAACCAGATGGCATGAAGCAGGAACATTCCCATTCTAATTACAGCAAAGACACCACTCTTTATAGCATCCCTGATTCTTAGAATTTTCATGTTAGCTGGCAGTACTCTGCTTATGATATTTTGTGTAGAATAACTCAAAAATGGGCAAGCAGTAAAAATATGTTTAATAGTTTCTTCTGCCACTTTACATAAGCTACATAGTGGTTCTATTTTTGAGAAATTTCTATGATTTACCAAAAATGATTGGTTGGCAAGGCTTTCAAATTAAATTTTATGATAAAGTCAATATGTTTGGCTTCCAAGTAGCAAAATTTTAATTTCCTGGTTAGTAATCTGGTAGATAAATCAAGCTCAGTAGTTAATTCAGTAATGGTTGCATAGAAGTATTTGTAAACTTGCCAGTAAGTGTTAGTGTTGTCAATAATTGATGTCATAACTTTGAAAAATTTGTTGGCATATGCTAGCAGCTCCATGGCCCACTTACTTTGTATGGGTGGTGGTGTGTCAGAAGGTTCAATCTCATCCTGTACTGAGTTCACTGGCAATCTTGGATTCAGTGCCTTAAGCATTGAAAGGGATTTCTGAATGAAGGTGTTGTTGGCATGTTTATTGTAGCATTATGAAATATCAAAATATAAAATTAGGAATATCATCAAAACAGTCACCAATTCTTGCTTTTTTCAGAGTATTTAAGTTTTAATTCAATAAATTCTAAAGATATCACTAGCAGTCAAAAATCTGTAAGATTATTGACAAAATTAATTAAAGTTTGTAAGATTATTGCCAAAATTAATTTTAGTACTTATATATTATTTGTAAATCAGAAGTTTGCCAGGCAGTTTTGTTTTGATTAGTCATTTTCATGGTGTCAAACTAATTATGATTTTTTTCCTCAAAATTATTTCACTGAACATGCTACTATTTTAAAAAATATTAATAAATTGATTTATAATTACAACTTTAAATTACTGTAATAGATTTCTAACTATAAAATCTTTCCATTGACTCGTTATAAATCGAAAGATTTCACGAGTATTAATGTGTAATAAGAAATGTGGACGTAATCAGTGAAGTATTGAATAGCTTCACGCTCGCAGATCTAACCGCTTTAGCTTCACCTATTTAAATAGAAAGTAGGTTGAAGTAAAGAAGGGTTCCCCTTTTTTCTTCCATAGTGTAAGCTTGTGGTTAAACACCTGTAGAGGTCCCTACTATCGCATTTTACACGGATATTCTCGAGGTTACAACCTCAGTAAATATTACTTACGTAATCAATGTGCGTTTAATAAATTTATAATTACAACTTTAATAAATTGATTATAAATTCATTTTAAGTTTTATAAAATATTAATAAATCTTTTATAAATTTCGTTCGCAAGATTTAATTTCTTTTTTTTAAAGTATATTATAAACATTACAAACAATGTTAACACATTGTTGAACATTGCCATGACTTTTTTACCTTTATCGAAACCCTTTTCAGCAGAAAAAGAAACAACAGGGGACATTTTGATGACTTTTTGTGCAGAGAGATCAAAAGGTGCTTTATTCTAACTGTTGCATGTAGAGTAGCACCTATTCTTATGGATGCAATCAAAGGAAATGTCACTGAAGAATCTATTATGTTTTTTGGATTGTTGCAACGAATATAAAACTGAGGAATAATGCCATGCTCAATTTGAACATTTGTGGATCCACATTTATTTGAATTGCAATCAATTATCATTCTGATGTGTAATTTTTTCTAGTTTTATAATCACATTAAAAAATAAATAAAAAGAAATATTAAATATGATAGCTTGTAGTTAGCCATATTGTTTGCAAGATTTATTTTGGGCTTCTGAAAATTGATAATTAAAATAAATAATACTTAAATATCTTAATTTTGAGAATGTGTCCAACATATATGTTACTGCAATTATATGAATTTGAGATTTGATTCTGGTAACCAGATACTGGCTAAAATGAATATTAAGTTTTATCTTAGATTCACATTTAATAAATATATGTTTTGATTTGAATTTTTATGACACTTCTCGGAAAACTTTCAATAAATTACTGGCTATGACAAAAACAATTATAATAGATGCAATTAAATAATTAAAAAAAAATTCTTCCCCATTGGTTATTTAACAATATGAAGGTTTCACAATCTGAGTAGGCTTTGACTAATTCAAAATTTAGGTGCTGTCTAAAAAACGAATACTGTATAAAGTCATCAATATATGGTACAGAAATTATGCCAGTTAATATGTAGAATATATTATTGATATTAGAGACAATGTATACAGTAATACCAAAGCAATTGAAAAAAAAAAAAAAACCTTAGAAAATACTTTTTGATAATCTGAAGACATATTACTTAATGTAAAATTCATTTCAATTAAAATATAATGTTATAGAAATTACAATGAGATAAATTTTACAATTAAATTAAACAATGATAAAGATGACATGTCATTACAAATTCTATGACTTCCATATGTAACCTGATAATCAAAACTCAGATCATGTCTCAGTAATCTAGAATGCAGTTTTTGATAAAATGATCATGTTTAAATAGACATATTGTAATCAGTGCAAACAAATCACATAAAAACTATTTAAGTTTTGGAGACAATCAACCAGCTGTATTGTAAAGCTAGTCAATATTTTTTATTTTTTTCTAAAAATGAATTTAATTAATTTGACTTAATATATACACTGTTACATTATTTTTTTAAAAAAGTATATTAAATTAAAAAAAAAAGAATATTATTTTATATAGAAAAGATAATAAGATTTCATTAACGATAAAGTCAAATTAATGCATGCTTGCATTATTTCTTGTTCCTCAAAAAATAAAATCAATTAAAAGATAAGCCAGAAATATATTTCACTGATGGATGGATGTCAGATGGTATCTGAAGAATAAAATACCTTTCAAAGAACAATGTTGGTAAATAAATAAATAAATAAAAGACAACTTAACATTTAAAAAAAGAATATTAATTTCAAAGAAGAGCAGAGAAAATGTTGTCAATGCAACAAAGCAAACCTGGTGCATGACAAGAAATGATACTTATCAGTATAGTTTCTCCTGCATTAATAATCCACCAAAGCTACTATTAACTATATTATGCATTTCTGAAATAAAAGTTCAATCTTAATTCTCATCTTTCACTACATAGGATGTGTCCTACCCTGAAGTCCAACAAGATCTAAACTAAAACCAGCCATTACTGAAATTTTATTGCAGCCACAAAAGTTATCTAGAGTATGCTATCTTATCACCTGCTTCTACAAAAAAAAAAAAACAACCCAGAAACATTTTATCAACTAATTTACTAGCATCAATCAAATAAATTTATAACTGATTGTGCAATATGATTATATAGTCTATAGAAATTCATCTATTGAGAACTACATCAAAGTTTCGAGCCAAGTCCCATTGATCAGCAACATTGAATATCATATGCTGAGCTCATCTAATGAATTTCTTAACTAAAAGAAAATGAAATCGGTATTTGAAACAAGTGTTAATAAAAATGCTTACAATTATAAGAAAACTGTAAGACTATTTTTTTTTTGTTTTGTTTTAAATATTAATAATTTTTTTGTAAAGGCGTAAAGAATATAATTAATTGCAAGCTTAACCTTTACTATTTTTTTTTTCTTTTCCTGTTATTATACATATCATATATAAAGAGAATCAAATTAATATTCTGTAATATGGCTTGGAAACAAGATATTAACCATGCATAAGGAGACAATATATTATTAGTCCAGAGTAGATTAGCATGCCTATTTATTGTGTTGACTGCCTTCCTGTATATATTTTCTATTGCATTATTATTGTTATTTATGTTAGAAAATTTGGTTCAATATTGATTAACTTTTATTAACTATGCTAAATAGTAAAAGGATTTATTGAATTTACAAAATTTGTGTCTCTTTTACTAAACATATCCCAAGATGCCACAAAGTTTGAGAAAATCTTTTCTATTAAATTAATACATTTATTACATCCCAAACTTCTTTTTCAAGCTCTCATAAGTTCAGCTGAGGTTAAGAAAAATTAGTTATCATACTAGAGTAAAGATTTTGCCCTTAGGTCTATGTATATTTCTCTATCTTGTATAGAGCCGGCACCATAGACTCTATTGATATTACAGGTCTATAATAAATGAAAATATATCCACAATAAATATAAAAAGTGGCCATATCTTCAACTTGTGATCTTCTTTGTGAGTGCATGGCAGTCAGAAAAAATTCCAGACATTTCTATACCTAATGAGGACCTACCTAGTCTGACCATCATCATCATCATCTGAAATATAATAAATTGTAAAACAATTATTTTGCATCCTCTTCTTGGCAGATAGGCCCAATCCTTGCCATATATATGTTTTTTTTTTGTTTTTCTTTAAAGTGACCCTTATAAATAGCAGACTGCAGTGAGCATTTAAGGAAATGGCATTATTCATTTTCCTAGATAACTGACAGCATTTCCCTCGTTTTATATCCTAAATAAAAATTATTCTTGCTGTAAATAACAAATTACTCTAAGCCATTATCACATATATCTTCATAAAAAATAAACAACAAATTCATTAATAAACCTACTGTAAAATAGTAAACAATATAAAACGTACAATTTAAAATTATCAATTTTTCAATTACTTAAATAAATCTTTTTACAAATTTTATATAAAAAGAAAATATTGTAAATCATTATTTACTATTAAGGGCAAAAAACTTCATCTACCTTATTTATTAACTCTCCTACTCTACCTTATTAAAGATTATTTTCAAAATATTCCAGAAATATAACTGATGAGAATTTTCATTAAATTATAAAAAAATTGCGGGGGGGGGGGGGTCACTGGAATAAAAATTTTAAAAGCTTTTTTCAAAAAATTAAACTAAAATAGCAAAAACATGTTTTTAAAATATTTTTTTTATATATAAAATTTTTATTTTCTGTTTAACAAAAATTTTATAACAAAAACATAACAATTCTAAATCAGATGCTGCAAAAATGTCTTCTTTTTTTCCCATCAAACATCAGAAAGCTTTTCATGCTTGTCAATTAACAAAAATGTTTAAATTTAACCTAATAAACTTTAAAAATCTTTTCAAAGTGTTAAAATTAATTATACAATATTTATTTTTTAATTGTTTTAAAAATACTGTAATGTTTATTACAATAACCTATACAATTATTTTAACTAATATTACAGTGATAGTTTAATTAATTACAATAAATGTTTGAAAGCTTCCATAAAATATGTGCATTTAAATTAAAGAAAACTTCACACTGTTTCCATAGTATTCTATCTTTAACTATATCCTTGAAATAAAAGCAACTAATATTACACTTATTTTGAGCATCTTTTAAGGTAATTTTTAAAATGTAAACGTGATTTGCTACTTCCACAAAAATCATGCTCAAACTTATGTCATATTTCTTTCATTTGCTTGGAAACAAAAATAATATAGTGATTCTTACTTCTCTAAAATGTCACCAAGACTCTAGTAACCATATACCTAAGACTAGAAAAAAAGGCCAACTTGATAAAATCCTTGAAAGAAACTTTGCTCTATTGAAAAATAAAGGCATATCACAATAATTATAAAAGTGTTTTTTGACCTCATTATTTTTATAAACTACAACAATGAAAGCATCCTAAAATAATTATTTTTTCTTTATTTCAAAAAACATACAACTCATTTATAAAATACATAAAAATATATAAAACCAAACAATATTATAAAATTTATTAATATTCAATACAAAGGAATCTATTCACAGAACAAACAAGTCGAAATAGGTTACTAAGATATTTCACAAGTTAAGTTCCTAACGAATCATTTAAACCACTAAGCATCACATGATCACTATCTCCTATACTAGCACATAATTGTTATTAAACAAGGCAAAACTCTCTCCATACAGTAATGCCACCCTGTGCCAACAAGATCTAGGTGCAGTGCTCTTAGATCCGAGGCTCCTCACTGACGAAGGCCACAAGCCAGAAACTAGTCTGGGGATATTGGATGAGTAGGCACTAGATAGGGATTTTATGCACAAGCCTTCTGGCATCCATTGATTACTCTTGTTGGCACTGGGTGGCACTGCTGTATGGAGAGAGTTTTGCCTTGTTTAATAATCATTTAAATGAAAATTATAAATAACTCCCATTTTTTATATCAATGCCAGTCTTTGTAAGATAAAAGATAATCATTTTTATCTGATCTTCATTTGTTATAAAGTAATAAATCAATCACTGATACTTCAAAAAAACTGAAGCGTTTTATTTGTGGGAATTTTTATTTTAATATTAATCAAGACAGCTTATAGTTTCAAATATTAATTTAGATGAAATTTTAATGATTTTAAATGAGCACATAAATAATATTTCAACAGTGAATTATTTAGTAATGTTTTCACATTCATTTGTTCCATAAATAGGTTTATATTCTCAGTGTTACATATTTGATATTTTTCCAAAATATTTATAGTAATATATAAAATCATTTAAATTTCCTGCAACTTCCAAATATGTTTCAGTAATAACAGCTAAACTAATCTTAAATCCTGACCATTCTTTAGCTACTTCTATTATTGCTTAATGAGTAATATTACCTATATACCAACTCAGCCAGATAATGTAAAATAGGTTTTTAGGCTACTTTTTCCAGATCCTTAGATTTTTATAGTATGCAAAAGTATTCTAACATAAGACTGTCCAAATATAAAATCATTTGCTGAGAAATTTATGCCGGACCACACTTAAGAACTCATAATCTATAAATTGTTTTTCAAAGATATCTATAACACGATCATCATCTCCCACACACATATATAATCAGTGCTCAGTTTATATTAAGATAGCAAATAAAACTTTAATGGATAAATTTCAATCTTCTCCACTATCAAATTCTTCAGCCATCCATATCATTGAAAATCTAATGATGAAATGCTCAAAGCCCTTGCTGATGTCAGAGTGACTTAGTCACCTGGGTGTGGCAATAATATTGGCATCAATAAGGTTTTGAGCATTCAATCATCAGATTTTCAATGATATGGATGGCTGAAAAGTTGAAGGGTGGAGAAGATTGAAGTTAAGTTTGAAGACTTCTATCTTAATATAAACTGAGCACTGATTATATGTGTGTGTGAGAGAGATGATGATCTGAGCCAAATGATAAGTGCTGGTTCAGCACAAAGTAAATATATGGATGATCATTTATCTTTTTTACGTGTATGTGGTCATATGGGTCTGTTGCATATGATGGAGTGGAAAGCTGTAGGAAGAGTGAAAATCTGAGTTCAAATCCCTTCAAATTACATTAAGTTCAATATAGACAATATACTTGTATTTAAATATTACATCATATTCTAGGAGTTATTTATTGATTAATAGATTATGTGAAACCATCTCATCAATAACATGGGTTGCCTACATGTGTAATGAAAATTCCATCATACCAAATAAGTAGATTACCATAATTATTATAAGTAGAATTTTCTTTTTTTTTTTAATTTAAAAAAACACATACATACATTCAAAAAAATTTTTTTTCTTTTAAATTTTTTTATTTAATCTATCTTTTTAATAGAAAATGTTACCCCCCCCCCCCCAACAACAACAAAAAAAAAGACGATGATATACTTTATCTATAATGGTTCAGATGTTGTACACTGATTTCTTAAAAATTGTAATTATATTTACATGAATTACTTTAAGTTGTTATAGTTATAAAATAATTCACCCATTTAACAACATGAAATTTACAAGTTGTTTTTTTTTTTTTCTCAAACATAATACAAAAAAAAAAACTTTTTAATCATGGAATGTTTATTTTTTATTTAATTTCAATGAAACGGTTTATTTTGAGTATAAGGCAGAATATTTGTAATCACAACTAAGATTTTTCTTATTTAATTTTTCACTCATTTTTTTATTATTATTATTTATAAAATGAACTTATTCTCACAATGATTATAAAATAAAACAGCTGCAACTGAATTCATTTTAAAATATTTAATCAAAAGAAGAAAAAAAAGAATTTTTTTTTAATGATCATTCTTACAATAATTTTTATATATAAATAAGTTATTTTTGATAAAACAAATCTTTTTCATTATCAACAATAAAAATAATTCATATTCAGTAATCAGAATCATTTTACATCAATTGTTCAAAACTGCAGCCATCTTTATTATTTGGTCACATGCATAATACAATCTACGTAGAATTGAAATTTAATTATTCAAAAGTATAAATAACAAAAACTTAAAATAAAATATTTGACAGCTGAATTTAGAATTGAAACTTTAAGATACTTCAGATAACCACCTTCTAGTATGATTCATCTATTTTTGTCAAGATTTTTTTTTTCAATATCAGCTTCAGAAAAGTTTATTCTTCTAAAATATGAAATATGACATAACTCCAATCCAAATTCATCAAAAAAAAAAAATAATTTTGATGAATAAGTAACCACATTGATTTGATACCTTAAAAAAAAGTTCAATCATATGACCAAAGTAATTGAGAGCTTAACCTTCCATTCATCAATCTGAAAAATTCATACAATGCATAAAAAATTTTCACTTTCAAAATGTAATTTATTGTAAGTTTGTAACAATTATACATCTCACATTAATAGTAATATAGTATACAGTTCCTTGGGAGATCATCTGCTATTTGAGCACCAAAGTGATGTATTAAGATAAAAATCAATCTAGAAAGAATAAACTTTCAAATCCACCATTCTGCCAAATTGTGCAGTGTATCATGTTATTAAAATATACATGTATGTGTTCATTTAACAGACATTGGAATAAAACTCTAAATTACAAGAGAAAAGCAGCAAAGAAGGGTCCCATTGACACTCACCAGTTCCTTACCACCAAAGTATTATATATATATTTTAGCTACTATTCATAAATTATAACAAACGAGATAAACAGTTATTATTTATATAGAAACTTTTTTTAAAAAAGTATTTTTTAGATTTCACTTAATTAAAACACAATAGTTTCATTTAATAAACAAAGGATAACTTCTAAAATGTAAATAAATGAAGCTAATACTTTTCCGACCATAAACAAACATGGAAAACATTTTTGATATTAATATTTAATAAAAACAAATTATAATTTTTACAAATGAATTAAGATCAAAGGCGGGGGGGGGGGGACTGTACCAGATTCTGCGTTTTAAAGACGTATTTTATTCAATTGCCAGCATTCCTTGTTTAAAGCGTTTATGTTTATTTAATTCATTATTATAAAGCATGTGCTCACTAATGATTTAAACATAATCATCTTCAAAAACATGATTATTTACAATTTTTAATAAAGACAGAAGATAATTTAAAATATTTCTGTTTTAAAAAATCATATATTATTTTAATTATCAATAAGTTTAGAATTTTTTTGTACAAAAATAAATTTCCCTTTATTTAAAAAAAAAACTTTATTGATGCAATGTAATATAGCACATCTTTGAAAGGCCTGATTTTGCAGTTTAAATATATTATTTGTAATCTGTTCACAAATAAGCATTTTACTTTATACAAAATCGTTTCCCTAAGACAATTTAAATAAGTATATGTAATAAAAGTTTATACAAGGGCTTATGCTCATTAAATCTCTTTTTAAAGAACAGTTTGATTTTCCGATGTATGATTTTCTGCATTTATGGGTAATTTTGTATATAATGTTACTTTTATATTCTTAAAATAAATTTTTGAGATAATATCTATTACAGAAGAGCAAAATAAAACATCTGACTGATAAATTTCTGCAGTGTTTAATAAATATAAATTAATCTTCAATAAAAAATTTTAACTTTTAGTGATGGCATCACAAATGTTTTGCATGAGAAGAGAATCAAAGGAATATATATATATATTGAAGCTGTACATAAATATTGAAACATATATAAGTGTGCTGCACCATTTACTGTTTATTTAACCTCAGACAATAAAGCCAACCACCGTGAATGAATATTAAAATAAATTGTAAATTATAAAGAAAATTTAAATATAAAATAAATTATTGCATCAGCAAATATAAAAAAATATTGCATCCGCACATAAAGAAATTAGCTAATGCAAAAAAAAAAAACAGATAAATTTAGTTTAAGATTCATTAAGAAAAATGATGTACTATAGTACATCTATAAAATAGTTTGTTTAACAATAGTGTAAAATCATATGAGGCTTTTAAGAGCTTCTAAACAATAGAAGTATTGGTAGACTTGAATAATTTAATGAATGTTAAAAAAAAAAAAGAGTTAAAAGGTATAAATACTAAAATTCTTCTTTGTTGAAAATCATCTTCTTGTTTCAAAGTCTGGAAATGTCAGTACAAGTGATGCTTCAGTAGAAAAGTCTATCTTCACCCTCCTTTGTCCATCCTCAGCAGGAGTCCTAGAAATGTTGGCACAGCAGAAGACCAAAGAACCATGCCTGATCACTGCCTACTTTTGCTTCCAGAAAGAAAGACCTATTGGAATGGAAATACCAGCACAGACATTCGTTATGAAGACAGAAACAACTGTCATGAAATAATGACTGCATCATGAAGTTTCTAAATGGACTCTTAATTCGCCATCCATATGAAGCTTAATCCATATATATATACATGCATCTGAGTTACCAGTAACTTTTATTTTGTCTTTTTTTTTATTATTGTTCTGCTTAAATAAGACATGAAATTCTGTTTGTTTGTTTTTTTAATTTATTATTTCATTGCTAATGTGGAATATATATATATAGGAGAAGCTTGAGGATATTAAAACTTTTATTTTCCAACCCGCTATAATATAAGAGCGGAAGTCATTTCTCAATAATTTGTAGAAGTTATTTCAATTTTTCGAATGAATTCCCTCCACTTTCTCCCACAGTTGTTTTTTTATTAAATGTTTTAAAGGAGAGAGAGAGAGTGAGAAGACTACCATTTAGTTTAACTAAATTTTATATTCATTTTATAATTCGACTAAGAAAGACGTTCATACCATATATATGCATCTATTTAATTTGTTGATTTATATTTTAGAAAAGTACTTCTCAATTATTATTATATATTTATAGACTTAATCAAGCTAAATGTTTTTTCTTTGTAAATAAATATTCGCAATTGTTATTGTACATACACCTGGGTCTCGTTTTATGCGGATTATTTTAATGCGATTTTGAAGTTATGCGATTCATGTTTCTTCTTAATATTTCACTATATTTATTAGATATCAAGAAATTTAAATTATTAATAACTTATTTTGACTTGAAATACTTTTTTTTTTTCAAAAATATAACATTATATTAGTAGTTAACATGAATATGGCCTGAAGCTGTATTTAGAATAAATAGCCTACTTATACTAATGAATAAATAATAATAATAGATTTATACTTACATATAAAAACATTGCAATAAATATTCAAAAATTTTAAACTTTTAAAACGTATTTTGTTAGGCATAACAGAAATAAATAATGTAGATTTTTAAAATAAATAACGAATATTTTATTGATTTTATAAACTGAAAATAATATTTCTAATTATAATGTATAATCTTTGTTTTGATTGCGATCTCATTTTTTTAATATAGAAACAAAATGTGAACATTTAAAATTTATTTCAGTAGTAAAAATCAGTTGCCAACAGAAAACCATTATCACAGCACAAGAATAAAATTGGCAGTAGTTATGTAAATGGGATGGAGGAGAATATGGGAAAACTTAGAGTGAGGAATGGAAAATAAAGTGGCTAACAAGTTTCTCTGGGTATAATTGCTGTGAGATTCTTGACTTCGTTCAAAGAGAAGCTACATCACATCACATCAATGAATCTGATTTCTTACCAGTTTACAAACAAACTGCATATCGTCAAAAAATACTTATGAAAAAATGTCAAATTATTTTTTTATTAGTCATACTTTATTTCCTTAGTTTTTAAATGTGAATTTTAAAGTAATTTTTCCTTGTTGCTTTGCTTTTATGCGAATTCTGAAAATTACAGACCTATCCCCCATTTTTCAAGGTGAGTTAAGTCTATTTTTGTGCGATTTTTTTTGATGCGGGTTTTCTGTGGAATCTATCTACCGCATAAAATGAGACCCAGATGTATTTAGACTTAAGATGTTGTTTTTTTTTTAAATAAATACGTATTGGGAGATGCAGTATATATAAGTGTCTATTATTTTATAATTGTAATAGAGGAATACAGTGCGATCTTAGTCATCTAATTATCTCTTCAATGTTTATCTCTTCAGCTGCCTGACTCGTAAAAAAATGAGAAGATTTGACGTCACTCTAAATCGGCTACTTTTTATCCCACATATACATATTATACGTCATTGAAAAGAAAATCAAAAGTTCTGTAAGATGGTGCCCTCTTCAGAATTATTTTACAAGTAAAAAATCAATAAAAATGACCATATAGGTCAAACAAAACCAAAGCACCGCCTTCTCACCACCTTTTCTTGAATCTTATTGGCTGTCAAAATTCTGTCAAGAAGGCAATTAGCTGCCAAAAAGTAAAAAGTTACGTTCGTTTTGTGTTTTATTTCGAAAATGATAAACGAATGTTTACAACATTTTAAACAATATTTGAATTGAATTACAAATTATTATTGATAAAATAATACTAAAAATCAAATTATTTTAGAAAAATAGTTAAGATGTTACCAAGAATTATTTATTTATTGCTACATATTTATCGTAACGTAAAAGTGAAAAAAAATTATTACGTCAGAAATCTTTTTGGTTGGTAAAAATAGCGTTACTTTAATGTCACCGCAATTGAATATTTTTTAAATTATAAATCAAATTTTATTTTTGAAAAGACTTTCATTTACTTTCATAATCTGACAAATTATTAATATACTTTTTACAAATGAAACTAACGTATTTATATTATTAAAAGATGAATCTATTTTAACAATTGATTTTGTTAAAGTTGTGAGTTGTCCAATTAAAAGTTTTGATTTTTAACTCATTTGGCCAATTATATAATCAGCGGTCAAAAGGTTATTAAATCTATGGCATAAATTAGTTATATAATGACACTACTTGATTATTCATGCTAAAAATAAGTGCTGGTATAATACCTGCATATGAGTTTAGTTAAGGCTTTTGAGTGGGGGCGGATATTGTATAACGTATTTTCTAGCATAGTAACATACAGGATCATACATCTCTCTATATATTAATGTAAATCGGGCTTTAAATATTTATGGTACTTGACTGCATTCCTCATATTGTGTTACTTAGTGAGTATATAGCTCTCTACATTCATTTATTGTTTGTTCTTTTAAATTATTTCATCCAGCCAGCTCGTGCATACAGATTATCAGTTGCCCCGAATAGGGAATCCTGTTAAAGGGGCAGTGAGGAAAAATGGGCATTAAGCTATCACAAATTACTTTGTTCTTGGGCCTGGGTCACACTTAGGCGAATGGGTTCCTGGGTCACACTTAGGCGAATGGGTTCCTTTCTCTAATAATCAGTTAGAGGCGAAGTAGCTATCCATTGATCAAATTGGCAGCATGATGATTTTACTATATGTTAGAGCCACACATTGAAATATAATCATGGAGTATCACCCTGAATCTTCCCCTTTGTTTTATAACTATGCCTACTGATATATGACCTGTGCATTGCTATGCAAATCTACTGTTAAAGATTTATTGGATATATATATACAATTTTTAGTAATAAATGAGGCTATGTTCAATTCAGTTACCAGTTTGTTTAGCTAATTTAAACTTGTTAACTTTACCATGTTCTAGCACCATAAATCAATTTCACATTTCCTTTCTACCTAGTTCAAGTTTTCCTTATGTTTAATATTGAAAATGTTTTCTTTTATTTCCAAATCTAAGTACAATTGAATCTTATATATATATATATATGGGTACCTTCTTGTTATTTGTAAATAATTTCTATTAAATAAAACATAAACAATTTTATGCCAATAATAAACTATATTTTTTAATATTAACCAAGTTGTAAATATTCATTATTGCATATGTGTAAACCTGATCATCACATGCTAGGATTCCTAAGAGTTTTGTTTCTACCTGACCACCGGGCTGCATTACAAAATTAACACTTGTGAGGATAAGGAAGTGAGTTGCTCACTTAGGATCTAGAGGGATAGGTGAGGTTTGAAACCCCATTATCTATGTCTCTGGGTTGGGTTAAAGCAACTATACTTCCTGACTGTTACTTCATCTATTACATATTAGAGATGTCTGCCTATCCCTTGTATATGTATTAAATGGATTATGTCCTGTACATGAGGGGTCAGATTGACCTTAGGTCAACATGGGTGTGACAAGAATATCAGCCTGAGAGTGGCCTTTGAGTGTTCCATCATCAGATTTTCAATTGGATGGGCAGTTGAAGAGTTGGAGTGTGGAGTACATTGAAGCCTGTTCATTGAAGTAGGAGGATTTGCTATCTTAATATATATCTGAGCACTTGTAGCATATATGTGTAGAGATGGTAATCTGGACCAACTGATGATTGCTGGTTTATAATGGTGATTATTTATATTTTCGACATATGTGTGTTCAGGTGTATCAGTGTTATGAGATAGTGTGGAGAGTGGTGGGTCATGTGAAAGTCTGTGCTCATACCCTATAACATATATAGACACAGATATATATATATATATAAGCCTGTGTATTTCATCTATTATATATATATAAAAGAAACTTTCTATCAAAAATGATTTGTTTAATGGACAAAATGCTAATATAAAGACATATAATACAATACATGACATATTATCTAAATAACAATCATGTTATTGCTAATACCATAGAAATAATAGCCATTAAATGTTTATATAGAAGAGCCACAATATGTGCTATATTGTACATAGCACATAATAGCACAAGTTTTGTTGATGAATTTTGATTAGAATAGAATATGCAGTGTTTATTGAAATGTAGAGTATTTTTCAACACACACATGCATACATATAAGGCACTTTATGAGTAGAATACATATGTAAATTAAAATTATATAATCAAACGTTTTAAAAAATAATAATATAGTTATTAAAACAGTAGCAACTTCATACATTAGTACCACCCACTGGTGCAAGCTATAATAATCAATGGATGACTTATACTACTGTATGGAGAGTATTGCTTACTGTTTCAACATCTTGTGTAAGTGTGAGAAGTGGTGATTATGTAATATTTCAGTGGTTTGATATCGTTATTATTAATAAATTAAGGTGACCTTTATATATTTTTCATTCACTGAAATAATAAAAAAAAAATTGTACCATATTTTTTAAATAAAGCAAATTGCAAAATGTCTGATTTTCATTGCAATTAAATATGCTCTGGATGACCCCCCTCTCCCATAATTTTTTTCTTTGATGGAAAGATAATGGACTAGTCTTGTTATCAAGAAACCACGATCTGTCTAATTGTGTTGATGATTTTAAGTTTTAATTTTAAGCATGTTCTAAAATTCTGTAAAACATTAACATTATGCTTAAAAAATATTTTATTATATGAAATACTGGACAAATTTAGAAAGGATAATAAAAAAAGAATAACTATGTGTACAACATAAGCCAAAGAAATTTTTTTAATGAACATGATTGTGAATGCTCTAAAACAATAAAACAGCTGCTAGTATAATTTATAAATATTTTTTTTTTATAAATGTGATCATATAAGGCACTCAGAGCTACAAAATGGCTGCTCAAGTATTGTAAAATGTATTAAATTTGTGAATTTTAATGGGTTATTTTTATTTGTTTTCTTTTTTTTTTTGGATAGTGTAGAAATGAAGTCTTGTTTATTGATATAGTATAGTTCATGGTTTCACTGTACATATATGAATGTGTTTAGAAGAAAAAAAGTATTAACATTTCTTAAACTAATTCTTAATGTACTAGAGCAATTGTGAAAAGTTATAAAAAATAAAAAAGACAATTTGACTTTAATTTCAAAATGAAGATCATGCAACTGTGTTCATGACATTATTTTACTTATAATCTAATATAAAAAAATCAGGGAAAATATAGAAAATTCAAAAACAACCATCTAAGCAGAGAAAAGTTCACATTTTAATTAAAAATAATAGTATGAAATTAAGAGTATTACAAGAAGAAAAAAAAAGATAAAGACAGAAGCTTTAAGAGTTTCTTGCCTCACTTTAAATCAGGGGTCTTCAACCTTCCTTGACCCCTTCAACATATTTGGGAGAGATTACAATATGCCTACTGCCAACCTATCATAAAATTTGATAACATTTTTACAGAACATAATTTTATTCAAAAATAACATTGAGAAGTAATCATAGAATAAGATATATAAAGTAATCAATACAAACACAAATATGAGCAATCATACCTAGAGACATAAAATAAAATTTAAAACTGGACTAATGAAAGAGCAGAACTCATTATATATATATTGTACTAATTATAATTACATAAAAATAAAAATGCATATTTATTTAATAATTTATATATATATATATATAAATAAATGTTTAGTAGAAATTATTTTAAATGAAAGCCTTCTGCTTGATGTTGGTTATCTAAATAGTTTATATTTGATTTTAGTTTTGTCAAAAATAATTGAAAGTCCAAATATTTTTTCTCTTTGGTCAAAAGTCTGTTCATAACACTGAATCTTGCTTCCACCAACTACGAAGTTGGAAAGGCTGTCAGGAGTGCAAATATTTTATTTCATAAATGTGGTTACAGCTTAGAAATTTTTTTATTTTGCCACAGTTGTAGGTATCATCATTCATTGAAATTTATTTTATTCTCAGTATCATATTTTGGTTATAATAACTCTTCTTGCAACTTAATTCCAACTTCAGTTGTATTCACATTAAATGGGGACTACATCTATGTATCCACTTCCAGGTTGATATCTTGAAAATGGGTTTCCAAGTCAGGTTTGAGTGTGTGAAGATGACTACTATATGTTTCCAAGTCATACCTATAAAAACATCTTGGATTGATAACAATTTAGAAAACTGGTTCAATCCCTTATTCTTCATATTTTATCTGAACAAATTTAATTTATCAATAAATAGACAAATGACTATTTTGCATTCAATAAGTCATATTTTTCCATGGTAATGTAAATTAACTTATTTAATTTAGTACATAAGTCATCTAAATAAAAAAAAAATCATTTTTGTATGTTGTTAATTTTGGCACATATCAACTCCTTTGACATTTCCAAAAAAACATTAAGATAATTACATATAGTTCCACAAAACATGAAAGAGTACTTCTGTACAAAGAATTAAACAAAAACTATGAATACTCGGTCATTTTTCCATTAGATTTAATCTCACTGATTGCATTTATGACAATTGTTAAAGATAAATATAAACTGGAGCTAGTATGCTTTGCAGTAAGATGTTATGCAGTGGATGCATAATATGTTGGGAACTTCTTTCTTCAAATGTGCTAAAAACCTTTCAGAGTTGTCAATCACTGATGGTGCTCCATCTGTTGTTGCACAAGCAACTATATTTGTTAATGGTATGCTAAGCTTTCCAAAATAAGAATTGTAGTAAAGTGGATATAACTTTTGTATCTGTAAAAAGATTATTGGCAAACAGCATTTCTCATTGGAATAATAAATATAGGCCATTGGTAGAACATTATTATCAGCTACTATTGACTCGTGTACTTGCAGAGAAAATGATTTTGTTTGAAGCACATAAAGAAGTTGCTTTTCGACATTAACAGCTATTTTTTTGATCTGCCATTCAACTGTGTTATCACCAATCGCTAAATTTTTCAGAATATTGGCTGGGTCCTGATGCATCATTGTCAATAAAAGTACTTTCAAACAGTTTTAGTAATGTTTCTCCAATAATATGGACTCTCTATTTTTAGCAATAAGTTCAAATAACTGATATCTTGCTATTGCTGAGAGTATGGTATTATGTTTTTAAATTGTTCATAAATATCTTTTAAAATATTCTACAGATTTTTTACTTTTATTTTTGTGTTTAGTATGAAGAAGTTCATGCAATCGAGATGGTTTCATTGCTTCATTCTATAATGATATTTGACACAATAAGCACATTGGCATAGTTTTATTTACTGGCAATTCAATGAAACTATATACCAAATATTCAGTTGAATATAAACAAGTACACTTTTTCTTAGGACGCACAATGAAAACTTGGGTACACTTAGAACATACACACAATTTTAATCTACAAACAAATAGTGAACGGACTGACAGAATTCTATGCACATATTATTGTGTCGCCATCTAACAGATTTTTCCGTTTTACATTTTTAAAATTTCTTATTGTAACGGTCAGATTTGTATGCTTCGTTAACATAGTGTAGAATTCGACCACCACACAGAAAAGCAACACCATAGGTAGTGAAGCTACCAGCAGTACTGAGTTCGAACATGGTTTATCGGTTCCACAATACACACTACGAAACAACACATCTGATGCTACATTAGTAAACATTTCTTTAGGCACGGGGATCAGGGAGATGCAAGAGACTCATAGACTTTATTTTCGAGTTAGATATATATAATACTAATATTAGACATTTATATTTTAAATGATCGAGGAGATATTATATTGAAGGTGTGTCGAATAAATAAATATATGATGGCAAACGTATGGTTTAAAATTATTTAATTATAACATTTCATACTAAAATTTATTTAAATAAAACAATTATATTAAAATTCTAGTAGCGGTATTATTGTACCGATACTGTTTTATATTTACAATGAAGTACAATTATTTGACTGACGTAATCTAGCTACCTGAATTCTTGAGCAAGTATTTCAAGATCATGCCTTCGGGGATTTAATATCTATGCAATGCACAAGTCTAAATTAGAAATGATAACAGCAATTGTGGACATATATTTTATTTAATTAAATAAGATATTTCTAAGGAATTAATTATGGCCAGACATTGATTTGAGAGCGAATTTATGTCATATAATGCAGAGACAGAGTCATACTTGGAATAATAAAATTAATAATAAAGAAACACGTGGTATGTTTAGAACTGTGATATGAGTGTGGCAGTACATTAAAACTGCGAAGCCAATAGATGAATTTAAAACAATGGGCCGGCGTTTGCCATAAGCCCAAAGGTAAGAAGGTCACATAAGCATCATCAGGTGTAAAGGGTCTGTGCCATAATTAATCTCTGACTGCATGACGGGCGTCAAGCCCTACGAGAACATTCATTATGTCCACATGTGTAGGACGACTAGGATTCAGTAAATACTGTATGATCCGGGATATCCAAGGCTCGAAGATGGATTATCGCATCTCTAAACTATAACACATGTATAACGAACATAATATACTGTTAATATTTAATATAAAATCTATGACTCAGTCTTACATTACTAACATTTAATAAATAACATACTTTGCTCTCAAAGAAATGCACTTAATGGATTTATCAAAGAATAACTATTATTTAAAATTAAAAGCTAGTTTAAAAGGTAATTGTAAGTTAGGGTGGTTACTTTAAGAACTAATATGTCCACCACTTGCTACGTAATAGACTCCTGCATATACTATAAGTGAAGCAATGAATGTGTGTCGATTAATATAAAAATCAATGAAACAAAATAATCTAATATAAATAAATATTAATCATAGGATTTACAGGACACGCATCCACTATTTCATGTAATCATGTATTTATATATTAAAGAATTGTGGTGATTTCCGAGCTGACCAGCCAACAGAAGTATAGAAAAGAAATTTAAGATTTGGTTGTCGCTCAAGATGGCAACTGTTTTAATTAGAATTTATATTTAAAATTTGGCAAGGCCCAGTCGGAAATCTTATCAGCATGCTATTATTAAATAATAAAAAAAAATGTAAATGTAGAAATATGCACCCAAGAAGTAGACAGAGTTAGGTAAGCTAGATTATTAAAAGAATTTACAGAATAGTTTAACAATTAAATTTATCAGTGTACAATTTATATAGAGTGAGTTATAGCTTATGGATAGAATTTAGAGTACTTGAGAGGCCTTGGGTACAGGTACCTGTTTTATAAGGAGCTTTTCATGTTCCATGGTCAGTTGCAAATTGTTCATTAGTTTAAGCAGCAGCAGTCCTTTCCCACACTCAGGTTATGAATTCATTTCAATAACAGCAGCAGCTTTCCGATTATTTGGACAGCAGATCCTCATGACTTAATTTGTGAAGAGCACATGTGGAGGTTCGGGCATCTGATCGACTATCTCTGGGGGAGAATAGTCTGGGCATTTTCTACTCCATCATCTTATAATGGACAAATTAATTTAAGATTCTCTGATTCTCTCAACCAAGCAAGAGCACAGTACAAAGTCTAATAATAAGTTTTTAAAATCAAAATGTCCTCTTTTTCTTTATCTTATCTTTCAATTTCATTCTAGTTTATTTTTATTTCCATTCATTTGCTCCAAGGAGAATCAATGCATTTTTAGAATTTTAATTAATTCAGAAAGCTACATTTCTATTGTTTATTTAATTTGTTTTACTTTTTTAACATTTTTTTAGTAATTAAAACTTTTAGGGAATTTTTCTAATTAATCTATCATATCTCACCGGCCATACTTGCCAAATTTAAAGTACAAAAGGGATTTATAATGTATTTTTACTTTTCTTTAAATAAGAATAAATTTATTAAACGCATATTGATTACGTAAGTAATATTTACTGAGGCTGTAACCATGAGAATATGCATGTAAAATGCGATAGTAAGGACCTCTACAGGTGTTTAACCACAAGCTTACGCTATGGAAGAAAAGAGGGGAACCCTTCTTTATTTCAACCTACTTTCTATTTAAATAGTTGAAGCTGAAGCGGTTAGAAGCTATTCAATACTTCGCTGATTAAGTCCACATTTCTTATTACACATTAATACTCGCAAAATCTTTCGATTTACGAGTCAATGGAAAGATTTTAAAGTTAGAAATCTATTACAATAATATAAAGTTGTAATTATAAGTTTATTAAATGCACATTGATTACGTAAGTAATATTTACTGAGGCTGTAACCTCGAGAATATGCGTGTAAAATGCAATAGTAGGGATCTCTACAGGTGTTTAACTACAAGCTTACGCTATGGAAGAAAAGAGGGGAACCCTTCTTTACTTCAACCTACTTTCTATTTAAATAGGTGAAGCTGAAGCAGTTAGATCTGTGAGCATGAAGCTATTCAATACTTCACTGATTAAGTCCACATTTCTTATTACACATTAATACTCACGAAATCTTTCAATTTACAATGAGTCAATGGAAAGATTTTATAGTTAGAAATCTATTACAGTAATTTAAAGAAGTAATTATAAATTTATTAAATGCTTCAGCTTCACCTATTTAAATAGAAAGTAGGTTGAAGTAAAGAAGGGTTTCCCTCTTTTCTTCCATACCGTAAGCTTGTGTTTAAACACCTGTAGAGGTCCCTACTATCGCATTTTACACGTATATTCTCGAGGTTACAGCCTCAGTAAATATTACATAATCAATGTGCGTTTAATAAATTTATAATTACAACTTTAAATTACTGTAATAGATTTCTAACTATAAAATCTTTCCATTGACTCATTGTAAATCGAAAGATTCACGAGTATTAATGTGTAATAAGAAATGTGGACTTATTGAATAGCTTCATGCTCGCAGATCTAACCGCTTCAGCATCACCTATTTAAATAGAAAGTAGGTTGAAGTAAAGAAGGGTTCCCCTCTTTCCTTCCATAGCATAAGCTTGTGGTTAAACACATGTAGAGGTCCCTACTATCGTATTTTACACGCATATTCTTGAGGTTACAGCCTCAGTAAATATTATTTAAATAAGAATAGAATTTCAAAAATTATTATCTAAAATAAGATTTTTAAAACTAGCAATAAATGAGCAAAGTTTACAATTTAAAATAAATAGTTAAAGTTATACAAACATTATATAACTAAATGAAAAATTTTAAATTATATCAAATATTATCATTTATTGTTTTAAATTTGTTATCAAAGTATG
Source organism: Epiperipatus broadwayi (assembly GCA_028023455.1). Classification (NCBI taxonomy): domain Eukaryota; kingdom Metazoa; phylum Onychophora; class Udeonychophora; order Euonychophora; family Peripatidae; genus Epiperipatus; species Epiperipatus broadwayi. The sequence continues at coordinate 803,235 of JAQFVV010012540.1, read as the reverse complement.
TGTGCATTTATGGTGAATTTTAAAGATATTTATACATTTTTAATATCGCTACACACACAATTCGTTACCAAAAAGTTTAAATTTAAGTAGGATAAAGGTGGTGGGTGAGAGATGACAGAAAAAGGTGAAATTTATTATTCGATTCGAATCTTACTGTTTCAATATTGAATGTGTGACATACACATGCAATACAAAATTCTAAATATAAAATATCATTCAAAATATATAAATTAAATTTAAAAAATTATAAAACAAGATCATAAAATTAGTTTTTAAAAAAATGAAACAAAAGTACTATGGCATTAAATTAATTACCACCCACCAAAAATGGTAAAATACCCACTGGTGAACACTACTACCCACATTTAAGGCTCCTGCTATAAATGATTGATATTTTATAAGTTATCAATAAATTACTCTATATGCAAATTAATTTCAAATGATATTACATACTGAAATAGAAATGACAATTACAAATAATATTTAAGCTGGCATTGTTGAAGCAAGTTAAAAAACAAAAATGGTGAAAATACTATTATCTTTAGATAATTAAAAAGAAATTATTTTTTCCATTAATGGAATTAGTGCTATTGTCTAATCATTACATAAAAATGGCATCTTAAGAAATTTGAACACTAGAGGTGCCAGAATTAATATTGATCTGAAAACTTTCAGCTCCTGAATTTGATATTCTGCAAGTGCATTAAGTCATTCAGGGTGTATAATTAAACGTGTTGAAAATGTTCAAAATATTATATATTTACTAAGTCATTACCAAATATACATTTTTCATTTAAATTTTAGTCCACATAAGATTATGAAAAAAATGTGATTGTGCCCAGGGAAAAAGTAAATAAGATTTCAAAATAGATTGTGTAGAAAGAAATCTTTATAATTAATAAATGGTATAATTCAAATATGCAGTGATGAGTTGTGAATTCTTAGACTTTATATTGCACTGATTTTAAAAAGCTTTTAATTGTATATAACTTATGATAAAAATTACAAAAATACTTCATCAATTATTCAAATAAAATGATGCAATTTAGCCAAAAATATTTTTTATGATTAAATCTACTTTGGGAAAATTTGAATAGCAAAATAAATGATGATAATCTCAGTTATTTTTGATTAGTTGATATTATTTTTCTAGTGTGGAAAAGGGGATTTACCAAAATTAACTCGCAATGTCACTTATGTGCTATGGAGGATGAAACGATCCAACACATCTTTCATAACTGCCCGATACTCAGCTCACTAAAAACATTTATCAATGATAAAGCCAAAAAACAAAATGCAGACTTGTTTTTGATTCAACATTCAATCAAGAACGGAAATTTCTCAAACATCAGACTCTCAATCTTTCTCTCCTTTGCAATCTGGTTAACCAGATGCAAACACGTAATTAGTAATATGACAACCAATATCCTGGATACCTTCAAAACATTGATTAAGAGTATCAGCATTAGAGACAGAATGTTGGCTCCAGACTGGCTGTATAAAGAAACATGGTCCAAAGTCATCCTAATAGAAGAAGAATCATAGAACTTACTCCGTCACCTCAAGACTCCACTCTACAGTAATACAGAGTAAATTTTCTCAAGCTGTGTTAAAAATGTGGTTCATGTATAAACAAAGTCAATAAATTTTCTTTTTAAAAAAAAATTATAATTAAACTAGGCTAGTTTGAAAAAAAAAATACCAGAAAAAATTTACTTAACATTAAAATTAGAGAGATTTAAAGTGGACAGTATTTGGGTAAAACAATGAGTGGGTAGAACAATGGTGTCTTAAGAAAAAAAAGATTAAAATTATTATCACAACTCACTAAAAACTGACTTTTTTGTGTTTCTTTTTGAAAATGTAACAATTGTTAAACATGTGTTGCCCAACTGTAATTTTAAAATATCTTTAATAAATAAACATTTAAACAACAATATTCAGTTTGTTGTTGTTTTTTTTTAATTAATACTTATTCCATTCAAGTATTCCATAACAAAAAAAAGTTTGAAAATGTAGGTCTAGACATATTGTAAAAAATGAAATTAAAATATAAAAAAATGGCTGTTTATTTACGTCTTTATTTGTCATATGTAAGGAAAATAGAATGACAGAAACAAATAGAAGACTAAAAAAAACAAATAACAGATTAAAATAGGGTTCAGTGTATTTGGCAGGCTTAATATAATATTTAAAACTACCTTTTTTTAAAATAAATAAATAAATAAAAAGGCAATAGTGAAATAATAGTAATGCATATAAAAACACAGGGAATTAAAGAAAAAATGCAATGACACTGAAAATAAAAATTAAAAAAAAAAAAGACTATCATTATATCAAAATATGAAGAAACAAAAAATATAAGAATAATCTTTGACAGGTTACAAAAAGATAAAAAACATTATCATAAAAAAATAGTAATATGGAAAAAGATACTGGTATAAAGTTGAATCATTATAGAAATGAAAAGCAGGCAGAAGACTTTAGTGGAGAAATATTAAAGATGCTTATGGGTCAATAACAATTATTAATAATATATTTTCCATATATATACAGTACGTGTATGAGTGTTTTATATATGTATTTTTAACAAAATTAATTTTGTCTTAAAAATAATTATTTTTTTCAGAATAAGAAAGGGTAAATAAATATTTTGAATACTGACAACTTATAAATTTTAATAATAATAAAAAACTAACATCACTTTAAATTCAGTTCTTGTTACCAAAACCAATTAGCCATATCCTTGCTAAGATTATTTTTCTTTTCTTCAAGTTCAATAGGTTTAATAGGTAACTAGGGCAAATTTACAATATAAATACATAACACGTTTTGATTAGAAGCTGGTAATATTTATGCTAATATTTTTGGAATACATTTTTTATCCTTTTTTTTATTTCAATTAGCAAAATAAATTTTGGTATATAGATATCAAGAAAATATATTCAAATATGGCTATTATCACTAAGTTTGCATAAAAAAGCAATAAAATATTTTCTTTTCAAAAAAAGCCAAATATATTTTATTAGAGCAATAAAAGAATTGCAAATCTACATGGTTCTAATGCAAATGAAAAATTTCAGAGCCCCAGATTCACTTTAACATCGGCAAACAGACAAATCTCATATAATATAGTATTGCAATGAAAAAATATTGTTGCATGAAAACTTTTTTAATTTCCAAGTTAAAAAAAAAAAAAATAATGAATAAATAAATAAACAAAATTAACCTGTATACACATATATTGAATTAAATAATATTTGCAAATAAATAATCAATAAGCTTATGATTCATTTATAAAAGTATTGAATGTTACTTTTCTCTTCATTGTTTTTTGTTACTTTTCCAGATTTGTTGGTATTCATCAAATGCAACTATATTGTTCAAAAAGTCATGTGACCATTTGAATATCAAAGCCGCAGAGCTTTTACCACTTTCAGGAACAATTAATTCTTTCCGCTTTCTTGCTCCAGTATGAATAGATGATAAGATCCAGAATTAGAGAAACACTTTTTAATTAAAATAAAAATAAATCAGCCAAGAGTGAGATTCTGTTTTATCATGCTCATTCAGGTTTCATTCATTGAATGATGATTTATTAATAATTGTTCTGGAAATATTTTGAATCTATCTTTATTACTTATGCCCTCAAAACATCTGGCTGAATTGGGTTTCTGATATCTTTATCAAGCTTCAGAAAGATATCTTCGGGTACAACCGGCTTTTTAATACCAACCAGTTTATTAGGTTCAGTATTATTAGTTTAATTTCATCATTATTATTTTAATTTTGAAAAATTTGCCCAACTTCTTGACTTCCTTTACCTTTCATCTCTTTCTTCTTTCACATCTACTTTTCTTCTTATAATAAAAGGAATTGATGGTAACTTTACATTATTCCTAAAATAAGGAAATTTAAATTTCATAAATTTTGCATAAAACTCAAATACCTGTATTGTGAGATGTGTGATCATGTAGCTCCAAACACTATATTTTTACTTAATAATTTATATAGTGATGTAATAATCTCATTTCATACTGCTTCTAATTCATAATAATCAAAAACAGATTATATATCCGAAAAAAAAATATTTTTTTTCACTATTCAATGTTAGTTTGCTCAGTACTGATCAGACCATATACTATGCCTGCCTATCTTTAAATATTCTACTAGATTCATTACAAGACCAAAAATAAAAGAATTTTCCATCTATTCATGATATTTCAGACCTGATCAGATTAACTAACAAAACTATTTTCCTTGCCATCCATGATATTTTCAAATTTTTTACCAGCACTACATTATAAAAGTACCAATACTTTTCCTATTCTTGTTCAATGATTAATTTACATATATAGAGTCAAATAAAATATAATGTGACTAATTCTGACTTTTATTTCAAACCCAATCTTTCAATGTCTTCTATAGCTTTATTATCAATTTTAATCATTATCAATAACATATTTATCTATGATTCTTATGTTTAGGATTCTGCTCTCTAACTTTTTTAATAAATGTCTTAATGACTTCTTTATTTTCAGTAAAATATATGGTATAATCAGAGTATCTAAGGTTGTTTTTTCTACTATTCCCATATCAGCATTTGATAATCTCCATTTCATATTCAGCATATGAGTGTAGAAATCAATTAGTTAAGATGACAATATGCAGACCTGTGTAACACCTTTGCCAAAATAAAATCAGTTTATTTCACCATAAGTATTTTAATTGTAATTTTCTGATCCAATTTACATATTTCTCATATTTCCTAAAACATTTCATAATTTAGAACAGTCAACTGAATAACTCTTTGCTTTAATTAATAAAAACAGCCTTTTTTTATATATATTCCCTTCTATAATTCAATTTAAGCAATAAACATCTTTCAGAATAAAATTCAAAATAACTTATTTGCTTATAAAAAATAAAAAAGACATATGATTTCATTGCTCAGGACTTCATATGAACTTTGAGTATCAGATTTGTGAGCGCCAGAATTGATTCTGAGACTTCCCAATTCAACTGCTCTGTCTACTGCACCAAACAACTCAGGGCTGTTTGCTTATAAAAAATGCAAATATACTGCTATGGACTTCCTACATTGCAATTGAAAAACTTACTGTAATAGAATACTACAATGGCAAAAATGCTCTGATTAAAGACAGACTACAATTTTTAATCATAATTTAAAATATCAAAATAAAGTTTTGGAACTATTATATAAAAATTTATGAAATTAATTTTCCAAATTATTAAAAATCTTTCCCTCCTAGCTGACAATTCAAAAGTTATTTTTCTATAACTAAATTAACATTAGTATGATTAATGAACAAATAGCCTACCAAATAGAAGTTAATAAAAACAAAATTATAAAAATAAAATTTGCAAAAAGATGATTAAAAATCCTGCTGTTATTTATTCCCCAACTACCCCTCCCCCCCGACTAAAACCAATTGATTTTCTATGATCAAAGATACTTGTTTAGTTGTTATTATTATTGGTAAAAATTTATTTTTAGATAGCCATAAAAACCGCAACTATTTTCACCTTCTATGATAATATAACCTTCTAGATGTGTTAGTACCATATAATACAGATTTGTATTACATGAGATTTTATAAAACATATCTATTATTATATTAAGAATTACCTGTGTTGGGATAATATATTATATTACATTCTGTGCCACGATAGGTTCAACAACTATAAAACTGTTGAACCTTTCTTTTTATGAATGACAGAATTTTTTATGCATTAAAGTCAACTTACTTGTTTTTTGTTAAAACTACTTAATAAAAATCATACATATAATTTCTAAAGTTTAAATGCAATCTTAAAGACACAGTTGAACAATAAAAAAGAAACAATACTTATGAAATTTGCTGAATTCAAAGATATTATTTTTAAAAAATTGCAGAACATGAATGTCAATTTATTTAATCAACATGGATATGATTTGATAGAATAAATATATTTGAAAAATTGTTAATATGTTTGTATTACTCATTTTGATTTCTGCTGTGAACTGTAAGCCTATAATATAAAAGATAAAATACTGATTGCAGCTAACATTTGGGCCTAGCATAATAATTAAAAAAATTAAAGAAACAATGTGACATAAAAATTAAGACGATTTCTTGAAGATGAACGATTTTAAAAAAATGAGAAGATTCATATGATATAACAACAAAACCTCAATTATCCCAAAATAATTCTGAAATTAAAATATATAAAAAAAATTGGGGAAGCTTTTAGTTTTTTAAAGAATAATGACCACTTAAGATGACATGGACATATAGAAGCATGCAACTGAAATATAACATTTGAAATAAATGTTACAATAGTTATAGCATAAATATGTTGCTCAGCCATAAAACAACATGACATTTATGTGGTAAAAAATCTCTTCCAGTACAATAATAGGTAATTAAAACATTTGAATAGCCAGTATAGGGAAAACGCCTTTCTAACAGAAATTGTAAAATATAAAACAGTACTCCCCAGGTATATCAACTGATAGCTGAGAATAACTAAATACCCATTTACTAATCAATATTGAATGGTTGACTGAAAAAAAAAAGATTCAAAGTTTACTTTTTTATTTGGCTTTGATTTGAATTCAGATCATTGACATGGTAGGCAAATGAGTTATTACTTCGACAGAGATCCTATTAGTATTGTAACATCAGATTTAAAAGTGATCTACACATATAAAAAGCTTTTAAAGAGACCATGAAAGAAAGTTGTGAAAAATAAAATATAAATATGTCAATCATTATTATAATAATGATATTAAATGATCATTAACAATTACAATGTAATTTTAAATATTGAGATATCAAATAACTTGTACTAAATGAATAGAAAATATTGATAAACTATCATCAGGTAATCAACTATTATCACTTATTATATTTTACTATCTTTATATTACTATTACTGTAAGTAAAGAATTTAATATACAAAGGATCCGTGAAGTACTTCAAGTATATACTATCTGAAAAAAATATAAACAAACAAACAAAAATGTAAATAAACAACAACAACAAAAAAAAAGGATTAAAATTGTTAAATTTTAGATTTTCAACAGCCATTTTGCCATCTCTGAGTGCCGTACATGATTATATATATATATATATTAATAACACCTCTTCAGTTTATGTTGCAAGCACGTATATTTTATCTTTCCTTCATTAACCTTTCCAAATTTGATATGCTGTATTTTGTTTAATAAAATATTTTCTGAGTGTGAAGCTAAAAGTTTTACAAAATTTTAGAACATATTAAAAGTTGATACTAATTTTAAAATGTCAAAATAATTAGAGATCCTAATTTCTTAATAACAAAATCATATATTATGTTTCTGTAATAGAAAAAAGTGAATGAAAGAAAAGAAAAATACCCAGAGCAGCTATAAAAATCAAACATTTCACTATTTACTTTACTATAAAAATAAAAATACAATAGGTTAGTTTTTCTTTCTTATTCTTATGGCTTCAGTAAATGCATGTCTGAACACAGTAAAATACACATAAATACGCCCCTCAATTTATTATTAATTACTATATTATTTTTTTTTTAATTTGTTTATTTATAATCTTGATTTATATGCATATTTTACATATATAAAAAAAAAGCATCCATGTTATATAAGCAAATAGTTTATACTTTGTGGCTAATTATGAATCAAAATATATAAAATGCGCTAACACGCACAAGCACACAAAGCTAAAAACAAATAAAGCAAATATATATTATTTTAATATCTATTCATTAAATGGCTAAGCGCTTTCAAGGTTCAAGCCCTCATAATCATAGCCGTATTACAAAATATAATAAATTGACTTGGAGTGATGCAAATTTATGCAAATGAAATAATTATGCATTCCATTTCTTGGATATTTGTTTTTAGCTTTGTGTGCTTGCGCGTGTTAGCGCATTTTATATATTTTGATCCATGTTATATGTGCGTATTGAAAAATATTGGTGGTCGAGAGGTCAGCGCGACTGCCTTGCACTTGCAGGCAGTTGCCCGGGTTGCGGGTTCGCGTCCCGGCCGATGCTATGACACTTAAAAAAAAAAAAAAAAGAACAATATGTATTCTAATTAATATTCATCAACAAAATGTTAGCTATAATACACTACATACATAGAACATGAATGGGCTTGGAACCAAATATAATGTAGTTCACAGCTCTACTGTATATACATCTTTTATGAATACACAATCAGTAAATTTTATCCCACTTTTATTGTAGATTCATTTGTCTACAAAAAATAATAATAACAAAAATCATGAAAGAAAAAGGTAAAAGAATCAAAACAAAAAACACATTGACAATAGAATTTAGAGATCCTATTTATAAAAATTTACAAATTTTTAAATAAAAGTCAAAATTTACACTTTAAAAAGTAATATGAAAATACTTTAAAAAAATTTCTTTTTTAAAAATATCCAAATATATATATATTATAATGTTCATTAAAGTGTTTCTTTGATAATGATCAAACTGAAACAAATGTTAATTAATACAGAAAAAACACGATTCCAATAATTAGATATATCACTAAAGACTTTTAGTAAAACATTTGATAACCATATTTTTTACTGTAAATTTCATGTGTTAACTTTTTTTTTGTTAAGTAAAAACTACTATGTAATAGTCTGGACATCTCCATAATACTTTTATTCTAGAATTCGGATCCATCAAATGAATTAATTTAATATTTAGTTATAAAAGCAAATTTACAAATGTTTTTTTTTTTTTTTTAAAGTGAGCTCTTATTTCAAATTAAGTATCTTTCAATAAATACATAATGATTATCAGTTATTTTATTAATTTAGAAACTAATAAAAATGTTAAAAAATATTATATATTTTAAGTTTTATTAAATTTGAAAATGAAATGTAATAATTTCTAACCAATTAAAGAATAGTTAATAATCTAACCAAAGGGTAGTAGGGTTTAAGAGTTATCATAAAATTGAAGTCATTAAAATATATAGTTACTGACTTTGTATCAGAACTGTACAACTACATGAGTTGGTTTGGATTGAAAACATTAGAGTTTTTGAATTTCATTCACAAGAGCATTATAAAACAAGGCAAAACTCTCTCCATACAGTAGTGCCACCCTGTGCCAATCAGAGTAATCAATGGATGCCAGAAGGCTTGTGCATAAAATCCCTATCTAGTGCCTACTCAGCCAATATCCCCAAACTAGTTTCTGGCTTGTGGCCATCATCAGTGAGGAGCCTTGGATCTGAGAGCACTGCACCTAGATATTAGGATCTAATGCAACCCTCCAACAACCACCTTTTATCTCCACTTAACTACAAAACTATGAGAATGAAATTGAAAACATAATAATATTTTCAATCTAAGCTCAATAGCTTATATAGTCATATGGGTCTGAACTCAATTCAGTACCCATACATTTTGGTGGCTTTGGCTCTTTAACAACCATAGCCACCACTTGATTACTCTGATTGGCACAGGGTGGCACTACTGTATGGAGAGAGTTTTGCCTTGTTTATTAACAATTATGTGCTAGTATGAGATAGTGATCATGTGATGTTTAGTGGTTTAACATCAATCCTGCCTAATAGGATAGTGGTGGCTAAGGTTGTTAAAGAGCCAAAGCCAACAAAATGTATGGGTACTAAATTGAGTTCAGACCCATATGAGTATATAAGCTATTGAGCTTAGATTGAAAATATTATGTTTTCAATTTCATTCTCATAGTTTTGTAGTTAAGTGGAGATAAAAGGTGGTTGCTGGAGGGTTGCATTAGATCCTAGGATCTAGGTGCAGTGCTCTCAGATCCAAGGCTCCTCACTGATGATGGCCACAAGCCAGGAACTAGTCTGGGGATATTGGATGGGTAGGCACTAGATAGGGATTTTATGCACAAGCCTTCTGGCATCCATTAATTACTCTGATTGGCACAGGGTGACACTACTGTATGGAGAGAGTTTTGCCTTGTTTAATAACAATTATGTGCTAGTATGAGATAGTGAACAATTATGTGCTAGTATGAGATAGTGATCATGTGATGTTTAGTGGTTTAAGAGCATTATAAGCCATTTTAAATTCTAAATCCTCACCTTCGAAGATAATAGAAAGTGGCCTGGAAATGTAAAATAATATAACTAATATTTACTATTCATTGATTAACTCAAGCTTACAAAAGATAGATCTATATCTATGTTAGGTTAAAGAAAGCGACTTTTGAAACATTAAGAATAAGTTGAGAAAGAATAATTAATATGTGGAATTGAAGAGACCTCTTAAGACCCATTAACATGCCCCTCTCCTCACAGGTCAATATCTGCACATATTGCCATTAATTATAAATAAGATTATAGTGCATGTGACAAAAAATAAAAAATTAAATATGTGGAATTGAAGAGACCTCTTAAGACCCATTAACATGCCCCCCTCCTCACAGGCCAATATTTGCACATATTGTCATTAATTATAAATAAGATTATAGTGCATGTGACAAAAAATGAAAAATTAAAAGCTAAAAATCACCATGTACCTACCTATACAAACAATACTGAAGAAATATTTACAGTTTATTAAAGGTTAATATCTAAGCTTAAATTAAATACAATAATTTGTAATCTAATAGACATTTATATATTTATTGAAAAGTGAATGCATATGAACAAAAACTTATTTATATATACACTTGTAAAGAAATGTATTGAATATACATTAATAAATACAAAAATCATAAGATGTAGCATTTGAAAAGTTATGTGGAAATCGGAGTCTAACTGAAGTAATTTGGTTATTTGATATGCATCACAGAAGCCATTAGCATGTTTTTATGAGTATTGGGTTTTTTTCCCTCAATGTTTACAGATATATATTTCAAATGTATAGTTAGTTGTTAATTATATTCTTGTAAAATTCATACTTAATTCTATGGAATGATAATGCCAATTCACACATAATAATCAGTGTACTTTGCTTCATTTCTAGCTATAATTAATTATAATCGTGGATAAAAAAAAATATAATAATCACTGTAAATATCATTCTTAGTATCATAATCACAGTAAGCAATTAATTTTTCATACAACATGAATGCTTGACAATCTCCGATGTTGTACAGACAGCGAATTTTTCTCCCCTCTATTATGATTGCTTAACTTTTCATACAGTTTTTCATATATATATATTTAATTTTTGTCAGAAGAATTAGATTATATTTTATTATTTATTTCTTTTCAAAAATTTTAATCAGTTTTTAATTTATCAGACTGCTGTGAATTTAATATTTATATCAATGCTGTCAACACATCCTTGATTGCTTCAACTTCACTGCACTTAGAGACATCTTCCTCAAATTCCTTCATTAATATTATACAGCATCAAGAAAAGTTTTTTTTTTCTTCAACTTAGAGAAATATTAATTTCCTTCTCCATCTCAGCCTTTTACAAATAATCAGAACGGATAATTCAAAATCAACCAACTTTTCAGTTATCATATTTAATATCCTACATCCTTTAACAATTCATTATTGATTCTACTGTTTATTTGCGATGGCTTTTATTACAGTTGGTTGCTTGCCAAGAATTTTTTCCCCCTTTATTTTTTATATCTAAAATTATCAATTCACCAACCTCTATTGTTACACTTGCAAGTGGTTTGTATCTAACCCCTAAAAACTATTCTCTAAAAATAATAAATTTACCGAGTTCAGTAAATTACTCTGAATGAGTATACGTAAAGAGAGGGAGGCCGCGGTAAAACTTGTAAATGAGATATAAAATTAGAAGACTGGAAAAAGAAATAGCTTTATTTTATTTTATTTTTGCCTGACTAAACAAGACAGAATCTATTTTGAACATAGTTTTTCATTCTGCCAATAGAAAAAAAAAAGGGGGAAATAAATTTATCTTGCTTACAATGATTATAGACAGCTATACAAATCTACTACTTTTGTTCATTTTACTTACTTTTTTTGTTCATTAATTTAATTAAAGAATTGGCATACAGACATTAAAAAAAAGGGCAGTTATACTGGAAAAAAAAGTTATTAAATACTCTTTTTTTTACCTTATTAATAAAAAAAAAAATCTAGCAGTGTTGTAGTTTAAGATTGTCACTAATTTACTGGAAAAAAATTAATTATACAGTAATTAAACCTTCTGCCTCACTTGATTTGTATATGTAAAATATCACAGATGGAGAAAAGCGTTGTTAGCCGAGAGGTCATCGCAGCCGCCTTGCAAGCAAGTAATTGGTTGCAGACGGTTGTGGGTTCGCCTCCCGGCCGATGCTGACGTATGGAAAAAAAAAAGTAGATAGTTTAATCTCTGATTAAGTTCAAAATTTATATCTGACCTAATAGTGATATAACAAACTTTAACCAAATAAAATTGATAATAGTCATCAATTTATTTATCTAATGAGAATGTTGTTAAATATTTTGAGTGCAAGAAATGTAGTTCTTGTAGAATAAATAAATATTAATAAAATTTCCTAGTTATGAAAATATTAATAAGATTAAACTCCATTTGTATTTTTTATCATTAAATATTAAAATTATATCACTTGTACATTTTAATTATAATTGAATCAAATGTGTGATTTAAACATTAAAATCACTCTTTTTTCATTTACTTCCTAAAAGCTAATCTGGTTATGAAAACTTATGCCACCTAGTACATAAAAAGTCACTATAGAAACAGAGAACCATTGTTGTTAAATACAATATTTGAATCATATGTTACTAATTAAGTCAGAAAGCATTAAAGAAAACTACAAAACAAAAGCTGAATGGCAAATGTATTTTGCTGGAGGTACCAAAAATCAAATTGCAACATTGAACACTATCAAGACCAATTGGAAGAAATGAATGAGTTTATAAAATTCATTAAAATATTCCATCAAATATTTGAGAACGATAGTCAATGAATTCAAATATTTGTGAATATTCTTTGATCTTTTATAGCAGTCTGGGGATATTGGATGAATCGACACTAGATGGTGATTTTATACACAAACCTTCCTGCATCCACTGATTACTAAGGTTTGCACAGGTGGGATTACTGTATGGACAGTTTGCTACTGTTAGTAACAAACAGCTGACATGGTGATCACGTGAAACTTTGGTGATTTTATACATACAAGCAGTACAATTATAAAATGTGGGTATAGGTAAGCAGGATTATATATATTTATTTACATATAAATTCTAAAAATGATAACCAATAATAATAAAAAAAGGTCAGATAACTATAACAATTTTGTCACATAGCGAATTGGCATGAAAATTTCTGCACGATATATATTATATGATAAAATTTCAACATTTTATATTAAAGCCTGATGGGAAATAGGAGGATTATTGTTTACTTGGTTCTATAAAATTGATGAGAGAATATGGTAGAGTTATTTGGTTTTCCTATAGTTTGAGGTCTATCAACTAGATCTACTATGGCAACGCTATGACATGCAGGCCAAAAATTGCATGTAAGAAAATTTTGATGATAGGCTTACATGGTGGAATTATTAGTTTATATTAAAATAATTTGTCAATAATTATTATAAAATTTTGTTTTGTGTAAGAGAAATCAAGAAAAAATGATTTTCACTGCCATAACACCACACTATTTTGTAGGAGATATAGCTTTTTCTCCATTTCTAATGATGCATGTGTTTATTGTGTGTTGGAAACAAACATACAGCATTCAACATGATGGCAGTATGAAAAAGTGGCAAATTCATTATTTGTATGCAAATGTATTGAATATAGTATAGAAACAGACATTATACTGTGAATATATTTTAAAATAATTATGACATTTAAAATATTTAAGTAATTTTAAACATTATTTTTTACAAAAAAATTTTCTCAATATTTTTTTTTTCAAAAATTAGTGTTGCGTTCCACTTAACATGAGCAGTGTAAATAAAAACAAAAATTATCACAATCAAGCAAGTGATAATTCCAAAGTTAGTGATCAGAAGAGTATGGCATGATTAGTAAAGGCAATAACGCTGTTTGTATTTTAGGTTGCAGGATAGTAGTAAGCAGATCCTTGTCAGTAAAATGGCATACAAATTCCTTCTTAATAAAAGTGAAGAACTAAAAAAATTATTGTCTAGAAACAATTTTGTCAACATTCCTAATTAAATATAATAGCTGCCGTAAAATATAACTGCTGCTAATTATATTGTTCAAACATTTCCAAAAAGGAGTCTTTTGGTAAAGGTTAGTATCAAAAAAAAAGAAGCATGGTTAAAATGTAAACTAGTTCTTTTTGAAGAGTTTGAAAACAAAGAAAAAAATTATTCAAAAAATAAAAAAAAACATGTCTTTGGCTAAAAATATGGTAAAAGATAGAATCTCAGAAATGGTTGAAATTATAATCCAGGGGTCCCCAACCCTATGCCCGTGGGCACCATGGCACCCACAGACCATTTTACATGTGCCCGCCGCTATCCGAACACGATAAAAAATTATTTATCTGATACAAATAAATTTAATTTTTAAGATTTCTTATAAATTATTGTAATCAAATTGTAGGTCATACTATACTTTTACAGTGTAAAAGGGTCTATCATTAACAATACCCAACTATAAATTTACATTGAAAAAATAAATGGTGCCTGCCACCTGGCCGGTATTATAGAATGTGCACTTAAATGCAAAAAGGTTGGGGACCACTGATATAATGCATCAGCAAATTATAAATCTTCAGATTTAATTCCTCTTTCTTTTGAAGAGACTACTCACATAAATGGATCAAATCGTTTAGCTATTTTTATTTGTTAATGTGTTGGGAACAATATAAACAAAGACTTAATTAGTTCATCATAATTAACAACAACAATAAAAGGAAATGATATTTGCAACAAGTTGTAGATACATTTGCTGAAAAAGAAATCTTTCCAAAATTATATCTGTAACACTTTTGTGAATTCATTTATCAAATATATTGGATATGCAGTTCTAGATTTTCACTGAATTATTCATCAATAGGTTTCATGTGCCAAGATTAGTTTAAAGATATAGAAAGATATCATGAACTTTGTAAGAAAATTAGGCAATTTTATATTTGTATGTGCTTTAAAAAAATAAAAATTTGTGGAATTGTTAAATGAGGTAAACTTATTATATAATGGTTTATTTACATGCAATCATGGAAAAAATTCTTTAAAGAATTGTTGAAGATTTAGAGGAAATCACTTTATTTACACAATAAGAATACTGATGAACAATAAATTCAATTACAAGATATCAAATGGCTTTCAAAATTAATGTTTTTTACTGATTTCTGCTTCCATTTAAATGAATTAAAATAAATTGAGATACTGCCAAATCTCTAGCGCTCGTTACAATACTTAACCGACAGCCAATCAGATATCAGGGATAGCTGTCCAAATGATATCCAAACCTAAACACACAACAAAGATTTTATGAGAAAAGGGTGGCCGCCCTTTTCTTGTAAAATCTTAGCTATGTATTTAGGTTTGGATGTCATTTGGACAGCTATCCCTGACATCTGATTGGCTGTCAGTTAAATATTGTAACGAGTGCTAGAGATTTGGCAGTATCTCGATTTATTTCAATTTTCAACTATCTGCACTTCGCAAATTAAAATATTATTTAAATGAATTAAATATTAAACTACAAGATATTTTAAAACAGTCATTGCGCTAGAGATTTGGCAGTATCTCGATTTATTTCAATTTTCAACTATCTGCGCTTCGCAAATTAAAATATTATTTAAATGAATTAAATATTAAACTACAAGATATTTTAAAACAGTCATTGTTAAGTTTGATTTAATCAAAGCATTCAATGCTAAATTAGAAAATTTTAATTGTGATTATTATTTCAAAGGCATATAAATACTTCCGAAATACAAAATTTTTTTTTGCAAATATAGAATCTTATGAGAAACCAAATCAAAATAAAATTGGCATAAGAGTTTACTGCAATTCAGTCAATGATCAATGGATTTGAAGAAATATCAAAATTTATTTCATATTCTGACACAACATGAGCAGATAAATTCAGTTTGAAAATCAGATAATATAATTGCAATTAGATGATTTTCAATTCAATTCCATTTGGAAAAAAGTTTGTTGGCTTGAGAAATAACTTTGAAATAAGTGAAAATGATCAATTACTGGCTATAATAAACAAACTGCTAAAGATGAAGTATTAAAAATGTGGCATTCCATTCCCAGAACCTTCAATTATTTAAAAACACCAGAGACAGCTACATTATCAATTTTTTACTGTACTTATATATGTAAATTGTTATTTTAACAATTTAATTTTGTAAGATAGAGTCAGAAATAAAATGATTAATGAATCTACTTTGCCATGTGTAGTACTAAAAGTGACCCAATATGATCTTGATATAAAGCATTTAGCATCTAATGTGTATCAGCAAATTCTAATACAAAAATTTATGTTAATGACAATCATCTTTGTAAAATTCTTTGCTAATTTTTAAAATTGCCTCCCAAAAAATTCGTTAATTTACTATTATCCCCCCTCCCCCCACCGTTAAAAAACTGTTTGGCACATCAGTAATTCAATAAATATTATTGTTAAATTTTTAGCATGTGCACTTAAAAAGATTTGCTACTGCTGCACTAGTTGGAGTTACTTATTATATACAAATGATTAAAGAAAAAACTAATTGATAAAAAATACAATATACCTATCTCTAATGATTGAAAATAAATTACTAATAAAAGAAATTGTTTAGCATTAATTATAATAAGTAAAACATGAAAATAAGCAAAGTAATGCAGAAAGATTAGTGTTTATAATAATATATATTGCATAACAAATAAAAATGGTTCATTTACAGGAAAATATATATTTTAATAGATTAAAGAAGTATATGGCTGTAAGTATAATAGACAAAAACATAAAATAGCATATTTAGCAACCAAATTAATTCAAAATAAATATTAAAAAAACATTTTAACAAGCACAGTAAGCAATGCATAAAAAAATAAGTGATGCCAATTATTTATATTTAACATAAATGCAATGTTTTTATTTATTACACAAAATATAAAATAGGATCTATTCACTCTATATTGGGGTTTTATTACTAAATACATTATTTTTGTGTTCCCTTTATTATTATTACTGCTATGGAGTTTATTTTTCTTCTACATAAATTCATTTTAATCATTAGAAATATGTAAAATTATTTCTTAGGGCTTTAACTTTTCTTTGGTCAATTGTATATACACTGCTGCTGTATCTAACAAATGTCATGGTATAAAAGTATAACCATACCAAGACATTCTAAAAGTTAATATTCAAACTCCAAAATCCAAAAATAAATTATTAAACTGAATGCTTAATGATAACAATGGCTTTTTTTTTTGATAATTTTGTCTATCCATAAAAATTATTAAATGAAATATTTATTCGAATTCCATTTTTAAAATGGGAATGAATTTTAGTTAGGACATCATAAAATAATAAAAGTGTGTGATAAAAATCAAAGTTATGCTTATTGTTATTAAAATTTCACAAAAAATTTCTTTATCTGTGTTTACGAAAACATTTCTTTTTAAAAAATAGTCATGTGCTTTTAATAACTCATATTATTAAAAACAAACATTTTCAAATAAAATCTAATATATTTTGTTGGTTTAAAATAAATATTTTACACATACGTTGCATAAATAAGCTTGAATATAATACAAATTACTGAAAATTACAATTTTTCTTTCTGAGATATTAAAAGAAAAAAAGTATGCTATCAAAAGCCTGAGGTCAAATAATCTACCAATCAGAGGTGTTGCCAGTTTATATTATGTTACAATCAATAAAGTTTTGATTTCTACACACACACAAATGCAAACATAGATAACTCCAAAATAGCAAAGAAAAGTCTAAGCCATAGCAGTACCATCATAATTTTTCAAATGCCTCAAAATAAATGATTAGAGAGTTGGTGAGAAATAATTAAGTAGAAAAGGATTTTGCAAATGGAAGATATTCGACAGAGACTAGAAGTATTAATTTTCATTCTGGGATGTAAAATTATAAAATAGAATACAAAGATTGGAATTATTAAAAAAAATAAAACAAATATATAGTCTAACTGTTAAGTTTAAAAACTTTACATATCTTCCAGAGTACTTCTAACTACCACCATTGTTAGACTGGAAAAATATTCATTATAATCAACATTATTCTAAGACTGTTTTCTTATAAAGTGCTTTAATATAGCAATTACGAATTTCATAAATAGATATGATAGACTAATAAACATTTATCACTATTGAATTCCAACTAATAATTTTTATAACCATGTGCTAAAACTAACTATATTCAATTGTAATCACCTAATAATTTTTTATAACGTACTAAAATTAACAATATCCAATCGTAACAGTCCATTCTAATTAATTGATGATCATTATCTTATAAAATAATATATATTTATTAAATTATATATGTAGATGAAAAATAATACAGTGTCATGGAATAGGAGTTGGTATATCTGTGTGTCATGTCTATGATCTGGAATTTTGGACTGAGTTGGGTTTAATTTTCTTTTTTCCCCAAGATATTAGACTTGGGGATTTTTTTGCAGTAACTACTCAATGACTAATCAAGTTATTAGATAATAAATAAATAACTATTATTATCTAAATGTTAAGACATTAGATTAATCTGAGTTGAATGACTAAACACAAAATATATAAGGCACTACAATGCAGCCTCTACCATAGCGAAAAATGTGTCATATTCCCAATAGCACTGAGCCATGGTTTGCTTTATCTTTTGCTCATATAATGTCTTCATTATTCAAATAAAAAATAGAAGTGTAATTCACTTTAATATGTATATTAAAAAAACTTACTTTCTAACAGATTCATATCAAAAGAAGATATAAAAAAAGCCTGATTACTAATTTCAGTAAATGAACAAGGTAAGACAAACACCGAGTGAATGTGGACAATTATTAATAACATAAGTTAAGTGATTTCTAATATAAAAAGATCATTTTGAAAAAAAAAAACAATTTATGCAATCAGATACTGATTTAAATCAAGTAAATCACCTTTGGAGTCATGTGAAAGTGTCAATACACCTTAAGAAAATTTCAGTATAAGAGGAAAAATATATTTTTGACTGAAATATTTACAATATAAAATTTGGTCACATAATAATAAATAACATATATTTTCATATTGTATACAGGATTTATTCTAAAGTTTTTGTTATGTTGAGCAAAAATATTTTCAATGTTATCTTCAATTGATAATGTGTTTAAGAAGTTCACAATAATAAAACTTTGTTTGAATTAATTTAATTTTTTACAAAAGCATATGTAATTATAAACTTTAAAGAGTAATGTTGTTTTAAGAGAGAATAGCATTTTCAAGAAAAAAATATTTTCAATATTTATAGTGTGAAATTAGTCCAACATCATGTAATGTTTTAGTGGTTTTCTATCAAAGACCCCAAAATGTATAGATTCTGAACTGGTTCAAATCTATATGACTATACAAACTAATTAGCTTGGATTGAAAACATTGCATTTTCATCTTGGGTTCATAGCTTTATAGTTGACTAAATAGGTAGAAGGTGATTACTGGAGTGTTGCATTAGATTCTAATATCAAGATGCAGATCCAAGACTCCTCACTGATGAAAATCACAAGTAAAAAATAGTCTGTAAATATTAGATGAGTAGGCACTAAATAAAGATTTTATGTGCAAACCTTATTGCATCCATTAATCACTAATGTTTGCACTGGGTGGCACTACTGTATGGAGAGTTGATATGCCAATATTTTAAATATAAAAATAAAAAAAAAACATTTTTTTCTGTGTATGTGTGTTTACTGCAAAGAGTCTTTGAAACTACGTCATATATAAGATTAGTTGGATTTAAAAAGGTTTGCTATTTAAAAAAATTTCAATTTAAATAAGAGAATGATTTATTTGAGAAAGAGGTTAATGTTTGAGGTATAAGTTTATAGGAGCATGTCTTTATCAATTGCCATTTATAAAAATAAAAAATAAAAAAACCTTTTTTTCCCCTTATGAATAAAAAGTTTGAAAAATGGTAGAAAAATTATAAATTTAAATATAGAATAGGGGAAGTGGAAAATAAAGAAATGTGGATTGCATTTGTATCCCACAATGTATGAATGATGGTCAGAAAGAAATTAGGCTTGCTTTGATAGAGTGTATGGTATCTGATGTTCTCCATTTGAAATGCTTAAATAAAACTAGGAAGAATGTAAAAGGTCGATGGGTGTGTAGATCATGTGATAAAAGAGATGAAAAAATGGTTTTTAAGTGTACATAATCTAAAGAAAAAGTCAGGAGAAATGTAGGAAAAGATAGATAAGGATGATAAAATAGAGTATATATTTAGTAGAGTGACAAGATATATGATGCAATGGTGATAGGCAAAGAATAAGTAAGCTAGAGAAAAAGGTAAAGGATGTAGAAATAAAATTAAAAGCATTAGACATTAAATGGAAGCAGAACAAGGCATTAATGAATAGAAACAATAAGGAAGAAGTAGATAAGGAAATCCAGGCGGAAGAATGTTATGGATGAAGTGTGGAAAGTAAACTATGAGACAGTTTTGGCAGGGAACTCGCTAATTAGGGGATGTGAAGAAATTGCAAGGGAAAGTAGAAATAGGTATTAAAATTATGTTTATGTGAAGCTAGAATTAGGGATGCTACAGATAAGATAAAGAAACAGGGGAGATGTTTATGTTATGGTAGGGACAAATAATTTGTCAGAGCCATTGGAGAGAGTAATAGATGAGTACAAAGAATTGATTAATAAATTGAATAAGTTTAAAAAATGAATAGTAATAGTTGGATTACTAAGATTCAACAATAAGTATATGCTAGATAAGGCATATTCTATAAATGAGAGATTGAAAAAATTATGAGACAAATAATGTTATGTTCGTGGATATGTGGGATTTTTTTATTAATAAGAGGGAGTTGTGTGGTAAGCATGAATTGCACTTGGCAAAACAATGTATTAGAATCAAGGCTTGTCAACAAAGTAAGCTATTATATGCTATATATGTTATAACCAAAGGGGCTTGAAACCAAATATATAATTTGCAGTTGCACAATGTATGCTTTTTAAAGCCACGATTTAAAATTACAAAAATTCAGCCATCTAATTTTCATTTCAAATGCAATCCAGTATTTTTTTTAAATTTATAAAACTTTTTAATCCATATTTTTCAAAACTTCATGAATTCGCATATTACATAATTTACCAAGGTTTCCATCATGACCATATAAAAATAGTTGAAATGTTAATTATGTAATATTTATATGAATTCAATGAAATAAAACAAGCTTTGAACAGAAAAGGATGATTAAGATGTATTATATATGTTTTTAAAAAGTTTTAACATGTAAAACTTTTTGAAGAACTCTATTATAAAAAGATGAATTCCTTTTAATTTATTTTCTTAAATCTTTTAACAATAAAAAAGAAAAAGATTTATTACAATTTTCTTCACTTCTATTTAAGAACAAATTGTAGTGACACAATATACAAAATTTGCTCTTTTTTTTAAAAAAAAAAGACAAAAACGGTACTTCAAACTTTCAAATTTCAAGCAGAATAAAACTTTATTCAAAAGATCTCATTTGTCAATCTAGTTTTTCAATACCTTATAAATTAATCTACAAGGAGGATGTAAAAAAAAAAAAAAGCTTTAACATTTATAATAATTAAAGACAATAAAATGCGATGGCGGTGATAATAAATGTTAGACTCTATCGGCTATCATTTTGAAAAAAATAATGATTCAGATAATTGAAGAAGTAATCGATTACGAATTAATAAAATAGAAATGTTTTCATTCTTTAGTTTCTTTTATAAGCATAAAAGAGAAAATATATATGATATTACAAAGCATAAAGCAACCCATGTTGACCTAAGGTCAATCTGAACCCCACATGTACAGGACATAATCCATTAAATACATATGCAAGGTTGGACAGACATCTCTATAATGTAATAACTGAAACACAGGATTATTTATACCTGTGTCTATATATGTAATATTAGGGTATGAGCACAGACTGTCACACGACCCACCACTTTCCACTCCATCTAATAACACCGATACATTTAAACATATATATGTTGAAAAGATAAATAATCACCAATAAACGTATTTCATGCTAAACCAGCAATCATCAGTTGGTCCAGATTATCATCTCTACACATATATACTATAAGTGCTCAGATATTTATTAAGATAGACAATCCATATACGTTAATGGACAGGCTTCAATCTACTCCACCCTCCAATTCTTCAACCGTCCTCAGGGTGGTCTTTGAGCATTCCATCATCAGATTTTCAATTGGAATGGACGGTTGAAGATTTAGAGGGTGGAGTAGATTGAAGCCTATCCATTAAAGTATATGGATTGTCTATCTTAATAAATATCTGAGCACTTATAGTATATATGTGTAGAGATGATAATCTGGACCAACTGATGATTGCTGGTTTAGCATGAAATACGAATATTGGTGATTATTTATCTTTTCAACATATATGTGTTTAAATGTATCAGTGTTATTAGATGGAGTGGAAAGTGGTGGGTCGTGTGAAAGTCTGTGCTCATACCCTAATATTACATATATATAGACACAGGTATAAATAAGCCTGTGTTTCAGTTAAAGCATAGAGCAAGAAGAAATCAAGTATGATTTAGTACTATCACTGTAAACAATAAGATATACAAATATAAATCAATATTAAAAAAAAAAAAATAGAAAAAGGATAGAATTTTGCAAACAATAAAGCAAAGTAGGAGTTATGATTTGTTAAGATCACTGTTATAATAATATTGATCTACCTTTAGATGTATTTTATAAGAATTTAATATCAAAATAGAACTTTTATTCTTATGAAATAAAACTATCTCAATAATAACTATTATATCAATAAATGCACAACTAATGCGAAATATAAAAAAAGACTACTTAGTATAAATTAAAATATCTAATTGTTGAACATTCATTGTATTATAAAAATTTCTTATTATCACGAAATGATATATATTTTTATAGACTTTCTTATTTGACTTCAAAAATTTAAAATAATTACATTTCACATCAAATTAATTATACCCGAATATTCACAATTTCTTTATTTTTAAAATTAACAAGGACAATAAATAATTTCTTACTAATTCATGCAGGGTTGCCACCCGTGGGCGTGCAGGTAGTGTAGGACACAAGATGCTTCACTATTGGGGGTGCAATTATTAAAATTTATATATAAATGAAAATGTTTATATTTACAAATTATTCCATTATTAGAAACATATTCTAATTAGTAAATATTTTTATTTAAACATAAAATTATTTTTTTACCGAGTCTTGCGATATATGCTTGAAATATACTACAGTACATATTATATATCTACTCTACCACTGTAAACTGAATATAAACATAAAAGAATTACTTTTTTACTGAATCTTGTGACATATGCTTGAAATATAATACAGTACATATTATATATCTACTCTACCACTGTAAACTGAATACAAACATAAAAGAATTATTTTTTTTACTGAGTCTTGTGACATATGCTTGAAATATAATACAGTATATATTATATATCTACTCTACCACTGTAAACTGAGGCACCATATTGCTGTGATAATTAATAAAATTTACATGTAAATGAAATTGTTTGGATTTCCGAATCATTCCATTGTTGGAAATACATTTTGATTGTAAATAATTTTTATTTAAATATGAGAGAATTACTTTTTTTATTTCTTGTGGCAATTGCTCAAAATATGCAATAATATATATTATATACTCTACCACTACATTAAACTGAATAGACAGGCATCAGGTTGTTGCAAAATTTATAAGTAAATGAAAATATTTAGATTTCCAAATCACTTTTATTTAAGTATGCTAATTTATTCAAAAATAAACTTAATATTGCCTCATAATAATTAAAGAAATTCTGCAGTATAGTCATACAGCAGATAGTTTTTTTTTTTATGTCAGTTTGCTGTATTCACTACAGCAGCACAATGAAATGTGGGACTGTAGAAATTCTGAAGCAGTCTCTTTCCCTTTGCAAAAATAATGAACATAAAAATTAGTTGAAAATTCTATTAATAAGGATTTTCCTAAACACAAGTCTGGTCAAAAACTTTCAAAAACATATTATCATTATTTTCTACATGGAAAGCCAAAGCAGGAGTGTTATGTAAACAAATAAAAGTATAAATAATTATATTTTTTATATATATTTTTTACTATTTCTATATCTTTTATTAAATAAAATTTTATGAAATTCGTTTTGCTTTAATTTATATATTAAAAAAATGCTCCTGTTGACTGCAAATATTTTAATTAAACTGACCCACAGTATTTACAATAGATTATAGTGAAAGTAAAGTTTGATAAAGAGAAGAATTAGATTTAAGTATTTTTTCTTCTTAATTAAAGACAAAAACAAGATTATAACGAAACAGATTCAAAAATAATATTTCAATTTTTTTTTTCTTTTAAGTACAATATATTGAAACTAACCTATAATTATATATCCACTAAAATAATTTTTTTTAATACATTAAACATTCAGATTTTTGTCAGAATCAAAAATGAATTAAGTAATCTATTTTTATTAGAGACCTTTTTATTTAATTTTAAATAATTTATTTCAAAATACCAATATTATTATCGATTTAATGTGTGAGATAAATAAATTTCAGAATCATGCACGTAACTTTTTCATTTCTCCTTTTTGTGTACGAAATGTAAATATATATAAACACATTATCAACATTACACATCCATTGTTTTGTAAACCATCCCTCGAATTAACTCAGCCATTGCCAATAAACCAATATATAAATAAAAACTAAAACCAGTTTACAGCATGACTGCTATCTTGAATAGCATTTAATAATGCTATTCAAGATGGCTGCCATACTATAAGCTGGCTACAACTTTTATTTATTGATTGATTTATTAAATATTATTTATTAAGCACAAGCAGTTCATAATTAAAGTGAAAGGCTGAAACCTTCTCGCATGCGCATTTAGAATGCTTATATAACAGCCAATCAGATGTAATGATGACTCTCAAGTCGCAACACAAAACAGATTGGCTGTTGTATAAGCATTCTAAATACTCATGCGAGAAGGTTTCAACTTTTCACTTTGATTGATATATTGAAACTGTAAAACTTATTTCAGTGTTTCGCATTTTCAAGCACACATTGCTTAAAGGTTTATTGCCTTAGTAAATATTACATATATTAAAAGAAATTTTAAAAAATGAATTAAAATCACTAAAACTCTAATATACTTTACTGTTATAATGTTCATACAAAAAGAACAAATAAAAACAGGGATTTAATACTTAAAACACTTAAATAAAAATATAAACTCAAAAATTTCTTGTATCAGCAATAATGTAATAATAATGACAGTCAAAATTAAAATAAAAAAAATTTGAGAGAATATACATTTTAAAAATAAAGTAAATAACCCCACTGTGGATTAATTGTATAACTAATTTTAATACAAAACAATAATCTAATAATATATGTACATAAATAGTTATGCTATACATAGATTACAATAATGATGTCAATTCACTCTCCACACTTTGTTCGACTCTTTCCAGGAAGTATTAGTCCCTTGCTTAATCATATACTTAATAATTAAATAAATTACTACTTACTTAATATTCTGGCATAGGTATTACAATAATGATGTCAATTCACTCTACACACTTTGTTCGACTCTTTCCAGGAAGTGTTAGTCCCTTGCTTAATCATACACTTAATAATTAAATAAATTACTATTTACTTAATATTCCAGCATAGGTCTTTAATTCTGTGAGTCCTTGAGGTGCATATAGGCTATAATAAGGATGGGGTGATCTGTTTGAACCCTAGTCAGCTTGAGTACCTTCAGGAGTCAAGATCCTGGATCTGGAACTAATGCCGCTGCTTCACATTGGTGTGCACCTCAGTTGTGTGAACACATGAGGGAGGGAGAAAAAAGGATGTTGCTTTCTTTTTTCCCCTGCTTAGTTTTCTTTCTCTTTGGTTTTCTGGAGTAATCTGTTTCATCTTTATCCTGGAGGAAAGTTTTTAACTATCTATTAAGGTTTTTAAAACATTAGACCCTTCTAGAATTCAACTATTAATTACTTATTGCAAATTGAATTTCAACATAATGAGATTTTACTTTTTAGTTCATTCTGATTATTCAATTAATGTAAAGTTGTAATTTCTGCTTTATTTTGTAGCTAGTTTTACACAATAGTTTTAGTAACATAAATTTTAGTATCAATTTAATGTACATTTTATTGGTAATTAATAGATATTCCAATTCTCCCCTTACCCCAGAAATTCTTCCATTTATACATAATCCTGCAATTTTTTTACTTTACATTTACTTTGCTGGAGTCTAGGTGATCATTGCCTTTCCCTGGATTCAATCTCTATTTTTGTTTCAGCTTCACTTTGAACTTGGGGTTGTAGATTCTCTTGTCTTTTGGCCTCCGGATTTATCTGTTCCCTTTCTGGTTTTCCAATCTGTTTTGCCGATTCTTCTTTACCTGGTATTATTATCATTGGATACAGCATCCTGTTGTTCAGCACTGAACATGGTTTATGTGTCACTTGTATTCTTTGCCAGTTTTATTTTGAAATGATTACTATTAATCTGGATGGCCTTCCCATAATTGTATCTTCGATCTATTTCGTTTGCAGCATATTACATATCCATACTTCTTCACCAATACCACTTTTATTTTGAATGGTTACTATTAGTCTAGATGGCCTTTCCGTAATTCTATCTTTGATCCATTTCTTTTGCAGCATATCACATATCCATACTTCTTCACCAATTTGGAATTTTTTTTCTTCACTCTTATGATGGAAATGCTCATCCTTCTTTGGCATTAACATGTGTAATTTAATGCACAACTTTCTGTGCATCAGCAACTCTGCTGGGAATTTGTCTGTAGTTGTTGAGACAGCATTTGAGTGTTGATGCAGCATTGCTTTGTATAAAACTTCTTGCATGTTGCTACTTGGGAGATTTTCTTATAGCTTTTTGTATGGCCCCTCAGTGAGGCTATTTGACTCTGGGTGGTGAGTGGGATGCACATGTGTCTGATTCCATTGTTTTAAAAATATTCTTCCATCTCTTGTGCTGTAACTCAAGAGCCATTATCAGTGACCATTACTTCCAGTAATCCATGGCATGAGAAAATCACTTTTAGTATTTTTCTTGTTTCATTAGCACTCATATTTTTGACAATATTATTCTCTGCCTATTTTGTCATTAATAGGACTCACATGGTCCATCTGAAGCCTCTGCCACAGTTTGTTTTATGGGTGGTATGTATTCCTCAGTTTCATGTTGCTCTGTGATTGACAAGCTGAACATTTTTTTAAATATAATTCTTTATGTCTATTGTTATTCTTGGCCACCAGACATTGCTCTGCACTAAAGCTTTTGCAAGTGCTACTCCAGGATGGCTTTTGTGTAGCAACTTTAATATTTTATTTCTTCCTTTTGACAGTATAACTATCCTGTCTCCCAATAATACACACCCTTTACTAAATGACAAATCATTTCTATTAGTCCAAAAAGCCAATGCCGTGCATGGTGGTTTCTTATTGACCAGCCATTTCCTAATCCAGCTCTTTAACAGCTGTTATCCTTTATCACCCCTCATCCATTTTTCCATACTATTACTGTTAAGTATCTCAGACTGCATATCACTTATATAATTCATCTCCATATCATTCATCTGGGGTTCCCATCTGTCTGGGCTTCTGGTTGACATGTCTCTTTTCCCTTCTTACAGACCAGCTGATAAAATGATGCCAATATATTTCTCTATCTTAGCATCCTAGGACTCAAATGTTCGGAAGCTAGTCTATGGCTTGCCAAAATACCTAAGAATGGCTTATCCATTATTATTTGAAATGATGTTCTATATATATTGGTGAAATTTCTTTAGTCCAAATATTATTGTCAACTCCTCTTTATCTATCTGGCTGTATTTTTTCTCAACTTTGGAGAGGGTTCTGGACATATAGTCAATGGGATGTTCTCCGTTATAGCATAGATGGCATAGAAGCACCCCCCACCTCCATTCTAAGGTGTCTGTGGTTAAAGTTACTTCTTGATTCTTGTCAAAATGGGTCAATAATTTTTCTGATGACAGCAGGCCTTTAGTATATCTAAAAGCATCATCAGAGGTTTTTTAACCACTGCCACTTTTGATTATTTTTCAGTAACTCAAAAAGAGGGTTTGCTAATTTGGATTTATTCTGTAGAACAGGTTCAAAGTAGTTAATTATGCCTAAAAATGCCTGCAATTCTTTGACATTTTTTAGTTTTTGTCTTTTCAATGGCTTTTACCCTTTTCAGGTGAAATACATTTCCCTTTGTCAGAGATTGTGTCCTAGAAAAACCAATTCTTTAGTGTTCCATATATTTTTGGGGCATTTAGTTTTACTCCAAAATTATTTAATTTTGCACATATCCTAACCAATTTTTGACATAAATTCTCTTCCAAGTCTGCTGTTACTAATATATCATCTAAATAGGGTATGATACCCTCAAATCCCTGCAATAGTATATCAATTTTCTCTGAAATATATTTGTGACCATTGATATGCCAAATGGAAATCTATTGCATTTAAATGAAAAGATGTGGTGATCATTAATATTTTGGCAGTTTTCTCCATCACTGGAATCTGGTGAAAATCTGAATTTAGATCATATTTTGTAAAATATGATGCCTTTTGTAAACTTGTCGGTATCTCTCTTAAATCAGGGATCAGGTTTGCTCCCTTATTTGAAAATTACTCTATAGTCGCCACATAAACGTATGTTTTCATTGGGTTTTGCAACTATAATTATAGGTGTAACACAGTTAGTCATTTCTACTGGTGCGAATACACCTTTATTGATTAATGACTGAGTTTTTTCTTCTACTTTTGTTTGAGCGAATGGTATCATTCACGTTTTGCAAATTGTGGGGCGTGCATTGTCAACTAGCTATCCTCTCTACTGGCCTTGTAACTATCATACCTAACTCATTGGTAAATAGGTCTGGGTATTTATTTTTAACTTTTTTTTTTGAGGAATTTTTTTTTTATTACACTAATCTGAATTTCAATTGCTTTAAACTAATACCTGCCTATTATAGGGCTGAATCTTCCTTGTACTATGTATAAAGACAATTTAATTATTTTATTGTGGTATCTATACTTGCCCCGGTACTTTTAATTCATTGTTACTTATATCATGAGCTTTTAATTATTTTTTTTCA
Source organism: Epiperipatus broadwayi (assembly GCA_028023455.1). Lineage (NCBI taxonomy): Eukaryota > Metazoa > Onychophora > Udeonychophora > Euonychophora > Peripatidae > Epiperipatus > Epiperipatus broadwayi. The sequence continues at coordinate 773,872 of JAQFVV010012540.1, read as the reverse complement.
AGTTGTAACCTAGTGTCAGCTGCTGATAGTGCGCTCCAGTCTGTCTGATATTATGGATATCCCTGAGCCACTATCCATTTCCATGTTCAAATTTACTCTGCAAACTTCCAATTCAATCATGAATTGTTGCTACCCCTCCATACCTGTATTTTTAATAGTAAAATTATTATGGGTTTACCTTCCCTATTCTTTTGGCCCCACATTTTCTTTTGGTTTAACTCATCACCAAATTTTCTACATAAGCATGTAATGTGTCCCTAAAACCACATTTAAAACATTTCTCTTCTCTCCACCTGCATTCTTTTGCTTTATGGTCATTTTTTCTGCAATAGTCACACACCATTTTCATTACTTTTTCAAGTTAGGGTTTGCGTGAATTACTATATTTTCTCTCGGTTTTATAAACCTGTGTATTTAGACTATCTACAGTTTTATTTTTAAAAGCTTGAGCATGCTCACTTATTAGCTCATAAACTATGCCTTTTGGAATAGCACTCACGTGTTTTAGTTCAGTATCAGTTAATAGTGGTTCTCACAATCTATCATTGTACATACCCCAAAGTAATTGATCAAGGAGTATCTTTTCTATAAAATCCCTGTATCTGCAATCCTTAGCTAGCTCTCTAAGGAATAAATTATAACTTTTCATTGATTTTCCTTGAAACAGTTTCCTATTACTCAGTTTTAAATAAGCTATGTGTCAGGATGACCGAGGACTTAAATATTCTGTTAGTTTCTTAATTCCTTGTATTCTATACTATCAATGGTGAAGGGGTCATAAAACTTATTAATAATCTCTATAACTTTTTCCCCAGAGAAACACAAAAGTGGCTGCAATTTTTCTTTTATTGTGTTGAATAAGTTTTCTATCTGTCTTACAGACAGTGACCATTCAGAAACATTCTCCATATCAAATTCACCTATGGCTGTTTGTCCAAATGATGACATTTAGATTGTTTACTATTACCATCCTTCCCTAAGCTAATTATTCCTCTAGCTATGTTCGAAATAAATGACTGTGCCAGGTTTTGCTATGTATTGATCTTAACTTTCCCTCGATTCAGACTAGCAAAATAAATTCTGATTTATTATTTTTCTCAGTAAAGTAACTGCAGATCAATTATATAACTAATTTTAATACAGAATAATAATATTCTAATAATCTATATAAACATATAGTTATGCTATACATAGATTATAATAATAAATACATATAATGTCAATTCATTCTCCGCACTTCCTTCGACTCTTTTCATGAAGTATTAGTTCCTTGCTTAATCATACACTTAATAATTAATTAAATCACTTTTTACCTAATATTCTGGAAAATGTCTAATTCTGTGAATCCTTGAGACGCATATAAATTATAATAAAATTGGGGCAATCTGTTTGATCCCTAGTCGGCTTGAGTATATTCAGGAGCTGAGAGATCATGGATTAGGAACAAATCCCCCCTGGTTTCTTCTGTTGCTTCATATCAGTGCATAACTCAGTTGTGCGAACACATGAGGGAGGGGAAAAAAAGATGTTGCTCCCCCCCCCGTGCTTAAATAGTTTTCTTTCTTTTTTTTGTTTTCTGGAGTAATCCAGCTGTTTCATCTTTATCCAAGTAGAAGATTTTTTATTATCTATTAAGGTTTTTTAAAACATTAGATCCTTCTAGAATTCAATTTAGTTATTGCCAATTGAATTCCTATGTAAACAGATTTTACTTTTTAATTCATTCTCACTATTCAATTAATGTTTTAATTTATTTATACTTTATTTTGTAACTAATTTTATATAATAGTTTTAGTAATGTAAATTTCAGTATTAAAACGGGTTGATTCTTTGTAGCGCAAGGCGCAACCGGCAGCTGATTTATTGAAATTTTGTCTTCTTTTTTAAATTGCACAAAAACTATAAGCATGACATCAACAGAAATCCCAGCATTCATTGCTGCTTAATTCCATTTTTAAAATGATGTATCACAATTTAAAATTGGACAAAATTTGAATTTTTTATTAATATTTTTATTAATAGGTGTATTTAATTTTTTTTATTTTCTGGTCAGTTTACTAGTTTACACAAAGTCAATAAAGCCAGAAAATCTTTATCGGCCTTATAAGCTAATAAAATGGATTAAAAATATGCTGATGATTCACATGTCAAGGCCTATTAATATTTTAAATTTTTTAATTATTATTTGGCATAATATAATAATTTTTTTGTATTGGTATAACTGTGTACTGTATAAATTATATAATATTAAATCATTTATGCTCTTTATTATATGGTATATACATTTATATTTAAATCTAACAAAAGTGGTTTTTGTACAGTGTAATTTTGGGTCTCTGATCCAAGTTTGAGGCAACCTTATTTTATAGACATAATGATTCTCTAAAGGTTTAATAATTTATTAATATGTTTATATTTGTATTGAAGTGTTTTTGTTCACTCTTGCATGTTATGTATAACAAGTAATGATTTACATATATAGAGTAGTGCAATGTAAATTTTACAAATTGATAATCAAATGTACAGAAAGGTTGCAGCTTGCAGTTGATAAAGCATTCACAAAATTTACAGGGCATAGTACCATGTAAAAATATAAACATTTAAAACCAATAAAAGAGAGATTTCAAATGATGTTTGTGTAGTAGTAGCCACAATAGTTATGCATATACCACATGGAATTGTATGCAGGAAAAGAGTCAAATTGTGATTCTTGCCTATCTCTTGATACTTATGCTGTGGGGTCAGTACTTTTGCCACAGCTTGCATCACATTATTTTCAAGTCTATAACTAGCAAATGAGCTATATGCAAATAAATTATATCTATGTGGGACAATAAATATAACAAGATAGCATCACTGGAGTGCATAAAGAATATAAATATCACTGATGTACACAAAAAAAAATATAAAATGAAAAGATAAAACTCATTTTATCAGTGATACAGACAGTAGCTTACAATTTTTAGTTTTAGATAGACAAAAAGCCAATTGCTATGATGACAAATGCATATCCACATTCTGGAAATGATTTATTTTGTATCTTTTATTAGGATGAATGTTTTCTTATAGATGCCTTTGAGATTTGTTAACTTTTGGAGTACATGATAAAAATGATGAATCCGTACATGACTAGTTTTGGGGTTTCTGAAGTTATGGATTATCTCAGGTAAGAAGTATTATATATGGTTTGAAAAATAATTTTGTGAGAAATACAAAGAAATTATCAATGAAGATGTAATTTAAACTTAGTGATATATTAGAAATTATGAACAAACAATAAAGTAATAATTATGTTGGATGCTGAAATTTCTTTTTTTCTTTATTTTTAAAATGGTTATCACCATTTGTCTTAGACTTATTGTTTTTCCTTAGTTTTTGTAGTTTCTGCCAAGGTAAAGTTTTTTGCTCTAACATAATTAAAATTGAAGTTATTGTGAAAATTGTGTCTCGGGTCAGTTTTTTAAAAATTCAATATAGGCGCTTTGTAGAATCAACCAGTTAATTTAATGTACATTTTACTGGTAACTAATAGATATTCCAAAAACAAAATAACAAATAGGGGGAAATGCAGGAAATGATAAAAATGTGTATATATAGTATAAAAGAAGGCAATCAAATCAAATATGTAACTGTCATTGTTGAATTTGAGTACAATACTAGCTAATTTATGGCTCAAATTGAGCTACCATGTGTAACAGAATGCCTTGTCTAGTATATATGCTTATGCATGTTTAGATATTTTTGCCTATCACAATAACTAGATTATTCATGGAGAACAATACTTATTTTATGGCATCATTATCTTCTACAAAAGCAGTTCAGTTTATTCTCCAGTAAAATTCAGTGAATATATACTGTGCCCTTTTCTATAGGTCAGAAATAGGCAATTACAGTAAATTACTAAAAATTTTAAATATTAGAATATGTTCTCTTGATGTGTTGATTATATTTTATTAATATTATCTTAAAAATATGATTTGAAGCTAATGAAATTACGTAGCGCATAAAATTATAATGAATCACTTAAGAACAGTTACATAAAGTTAAAAATATTATTTCATATGGTTGCAAAAGCTGGCCATAATAAATAACTCAGCTATAAATATTTAAAAATATGTTTAAAAGTTCAATTTTAATAGTTTAAAACGTATAGTTAAGTAAATGTTATATTTAAATTTATAAATTACATTTAATAATCATAATTAATATCGTATATTTTAAAAAAGTAATCCTTATGGTAGTGAAAGTTGTATTTAATTCTATATTTTCCAAATTATTCTTCCACATTTTATAATTGTATTATTTTATTTAATACAATAAGTGTAGCAATTTATTATTCCTAGACAGAAATCGGAAATAGTCTGTCTTGATTATTAATCATGTGACCTGTATAAGTTACACACGCTTGCTAGAATTTAGATTAGTCAAGTTCAAAGTATTGTAAAATTGCATTATAGAATTGAATAGAATTATTACCTAGCATAAAACAAATATTAAATATTAAGTTAACTATCGTATAAAATGTTTTAAATAATGTAATAAAGACGAGTACTGCTAATAAAAAAGTTAAATATTTTGTTTAAATAAAAATAGATAAATTAAATATTAAAAGTGAGATAATTTATTAAATAGTGTTTTTAAAAGTTATTTTAAAAATATTTAAGTAATTTACTAAAGTAATAATTAATTTAAAAGTTATATTTTAAATAATATTTTTTAAGTTTTAATACATAATTTTTATTTTGAAATTTAATTGTGTAAGTTTGCAACATTATGCAAATTTGATATCAAACTAAAAGTAAGAATTAACCAATAGGATAAGGTATTCTTGCACGGTATAAATACCATTGCAGTTGATTTATCGGGGATGATTAATAATGTATTAAAGGTAGCTGAATTATATCAGAAGCTATCAAGGTGATTGTAATTTTAATTTTATTACTTTAGTCAATTTTAGTGCTCTCTTATAATTTTATTTGCAAAAGCTAATAGGTATTATTTTAAAAAGTGTTTTGCAAAAAGAGAGTGTAAACTAAAAATATTTTAATAACTTCATTTAATATGTGTTGCTAAATTTAAAAGTTTTCTTACCAGGAGTATTTTGTCAAAAATCTAATATATAACTTCGCAATAATAAAATGGAAATACTAGAAAGTAAAATGTATTCAATTTATAATACTTTAAGAATGCATATAATATTTATTGATATAGTTTCAATAATATTGAACAAGAAAACTATTAAAATGAATAAATTAATTCTATGGACATTATACAAGAAACTTATTAGAAAAACTTTTCACCAATTAAAAGTAAAAAAAAAAAAAACACATTATTTTAAATAGTAAGGTAAGCTTGTCTAAAATTAAGAAGCAATAAGACAAGTATACTTTGTGATAAATTTATAGAAATATCAAGTTATAAAGTAAATGTTATATCCTTTGTGAAGGAAACCTTAAAAAAAATTCTACAAGAAATTATTTTAAGAAAAGACTCATGAAAAAAAAAAAATTTAGAAAAGCGTATGTTATTGAAAACCTGAGGCATATAAAGGGTTAATACGCGTATATAAAACTGTTTAAAAAGCTAATAATTTGAGACAAGAACAACCTCTGAATAAGTGGTAAAAAAACAATAAATCTACTAAAAAAGAAACCTATAAAGAAATGAATATGTTAATAAATAAAAGGATAAAGTTATGGAAATAAATATTGCGCAAATAACTTATCTGGATAGATCAAGCTAAGCCAAATGGAACATAATGCATTACTATGCCAATATGGAATATTCTAGGATGCTTCATGGGATTATTTTTAGTATTATGATTTCAATAATCATCATTCTGGACTATAGAAGTTATAAACTATTATTGTATTAACTATTCCAGAATAGATGGATGATTATTTTATTTAATTTTTAGATTTCAAGACGTCGTAATATTTTTATTTATTCATTTTTTTTTTAACCTGATATTGTGTATACCGGAAATTCGGACAGCTCTTACTACCAGAAATATATTGTCTTATTCGTCGTTATAGCAACGGAGGTGTAGCAAAGCGCTTTCGAAGAGAACTTTTTTTTTAAAAAAAAAAAACTCTCAAGAAAATAAATAAACATTTTTATTGAACTTGATCAAGAACTTTTGTCAACTGAAGAGTTAATTAAAGATATATGTAATTATAGTCTTGATTTTTTTTTATTTATTAACTTAGTTAAACTGTAAATTTTCTGTTTTATAAGATTAGGAACGTGAACATTAATCTACTGATAACATTAAAATTCTATAATACAATAATTTTAATAATTTAAATAAGAACATTTTAAATAAAGGTATGGATGTATATTTTTTTATGTATGCAATGCTATATCTAGTGGATGAAAAGAAGACTGCAAAAAGTGATGTCCAGATAATGTCACTTGGTAATAGTTAATGAATATTGATAATTTTATGATGGATATTTTGTTTTCTTTTTAGATTGCCTATGAATAATAATGAATGAAATATAAATGTTTAATGATATGTAAATGCATTTTATACAACATTTTTTAAAAATTATGAGACTAGGATTTATTTTGGGAATATGCATACTATAATTTTATACTAGTAATATAACATAACATAATAGTAAATATTTATGTGATTCTTTTAAAAAAAACTTTTATATTATTGGATGTTCCAAGGATTCATATTACAAGTTTGTATATGTTTTAGAATATAGAATAAGAAGTAGGCAAACTTTTCTTGTGGATCAGTGAGATTGCTTTAATTATAAATGAATTTTATTTATTGTTTTGAATATGCAAGATAGTTATTTTTGTTGATGTAAGATGTGATAAATCTTTAGGAAATAATGATGGGATAGTGGCTTGGTAGTACTATGGTGAACAGGAAACCAAGATGATGTTCTAATAGGATGTGATGAGGGAATATGAATATTTTATAGTCTTTGTGCAGATATACAGTACAGCTAACAGTGCCCTGTAATTGATATATATCTATTTTGGACTGTCTATATTTCTTTAAATATTGATGTTTTAATAAAGCTGAAGGAATAGCTTTAACATCATTGATGTATTGGAGGACATTAGGCAGGAAAAGGTCATGCCTCTATTTCTTATCGATACACTGTGCCATGATATTTTGATATATGTTATGAGTTATACTCTAGTTTTCTTCCTTAAATCCTATACATCTGTTTCGCTATCTAGATTTCAATGTAACTGCATCGTACAGTATGATATATTTGAAAAGAAATAATAGATCATTTAGAGTTTAAGATATGCTATCGTTTGAATGAGATGAGTTCATTTACTTAGAAGAAGTAGAATTTGTATAAATTGGAATTGAAAATCCAATGGATCCTAAAAAGGAAAAGAATCATAAAAGATGTTTTGGGATTTTAATTTTGGAAGTAAAATAAAATTTTGAGAATAAAATATATAAAACAAAGTTGTTCTTTAAAATGTTAAATAACTTTTAAATGCTTTATTTTGTTTGAAGTAAGTATTGCATATTTTTAAAATACGATGTTTATAAAGTAAAACGGTATAAACAATAAGCATAGGTATAATTTTATATTTAGTAAATAATAAGAAATGTATCAATAGTTACAATTATATAGTATTACAGTGGTATCAAGTGGGATATATTATGTTTGATAATCACAGTGCAGTGAACTATAACATCCACACAATTTAATAATAAATTAATAGTAGATATCTTATATAGTATTTCTTTTAACATTGTAAAATGGAATTGTTTATTTTTTAAAAAAAAAGATCCATACTCACAATTAGTATTCTTATTTTGTTTTTTTCGTACTATGTTTCTATGGATGTTCTAAAAGAAGCATAGCTTAAATAATAGTTAAAGATGATATTTTAAAATAAGTAATAAAATGTAATTTTATCATAGCATTGATTTTAAAAGATAAATAAAATGGTATTATTTTAAGTCAGATGAAATAAATGCTAGATGGTTTAATAACCAAGTAATATAAAATGTTGAACGAAGTGAGGATATCCGATGTAAATACTGTAAATAAATTGTTTGTTTTATTTTATTTGATTGTTATAATAAACTTTGTTAAATTTGTTTATTCAAAAAATTTGTGTGTCTGATTATTTATTTTTCCCATCATCATCACCATGCATCTATAACACAGAGTCACTAAATCAAACATAATTTTGCACAGAGATAAATAAAGAATTATTTTAAGAATTTAAATATTTTCTTGGTATTCATTTAATTAAGAAATCATTTTTTTTACATTATTTATGGTCATAAATTAGTTATCATAATGGTACATTTAATTATATGCTATCCATTGTCATACACTTTTATTTGTCAGATTATAAATGCTATCAGATTTTCTTACGTTCTTATATGAAGATAAAAGATTATATTATGGTATTATATTATTTTATTACAGTAATGAAATTATCGTGAAGAGTAGAAATATACAAAATTAGTTCATACAATAAAGAATATTATTATTTATTATTATTATCATTAGTTTGAGTGTAGTAGATTATGGCATAAAAATCCCTTCTCATGTTTTACTACCGTGATTTTTAAATTAACTTAGAATAATTTTATGAACCTGAGATTTTTATTGAGCTAAATTATAGTAGATAAAGATTAAGATTTAATTATTAGTTTAATCTTAATGAGTAGGATTTATTAAAGTTGTAAGAATACTATAAGATTATTATTTAAAATAATAATAGGGGGGGGTAGTGTTCTTATGCCATTGAGGTAGTATCCTGTGGGATATTGGCTCAATGTAATCTTTCTTGTCACCTGTATTTTCACTTCTAAGTCTCATGATATAATTAATTACTTATTTAATTTATTTTATAAACTGAACCTTATTCATATTTTAAATTTGAGCTAGTGAAACATTTAATTTTAATGCTAAATATTTTATTTATTAATTATTAAAGGAGCTAGAACCCTTTTTATTTAATATAATATACTGCCCGGAAGTGAAGATGCACAATGATAGGTCAGAATATATATAAGTTTAAATCATGATGGTAAAATAAATACTTTAAAATATGGAACAAAAATAAAATAAAATCCAAAATTTAATAAAATAACATTTCATAAATGAAATAATAATGCAAATATAAGAATTTGCTATTATAAAATAAATATGAAATTATATTAAAAAATCTTTACAACATTATCCCTATAAATACATGTCTATTTTTCAAATACGATTAGACTAATAATTATCTAAAATATCTGTAACATCTAATTTGGCATACTGGCATTTGAAGCCATTCTCTAAACAAAAAAGTGGAATTAATATGTCACAAAGCATTATCATATAGTGAGGAGTAAAGCCAGCTTTAAATAGAGAATATATTGTAAATTATTAAAGTAAAATAAATGCATAGTGTGTCATATGACTACACGAGTTTTTCCTGTCAACAATCTTCACAATGTATGTGGAAAAGTTATCTTAAAATTACACATGATTTTATTTTAAGTAAATAAGAAAACTTCTATAGATTTAAAGTTTATTTTAGTTTGTTTACACATTTGGAGTAAAATTGTCTTCCAAGACAACTTTAAATATAAGATTGAGATCTTCATGGTCAGCTTTAATATACAGCTATTCACTTTCATCTTGGCAAATTTCCATAAATCTCCTAATCTCAATAACTTCAAGTGATAGAAGCACCTTATTACATTGTGCTTTCTGAACGTAGTATTATCCAGTTTCTTGAAAACTTTGGAGACTCACAATTGATTCAAAGCTATTCTTTCTATTCTCTCATCCTGTCAAAGCTTTGGAATTATTCTGCTTCTATCATTAGCTGTTCTACTATTATTTATTCCAATTGTGTAACTTCTGCAACTCCGTTTCTTCAATTTTATAAAAGCTATCTCGTTTTGCATTTTTTTAGTTCAGAAAAATATTTTAGAATTGTTGATACTATAATATGTTTTATGTTCTTGCAGGAATCCTTCTGTTTACAGTAAACAATTTAATTTTTTAATAGTTTTACTCAAAAATAGAACAATAAATGTATTTTTCTTTTATATACATAATTCTAATAATAACAATAAATAATAATAAACATAACTTTTTGTTAAATCACATGAAAGAAATAGACGAGTTAATTATTTGAGTTAAAATTCGAAAATATAAAGTATTTAATAACCTAATATTTAAATTTAATGGTGGCATACTTGTGAGGGGGGAGGGGGTAATAGATATCTAAATGAATGAATGAATGAATATAAAATTACAAATGAAAAAAAAAAAAAAACAATAAATTATATTATAGTTATTATGATAATAAAATATTCATATGAGACTCTTATTAACACCAAATAGAAAAACACCCAAATATAAAATTTCCATATATAAAATCCAAATGATATATTCATAATTTTATTATTAAAATTCTATTTCTTATCAAATTATGAGGGAAATATAAAATTCTAGTCATAAAAATAAATTAAAAAATAAAGTAAGATTTTGAAAGCTTAAGTTTTTCTTTTTTTTTCAAGAAATAAAACTTTTTAATAACTTGCAAACATAGCAGACAGTAACTTTTGTTAAAAGTTTTTAAAACTTTGCCAATTTCCTATTGGTATCAATGAAGACTTCTAGAGCCTAAAGGCCAACATCACAAAGGAAGTTATAGGAATTTTATATAAAGAAAGGATGTGAAACTTTGCATTTTTATCAAGCTACAAAAACATCATTTCTTTATTTTCATAATCTGATTATCATGTACTCAGTAGATCTGGTTTGACAAAATATAAAATCTTAGTGATTTATTTAGAAGCAAAGAATTAAATAAAACTGGTCAGATTATATAAATATCACACAAATTTGCTTTATATAACATAAGAGTATCCAATACTATACAACCATTTAACTACAAATATGTTAATATATATATATGTAAGCACACATATAACTAACTATACACATACATAAAACTTAGTTATATAATGAATTTTATTCACATAGATCCATACATTACCCACATATTACTCCTCTTTTCTACTTTTGTTGTAATTATAACCACATTTTATAGATAATATTAAATATATACTTGACTATGTAGTTATTACTATAAATATTATGTAAAGTATTTAATAACCGAAATACACAGGCTTATTATATGCCTGTGCCTATATATGCCATATATAGGATATGTAAGCACACTTTCACATGACCCACCACTCTCCACACTATCTCATAACACTGAGATATGTATATTGGTGACTATATAGTAAAGTATTTAAATAAAATTATAGAGTGTTACTCCAAATGCTCTACTAAAAATTAAAACTTTTACTGAAATCAAGTTGAAACTTCCTTAGTTAGAAATATTTTACTGGAGATTTCTCGAACTCTGATTTATAATAATAAAAAAAAATAGTAAAATTGAATGTGTATAAAATAAATAATTAAGAAGCAATATTCAGTTATAAAAAAAAATATTAAATTTACAAAAAAAAAAAAAAATCTCTGAAAGACAATTAAATCTTTTATTGTTTCAGCAAATAAACAAATAAGGAAATCTCAATGAAATTGCAATATAAAGAACTTTTAATAAAAATTGCTGAAAACGGTGAATATCAAACACAACAATTATGAGATTTGTGTGTGTTTACAAATTTGCAGTAATAAGAAAAGTTTCAACTAGTTACAAATGAACTAAGATTTAATCTCTCGTTTTATTGATTTTATTGAAAAAATGAAAGTGAGATTAAGCAGAAAATGACATCCAATAAAAGTTGTGATGTGATGTTGATGTGATATGGCTACTCCTTTAATGAAGTCAAGAATCTCTCAGGCAATATATCCAAAAAAAACCTGATAGCCCCTTTACCTTCCCTTTCTATTTTCCACCCTTAGTTTTTCCCATAATATTCTCTATTCTGCTCTATCCCATTTCCACAACATCATCTTTGTCCACGCCATAGCCTTTGTATCTAGATCCCCCTCATCTTTTTCCAACCCCAGCATAAAAACCAATATTTATTCTCTCACAACTTCATTTGTACTCTTTTTGCTTGTCAACATTTACATTCTATTACCAAATGCCTAATATTTTCCAGCCTTCTTTACATAACCTACAGATTAAATCACATTTCTCCATTTATGTGTATATTCCCTTGTTGCTAGTGAACCAATTTGAGGCTTAAACAGCAAATTACTTTCACTGCTATTATTCTCTATACTAGTTCTCCATCTTTTTAGTTTCCTGGTTTTTAGTAATATATCCATTCTTCTAACCCAGTCTTTGTCACTATAACACTCAACAACCCTCCTAACACAATCATCCCACCCATTGTACAAGTATATTGACATAACATTTTTCTCATCCATCTTGCTGCCTGCCCTTTATTCATAATCCAATTAAATACTATTTTGGTTATTCTCTTAATATCCATAAATTACAATCTATAAAACATTTTCATTTTATTTTTTGCATCTCCCATATAAATATTCACCATCCCATTTCTCCTTGAATTGCCTCCTTTGCCATCCACACATCTGCATCTCATGCAAGTCTTCCTACTTGTCTTTGTCCTTTCTCTAAATAATCTAACATCCCTTTGCTAACACAACACATCATTACCATAGGTTAACTCCACTACCACCACTCCCATACAATTCTTCCTATATCATATTTATTATATGAAAACACTATTAATTTCTTTATTAGTCCCTTTCTTTTCTTAGCTTCATTTATCACTTTTTCCCCCATTCCTCCAAACAATTAATTCCTTTGATTACTTAAGACAATTCCCAAATAGTGGTACCTAGTCATCACACTTAATTTCAAGAAACTCTCTTCTCTTTCCTCAGCATTCACCATCATCTCTTTACCTACGACTGCACAAACCTTCAGCACAACTTCCATATGGCTTTAATATTGGAAGGGAACCACCCTCTATATTGTCAATTAATACATTAATAATAACTATTAACAAAATTTCAAATTCTGATATCATCCTAAGTGATATAGAACACATTCTATTACTAATATATTATTTAAATATCAAAAGTCTATAATATATTTACAAAAATATTAAAAAAATAAATTTTTAAACAATTAAGTTGCTGATTTTTAACTAACATTATTGAATTTAGAAATACATCTTACACAACTATATATATGGATTCACTATTAGTTAAATTGACAAAACATGAATGGATGCTTAATTAAGAACTATAATATATAGAAATAAATATCTCTTTTGATATAATATGACTAATTCACTGTACACACATACATTTTTAAATAATTATATTTTCAAATATATTTATAAATAAATTTAAAATGCACAAATGATAAGAAAATTCATTTAATTTTCTGATAGATCTCAATACAACTCCTGTGTAGGGTTTTCACAGATTATTGTTTGAATCGTTATCAATATTTTTTGAAAATAAACGAACATTATCAAAATAATAATGAATCCAAAATATTCACAACACTTTGCATGGCTTATATAAAAAATAGTTTTTAGTTATACTTAAGTGCTTAGGAGTGTGTTTTATTTATTTTTTTAAGATAAGAAATAATGATTCAATGGACTCCTAACAAGAAATTTACCCATTTAATACAATTCTACTATAATTTATAATAATAAGGCAAAATGGAAACTAAATTATTATTAAAAGTAACTAATCTTTTAATTTAATAAATAATTCTGATACCATTAAGAATTCTAATTATTTATAATAAAAATTTTCTTTTTTAAAACATTAATTTATTTGTTTTATTCAAAAATAAATATTAATTTTAGCTGCAAAAATTACAGCCATGTTTATTAAATATTCAATTGACTAAAATGATTTATTTTCTTTATACTGTAATCAATTGTGCTAAAAAACCAATAACTTTAACAAAAAACAAATATGTCAAGCATTGGTGGTCGAGAGGTTAGCGACAGCTGCTTTTCAAGCAGTTGTCCCAGGTTAGCGGGTTCGCTTCCTGGCTGATGCTATGACGCATGAGAAAAAAATAGTAAATTACAGTTTTAAATTAAAATTTGAATGAAGATGTAAAACATATTCTTCCACAAAATATCAGAAGTTGCCTACCAGAATAAGTATAGAAAGCTTTCCCTCCCCGAGACTCTACTCAAATCAAGATCCCTTTTTGGATGTTCAGTAAAGTAACTACAAATGAAGAATTATGGCCTAAAAAATGGAATTCTTATCAAGTTCCAAATATTTTTTCTCCAGATGCAACAATAAAATTAGCTGTATTTGGTCTTCCAAGATGCAAACGTAGTCTCATCAACAGATTCAGAACAAGTCATGATCATTATGATAATCTGTTTCATAAACGGAATTTAAAAGCCACTATCAATGAACCACATAGTTAATGACTGCTGAATCTATGATTACATTGACAGAATTAACATCTTATTAATAGTGGAATCTCTATTAGTTCCTTTTCTGATATTTTATTAATAGTTATGCTGTCTAAATATATATATATGCTAAATAAATAATAATATTGAAAAAGATTAGAAATAAGAACAAAGATTAATACAATAATTTTATAGAAGATAATAAAAAGATAATTCTGAAATTAGTGCATCTATATCAAGTTATTTTAATCAGATTTTCAACCGAGTTTCTGTAAAAAAGATGAGTGAAGAAATTATAAAGTGCAGTTCCACAATAAATCCCTTCTGCAACTTTTATAATTACAATACAGCAGTAATATTCACTTTATTTTTTTCTAAGTTTTTTTCGTGTATCATACATAGTATATAATAACCCATATTTTGTTGATAAACTTAAAATATATCTTTTATTAAACTGCAAATAAATAGTATTTTTCAACACACATATATATATAATAAATAAAATGTCCGTTAATTAAAAAACAAAATTGTAATTATAAATAAATAACAAATTTAACGGTTTACAAACTATTACAAACAATCCTTAAATCCACATAAGTACTTTTGGTTAATTTCTTAAACCTGCCTCAACTGCCATTAAATTCAAAATCAAAAGCTGAAGCAAACGTCATCAATTCAAATTCCACGAATCTCGTATTTTAATGTTAGCAGCTTGTCGATTTATTAAATGCATTTTATTCCTGTTTATAAAAATTGCCTCTTTAATTTTTCTTTTACAATGGTTTCTCTCTTCACGAAGAATTTTCACATTTTCAAAATCAAATTTAAATTTATATTTACATGTTTTTTCGTGATCAAAGAAAACCGAAGATATTAAGTCACCATTATTTTTATTTTTTACACGCTTATATATATATATATAACAGATGCATTTCTATATACATAATATGCACGGTTAAATTAACATTATAGTACAAACAAAATTAAAATAATAATAATGTAGTAACTAATAAGAAATTGAGGAAAATACATTTTCATATATTTTATTGAATGTGTGTTCAATCATTCACATTCATTCAAAAAATAAATATAAGAAACAGACTTATTATACTATATTTTAAATTTTTAAATAAAATAAATAACAAAATGTCCAACTGTTATCCAATTAATATTATCTGGATGATAATTTTTTTTATTCAAATATTTTTTTTTTACTCAAAACATAATAGTCTCATTTTCAGCAGGCTAAGTTCTCTCTAGTAGCTGTTAAAAAGTCTGTATCTACTTTACAAACATTTTAAAATTTTGTAAAACTTTTTATTATGCAAAATACTATAAAGCAAATTCAAAAAGAATAAAATTTATGTGCTTTCAACGTAAAAAATTTTTTATTAATTAACATAATTTCACATGAAGCTCAGAGATAGAAAAAGGTAGTGGCACATTGTAAAATTTATTAAATTAAGAAGTTTTAATGTTTTTTTTTTAAAAAAGCATGATTGTTTATAACACTCTGAGATAGAAAAATGGAAACTGGTGATTTGTAAAATGTTGTAGACAATGATGCATTCCTAATCATTGATAATAAAACATGTTAAGAAACTGAATAGAAAAATATCAAGATAGACTTGACATTGATGTAATTGATTGATTAATACAGGTATAACTCTATTAATCAATTGGATATATTCCAGTTACTTAAAAAATACATTGCAGAAAGCAGATAATTCATAGGAAAAATACATTTCTTCATTTAAAAAAGGTCCATTTCTCAAAATATGTACATTACTTTAAAATATATATAATATTATAAATACAAATTTGTCAAATTAAATAAACATAATTTTTAAAGTGTATTTTTTAAAAAAAGCTTTTAAAGTGTCTTCAAGTATTGTGTTAATTTTAGACTAATAATTGGATAAATTTAATTAACTGATTCTCAGCTGCATAATATTATGGAGTTCAATAATGATGCTGCTTCCTTTGGCTTTAAATCACTCTCTTAGGCTATCCTTGGCACTATTGTGATGGTTTAATGTTCATTAAAACTAAAGCAAATATTGATTTAATTAGTTCAAAAAATCTGAAGATGCTAGTAGTCCACAGAGGAAAATTACAAATATGATAACAAGATTCTTTGATCTTGGGTATATAAACAAACTTGTAAACTCTTCAATTGTTAGCAATAAACACATTTTTTTTTTTTCTGTAACTAATTTAAAGATTTATGATTATTTTTACAAAATATTTGTGTAGTCATTATTAAAAATTAAATATTTTCATGATTACACTTAAATTTATTTGAAATATATTTAGTTCTAAAAAAGACAAATGAAGAAATTTGAAGTAACAATTACAAAAAACAACCTCACTGTTATCCTCTGTTAAATACTATAGTACAAAACTTTTGTGATATTTTAGTAATTATAAATACAATTTTAAATTTTAAAACAGAATTTCACAGTTTTATGATGATTTAATAAACATTTTCTCACATTTAAAAAATAAAATTTAATCAACAAATATTTCATTAACTTTTTTTTTTTTATCAGCTTTGCTATAATTGTCCAATAAAAAAACTTATTGTTCTCATTACATATTTCATTTTATCTCACTATATATATATATTTGGGAAGTTCAACTTTGATGTTTTTAGGATGTTTTTCATTTGCAAACTTATATTTTTAATAAATCCAGTATAATTCATGGATTCATAATATTGAATAAAGGTTTCATTACTAAAATAAAATGTTAACTATTAACTCAAATTGTCATTAGGGGTATAATGAAAAAACAAAATGTAGAAAAGTTAAATGTTTTAAGAAATTGACAATTTAAGAATACATTAAATTTCAAATATATTTTAAAAAATAATATTCAAACTAATATTTGGACTTAATTTATAAGATATATTATTTTATATGCTATAAAAATGTGGAAATTCCAATTTATTAAAGCAATTACTACAATTTGTATAATAAAATAATAATCAAATGATTTTAAATACAATTTATCCAAACTTCAAACACTTTTTAGCAAAACTTAATTTGTACACACACCTACATTTCAACTGATTTGCAGTCTTCTTCAGAGCAAGGTTATTGTGATCTTCTAAATAAAAAAATGAAAAATCACAATAACCTTGCTCTGAAGAAGACTGCAGGTCAGTCGAAACGTAGGTGTATGTACAAATAAAGTTTTGCTAAAAAGTGTTTGAAGTTTGGATAAATTGTATTTATATGATATTACAGCAAACATAAAGAAAAGTGTGATTTTGGTAATCAAATGATTTATTATTTTGGAGTTCACAAGGCATTTAAGTATTGGAAGGAATAGAGTGGAGTAACAATCTATGGATCTTGAATCCTAATCTCTAGAGTTTGTCACTCTACTAATGCAAAAAAGAAAACAGGACAACTTGTGAAATAAACAAAATACACAAAATTTTTTTTAAGTAAATAGAGCGATGTGAACTAAGAATTTTTCAGTCTAAATTAGTCCTCCACTTCATCTCAAACAACTGACACACATAACCACACACATGTAAAAAAGATGGATGTTCCCCAATATACATATTTCATGCAGAACCACCACTCATCAGTTGGGTCAGATTATAATCTCCCACCCATATATACAATCAGTGCTTGGCTTATATTAAGATAGAAATTCCTTAAACTTTAATGGCCAGGTTTCAATCTTCTCACCTTTCCAATTATTCAACCATCCATTTCATTGAAAACCCAACAATGAAACACTTAAAGCCCTTGGGGTGTCAAGCATTGGTGGTCGAGAGGTCAGCACAGCTGCTTTGCAAGCAGTCGTCCCAGGTTCGCTTCCCAGCCGATGCTCTGACACATGAAAAAAAAAGCCCTTGGGGAATTTGATATTGTAAATCAAAACATTTTGAATTATTGGTTAATTTTTTTAAATAATCACCTTTAAACTTAAGTTTGAATCTTACAATAAGATTTACTTTTCAATATATAACAGTAGTTGATATACATGCAAATTATATCATGTCTCTTTTAAATATGTATATAGTATTGCTGTTAAAAAGTAGAAAAAACTCCTACATTACAATTCTATTACATGAGAATCAGCAATTAATTTATGATATTTAGAAGTTTAATGTTTATTTTTTAATATAAATTATCTGTTAACTGTTTATAACAGCATATAGGTAATGGCTGGCAAAAATTTAGTGGTGCAACAAATTTTTAATAAATTTCATTTATATCAATTTAACTTGCAGTTTTCCATTATTTGATCAATTTCCTTGAACTTAAATTATCATAACTCCTACTAATGGATTTACTCAAAATCACATCATATAGGAAATAGTTTTGTGGTATCAATTTAGTATAACTGTTTGCATATAGATAAAAATAAACAAGTGAAACATTTATCATTCTCTAGTTATTACATCCAACAATTCTTCATCAAAAGATATACTTTCATTGTAATTATTCCCTTGGCAGAATAACCCAGAAAGATAACTGGTGTTTTCCATTTTTATATTACTAAATTTGTTATTGTTATTCAGTATTATATTGACCATTTATTAATAGATTTATTGCTGCCAATAGCTTTTATGATTAATTTAACTAATCTACTAAAGCATTTATGTCTTATACATATCCAGAAAAAGATTTTAAAAAATTAAATTAAAAAATTTTCTTCACTTGAGAATAAGTATTTTCGTCCTCCTCTAGGATTAGATTAAAGAAAGATAATGAGATAGAAAACAATCTCTTAAGATGTTTAAAAAGATAAACTTTGTTCAATAGATATATTTTAATTTTATATTGAACAATTATAAAATGCCAATAAAAAAAATAGAATTTAATAGATTTAAATATCTCCAATAGAATCAATAATTTCCCTGTACTAAACTCCAAAATTAACTATTTTAAGATTAAGTAATCAATAAATGCAAAATGGTACAGCTATCTTTATACATTAAGATTAATTTTCAGGCACATATTAAGCTTGGAAGAGCAGCTATCTTTCAACAGACTCATGAGATCAAGTAAAAATTTTAGCCATAAGCAGAAATATCAATGAACGGAATATAACCCAAGTAACTCAGATCAAACAAATATTGAAAACATATACATATATAAAAGTTTTTTTTTTCCATATGTCAAATGTGTTGACCGGGAAGCGAACCCGGTCCAGCTGCTTGGAAGGCAGCTATGCTAACCACTAGGCCACAAACCCTTGACTACATATATAAAAGTTATGCCACAAAAACAACAATGAAGACATTTTTGATGAGATATCTTATATATTGGAGAATGTTCAAAAATAAAGTTGCTTTTATTGACAACCTTATGTCAGAAATTCTGGAATATCAATAAATGTACTGACAAATTATGACAAATAATCTGGAAATTATTCAATAAGCTGCATTGAAAAAAAAAATAACTTTTTACTCTCATACCAAAGAAAGGTATTTTGGTAGTGTGAAAATTGTCATACAATATCTCTTAATAGCATGATGTAAATAAGATTATTCTAAAAATCAAATATGACAGATTAGAATACTACTGTGAAAGAGAAATAGGCAAATTGGATTCAAATAAAGGTGATTAATTAAACACATCATTTCAGATATAAATTGAATAATAGGATATTATCTGAGAATATTAAAACAAAAATTTAAGTAAATGTTATTGGATAAAATAGTAATCTATGGAATCAAATGAATATATTAAAACTGTGGAACATTCTTACGAAAATGGATAGAGCAGAATATTACATAAGGAAAACTATTATTAAAATAGGCTATAATAAAAGAAGCTGGTTTCACATTAACAAAAAGTGTTACAAAGGCTAAAAATTTGTTGTTAAACACTGAATATATAATGGGGAAAAAAATCTCAGTTGTATAAAAAAAAATGGATTCAGGATTAGTGGAAATAACAGAATATAGAATGAAAAATTGAAATTACAGCCGGCTTCAAAACTAATAATGAAAGTAAGAGCAGAAACAATACTTTGTGACTTGTAACTTCATATAATAAAAAGTAAAACATTCAAGAGATTTGACTCATACATAGAAGTGCAATGAAAAATCTACAAAATATTTTTAGATGTAAAGACATTTTTGACAATAAAGAGTGGGATTATTTGAGCTAAAATTGAACATTGAAATATAGATAGAAAAATATTGATAATTTTGAAATATCAGACTGGTTATACTGTGAAAATTCCATGGACAGCAAAGAAACTCACCATGTAGATAGTTAATCATATTAGACTAGAACAATCATTTGAAGCTTAAATGATCAGAGTGAATTTGTTTACTCTGATCATATCATGAGTCAATCTGATCATTAGAAAAGTATGTAATGCTTAAAAAAGTTAGTGGTAAAAAAAAAATCATTCTTATCATCAATGAGATAAATGAACTCCACAATCACAACAATGAATCTGTTTTTAAGCAATCTGAAAAATCACATAGACAATAAGCTATTCTTTAAAAATGTCAGGACTTGATAGCATCTTATAATATTTTTCTCCCAAGAATTTATCCCAAAAAAGACATTTTGATTTTATTTATTGCACTATTTATTTTTGCTAATTTTTGAAAGTGCAGCAGAAAAATATTTTTGTATACAAATTTTATGCTGATTTAAAGTTCATTGCAATATATATATAAGATTATAAAAGTAATTTAAAGTCCGAATAGAAACAAACAAATATTGCAGTTTGTACTACATAATTACACTATCATAATAGATGGTTTTATAACTAACACATCATTTCATAGAAATTTATATATTTCACAATATTTAAATTAAGAACTAATTTTTTAATTCTATCAGAAAAATAATGATAAGTTATTCTTTAATACAAGTGCTCCTGACTCAAATTATTCTAAGAGTTGATGACTGACAAAAAAAAAACAACACACAAGTCTATAGAGCTATGCTGAGACCTTTAAATGGTCTCATTTTGTAATGTTATCAAATAAAATATTTTTAAAAAAAATTTCCAACACCATAATCAAACATGTTGTTATTTTTTTAAATATGTGTGCATATAGCATGCGTCTTGATATATAAATTCAAAATATGCTAATCATCTATTAAAAAAATGCAGCTGAAAATTAATAATTGCACATGGGATCTTGATAGCAGTATTTATTAAAAATATTTAAGCACATATAGTATTCTAAAGTTGCAGTAAATAGAAAATTGCTAAACATTTAGTGATATGTTTAAGACATTTGAATACAATATTTTCATAATACTGTACTCGTTTTATTATTTAAATATCAAATAACGTTTGTCAATTTCATAAAATTGAAGCAGAAATGATTAACACATTAAAGCAAGATAACTTAAAAAAAACACAATAAAATTCACACTTATATACAAAATATTACTAAAGTATGATGCAATTTCACTACTATTTAATAATTACTATTATAGATGTCATCATGTTGATATTGACTTCTGCTGATCCTGAATACATACATATCATTTTCAACATAATATACAGAAGTTTAGGATTGCTTTCTCTTATCCAGATTGAAATATTTTACTATTGACATATATGATTGTGGTTAACCAGCACCAACATCATCATATATGATTGATGCCAATATAGATTAATAATAATAAGTATAGTTAAGAAACAAAATACAAATACAATAAAAAAAAAATTTTAAATATATATTTTTATTTTTTAATTAGCGAAAACAAGGTAAAATTCAGTACAGATTTGAAAGTGAGAGGAATAATCAATCTAAGGGAAAATATTTACATGTATACCTTTATTTTTCGACATAGTCCTTATATTTAAACAGTAATATTATTTTGTACAGTTTTTGAATAAAATTCAAAGACAATATGGTTATGAGGTTAGTTATAACAGTTGCATGTACTTCTCCTATTTTTACCAACTCCAGTCTTAATCGTTAAGTCAGCAGACACTATTTAAAAGAAGTTTGGTAATAACAGTGGTTAATTTATTGAAAAAGTCCCAGTTTAAATCATTTTAGTTCAGATAATTGTTTTTAATTTATCAAATTTGTATATTTTGTTATTTACTATTTAATAATATCAAGGCATTCATGACAGGAGAATGCAACAAGTTTAATAAGTAAAAAGAGAATTGTGGTCCATATAGTAAAATCCAGTAGTCTAGTCTATATAAAAAAAATATAAGCACTAAAATTATAATCTTAAAACCCGGTCTATGTTTTCATTATTTATATGTATATATATATCCTACATTTCATTTTTGAGTGTTAGATAACTTGTAGATACACACATACACACGTATATATTAAATTTATATTTTTATATCTTACTTTTAAAAAAAAAAAAAAAAGATAGTTTTAAAACTGCCAAATCCTTTCAAAGGTTTTTAAAAATGAAATTAAAAAAAAAAAAAAAAGAACTTGATAAAAATATCAAACTATAAAAAGTTAAATAAAATTATTTGTAATATTATTATTAAATCACATTGGTATATTTTTTGCCTCTTAAACATTTCTCTTTATAGCTTTTCTTTTACATTTCTCTTTCCTATGATCAAATTTAATTTGTTAAAAAGATCTATTTAAAAAGTAAAAGAAATATGTATATATAATAAAAAAAAAATTATTTTTTTTAAATCAGACTTCAAAGAAAATGCATGCTGATGGTTTTATTACTAAAACAGCAATATTATTAAAGATTTTCAAAATTACGTTATAAACAATCTCTTCTTAAGTTGTATACATTTCCGTAAAAATATAACTATATTCCATGACATATAAAAATATACTTATGATATGGCAAAGAGATAATCATTTAAGAAATGCTCTGAGACATTTTTAGATACTTAGGGGAGGCATCGAATAGTTTCCAAAAACTACTGAAAATAGTAAGAAATCAATTTGAGGTGTACTTTTGAAAGAAGACATTATTTTGAAGATTTTGGTTAAACTGCAATCAGAAAGAAAATGGAACTTTTTTCCAAATAAATTTGGGGCACAGTTTTGAATTAAGATGTTGTTTTGCAGATTTTGGTGAAATAACAGAAAAAAATATTTGTTTTTTCCTCCTTGAAAACATCTAAAAATCTAATAGTTATTATTTGTTTATTAAAATTGTCTAAAGTTTTTTAATTGCCTATATTATTATTTTAAGAACACACATACATAAAGTATATCATTATATAGGGCAGCGTTTCCCAACCTTTTTTGGCTCAAGTACCACTTGGTAGTACATCACACTAAATTGTACCACTTCATAAAAATGATTGTATTTCATGAAATTTGTTATTGCGAGTGTATTTTATTTGCATTATAAATATTATAGGGTGACCATGTATATTCACATCACATAATGAGACAAATTACATTGAAACACGCCGGATTATAAACTCACTGTAACATATTTATATGTATGTGTTTGTTCAAAGTTTCATATTTTTTCCAAAATAATTTATTAAAGATTACATTAAAGATTATTTGGTACATATTTTGTTCAAAGTGTTTTCTCGTTCCTTCATTTGGTTTTCCCGAATTTGATACCGTTTTCTCTTTTTCGGAGCATCTTGCTATTGGTTGGGCCATGGAGAGGATAAATCCAGCATGTCCCAAGTCATGGTAAAAATAACCTCAGGGGTTATCAGGCTATCTCTTGTTCTTGTTTTCTATATATTGTTCTGCATGAAGTTAATAGGATTAAAATTTTGATGATTAAATACTAGCTAACATCTAGTAATCCACAAAAGATGATCAA
Organism: Epiperipatus broadwayi; assembly: GCA_028023455.1. Classification (NCBI taxonomy): domain Eukaryota; kingdom Metazoa; phylum Onychophora; class Udeonychophora; order Euonychophora; family Peripatidae; genus Epiperipatus; species Epiperipatus broadwayi. Next base: position 749,767 of record JAQFVV010012540.1, on the reverse strand, counting down.
GAATTAATGAGAATCTAATTTCTGGGTATGATCCTTTTCTGATACATTCTTTCAAATTAAATAATTTAGATTGATTTGTCTTGATCCGACTCATTATTTATCTACTATTTTATCATATTTCGTTTATTAATAAATAGTTTTAACACAAAATTATAAAAAAACAATTAATATATTTTCTTATCATAATCAAATATTTTTATAAAATAAATTTAATGAGGTCCTTGTGCTTGTTTCGAACAACATAATTTTTTTGAAATTTGGTTCAAAAGATGCGAGGTATATACACTTAAGTCTACAGCTGCATTCAATCTGTTTTGATATTTATTTTTTTTTAAAAAATATATGAAGAAAAAGCTCTTCCTACTAATTCCGTATTAGTAAACGGTAATAATAATTTAAGAGCTTTCTCAAAAAGTTGTTCATATTTTTTAATGTTTAACCAAAAATTAATTAGATTGTGTCGTTTGAATTCTACTTGTAAAGTTCTGTCACATGATAATTCTATTAAATTTTCTTTATTCTTTATATAGCTTTTTCTAAATTTTCTGCATAGAAGGGGTTTGAAATCCAATTATCATTTGTGTTTTCGGGTTTTGGAAAATATTTCATGAAAGACAATTTTAATCCTGTTAAATGTGCTATTATATTTTCTCGTATATCTTGAGACAGGCTAACCTTATTTTCAAACAAAAAAATATGTAGAGTTTCGAATACTTCCGATTGATTGTTTTCGATACACCGTTTCCAAAAATCTAATTTCTTAATCATACTTTCAATTTTATCATTAACATTAAAGATCGTTATCGACTGTACGTATTAACAACTATACTGTATAATATTATTAATTAAAATAATTTTTATGAATTATAGAAAAAAAACGTTTCTATATTTTTATAATTTAATTTTTTTTTTATGTCCGCCATTATTGATTATTTTTCGTGTACTACCAACCAGCAACTCGCGTACCACCAGTGGTACGCATACCACAGGTTGGGAAATACTGATATAGGGTATATGAGCACAGACTTTCACCCAACCCACCACTCTCCACACTATCTCATAACACTGATACACTTGAACACATATATATTGAAAAAATAAATAATCACCAATATACGTATTTCATGCTAAACCAGCAATCATCAGTTGGTCCAGATTACCATCTCTACACATATATGCTATAAGTGCTCAGATATATATATATTAAGATAGCCAATCCTCATACTTTAATGGACAGGCTTCAATCTACTCCACACTCCAACTCTTCAACTGTCCATCCAATTGAAAATCTGATGATGGAACGCTCAAAGACCACCCTAAGGCTGAGATTCTTATCACACGCATGTTGACCTAAAGTCAATTCATTTGTTTGCAAAATAAAAAACAATACCTAATTCCTATTATTTGTTTTTCTTTGGATTCCTTTAGACAAAAAAAAAAACTGTTTTTCATTTCCAAAATTGTCAATAGTTTTCTGCCACCTCTTCAATATAGTATTGTTTTGATTGAAAGGCCCATAGAAAATTATTATTTATACTTCATTTTGCTAAAAAAAAACCATATAATCACTCTGGCTTTATTTTTATCCTCTCTCCTGATATAATCTCCTATAAAACCTCATGTATTATTTTGAATATTTGTCATCTGTGTAAGTGCATGAAGTGAATATTTGATATGGAAATTGTGTTAAACAATCAAAAAGATAACTTGTACAAACTAATGAAAGAATGCTTTGATCTTACCAAAATATAGAGGTGAAAAATCTAAAAATTCTATAATCTAACAAAATCTAACTTGGTCAAAAGATGGTGATAAATCCAAAAAATACTGACCACCATCATTCTGCTATCTAGATTCAATCAAACAAAGAAACTTCTACAAATTATTTGTGGTAATCACGTATTTACCTTGCTATGATGTCATGATGGTCAACATTGTTTCTACGCGCTGAATGTTATGTTTACAATGTGTATCATTTTTTGACTGAAAATTAGAAAAGTCAGCACGCAGCACTGGAATGGGTAGGGGAGCCTCCAATGTTTTTGCCTGTCCAGAGGACAAGCCAATACATGCTCAATTATAAAATTCAGCGCGTAAAAACAATGTTGACCGTCATGACATCATAGCAAGGTAAATACGTGACTACTTATTAAAATTGTTTCAATTGTGTGTTTGTTCTTTCAAACTGTTATTTAATTAACCAAAATCAAAACATTTTCTTTTAAAAGTAGCCATCAAATAATCACTTTCTGTATATGTGTATTCTCAAAATAATATTACAGACAATTTAAAAACAACAAAACTTTAGAAAAGCAATAGTGACTACTTTTTAAGTTGATAGTGGGAAAAGGGGCAATGACTACTTCATTATGATTATTGTTTTATTGAAATCTGCAAAACCATGTTTTCTTTCAAAAGTAGGCATTAAATTTATTACTTAGTATTTTCAGTAATTTTTGGAAACTGTTTAGTATCTCTCTTAAGTACATAAAAATGTTCCAGAGCACCTACTAAATTATTGCCTCACAAAGGAAACTATAGAGGAAATCTTTAATTATCATCTATATTTTTTATTTATTTTTAAAAGACCTCATATAATATAACTTGTTAATATGATCAGACAGTCTTCAAATAATTGCATTTTTAATTCATTATGGCGATAGCTTTCATCCAGATGTGTGGTTTTCCATTTCTTCATTTTTCCATATGTCATAGCATCGGCCTGAACGTGAACCCACAACTGTCTGCAACCAACTACTTGCTTGCAAGGCAGCTGTGATAACCTCTCGGCTAACAACACATGCCATTTCTTTCTGAATTTTATTTAAGTTGGTCAATAAATGCAACTAAAAATATTTGTTTTCCTAAGTAAAATTAATTCAGCTCATTTCAGTTCCACTTGCATTTTATTTATTACAAGTTAATAAAATATTTTTCACGCTTTTCACCAACAAATTTCCTTTTTCTCATTATATTTTTGCTAGTGTAAACTTTAATAATCAATAGATGGCAGAAGGTTGTGCTTATTAAATCCCTATCCAATGCTGCCTTAATCAATATTCCAAATTCAAAAGCTTCTTACTGATGAAAACCATAAGCTAGAAACTAAGCCGGAGATAATGGATAGGACACCATGGAATAGGAATTTAATGAGCATTATCATCTGGCATCTATTGATTACTAAACCTTACACTAAGTAACAAAAATGTGGTGATGTAAAAAGAATATTCCAACATTTTCTTATTTTTCATTCATTATTCCCATTCTCCAATTTATAATTAATGTCCATTTTCTCTTTTATTTTATGTATATATTTTAAGTATCAGATTTACATTTCTTTTCCTTAATAGAACACACAATACCATGTGTAATACAATAATGTAGTATTCCACATTAAATGTTAAAAAATTGTCCCTAGTTTTCATAAAGATAATATAAACAATATATATAATAATAGACAATTCTGACTGTAGTTTATCTTCTTAAATAATTTCCTCAACAGTAGCCACTACAAATATGGCTATTCCAACTTGATCACAATAATAAATTAGAGATAAGTTTTGTGATGGCTATACAAACCAATCTGTAAACTACAAATATATCTACATAAAAAATATACTAGTCCATTATTGTTTCCCAATTAAAATTGTGCTTCTTAGAATATATTTAAGATAATCTTTATAACATAAAAAGGGTCTATCTGTTCCATGAAATTAACTGTAAAATATATATTTTTTAAAAAAGTCTTACATTGTTCATTTTTCCACATGTTCAATTCAATGAAGATACGATTTTACATTATCACATATAACAAAGTATAGAACATACTGATGAATCTTATGATCTAGACATTGGATCCATGTCTTACTTCCATTCAATAATTTCAGTGAAATAACAGTACATTGGAGTCTGAGTTGCACCTCTATATTGAAATCTGTCTTTCTATTTAAAATACTATCAATATATTTAAATTAGTTCAAATTTTCAAGCTAAACATTGCTAAAAAAAATTTTGAACTACAATTACAACACCAAAATCATCATATGTCATATTCAAAATATTAAAGAAAATTCTGTAGATCATCTTTTGAACTGACAGGAATAGCACAATCATCAGTACACTGTAAATCAGGAGTGAAGATGAAATTCTTGATTTTATTCTTAACTGATTCAAATTAAAAATTCCATCATCCAAATCATATTTCATCTTAATGTCTACTTCATGACATTATATATAATGTTCAACCATGTGTTAGAATATATTTGTAAAAACTTTAATACTTGTGTTAATATTAAGAATACACACGCATATATAATTCTATTATATATAAATAAATAAATCAAATCAAATAAAAAATGACAAACTTTTATTGATTTCTTCTAGTGCTTTCAAAAGTATAACCTTCATTTTCAAGAAGTACAATATTCCTTCACTTCCACGTAGTGCAAATATGCAAAATAGGACAGATTAAATATGCAAATATGGATGGGAAAATTTAAACTTTCCATTTCTTAAATGTGGCATAAAATGACTATTTTTTATTCATCGTGTGTTCATCCGATATAATATAGCACGCCTCTTTCACTTTCCTGCACAATTCATGCTGCTCTCTACACATAACCCGAGGCCTATCTGGCCTGCACTGGTGGCCCATAGCAACAGCATGCTGTACAAAAATAGAAGGGTGGGATGGGTCAACCGATGCCTTATTATATGCATATACATGCTGGGTCAGTCTTGTGTGGACAGATGCCCTCGTTTCCCCATAATATGCCACTGGGCAATTGTTATTGCTACATGTGATCTTGTAAACCACTTGCTGGCTGTGTATTGGGGGGATATAGTCCTTAGTGTTATTTATGCTCCTGTTGAGATAAGGCGATCGGTAACATATTAAAATCGGTGCTAAAAATTGTATGCAAGTCTCTATGAATATTTTTAATGTATGGTAGCAAAATACGGGGTTTATTCTGTTTCAGTTCATAAATAGGACTTCGTTTAAATTTCCTAATAATATTGTCAATCGCTCTTTTATTGTATTTTGCATTTATAAGCTCATTTCAATGTTTTTTTCTTTTGTCAGCTTCAAAGCTATACAGATTATTATTTCTATATAAGGACAAATTAAGGCCAGACATTTTATATATATCTGGAGTGTTCGATGAGTGGTGTATGTGGCCTCTAACATTGATAGGTTTAATGTCCATTCTATAACAGAAGTGTTGGGCCTCAATCATCACTTGAAGATCTAAATATTTAATACTGTTAGCGGCTTCGTTTTGATTTGCATTTATGTTCAGACCTGATGCTGTTGTGAGGTCTGTTTTAATGTCATCTATAGTTTCTTTGGCACAGCTACAAAAATGTCATCAACATATCTGGTATATAGCACTAATCCACAGTTCATATACACGCCCAGCAAGCGGTTACAAGATTGCATGTAGCAATAACAATTGCCCAGCGGCATATTATGGGGAAACGAGGGTGTCTGTCCACACAAGACTGGCCTAGCATGTATATGCATATAATAAGGCATCGGTTGACCCATCCCACCCCTCTATTTTTGTACAGCATGCTGTTGCTATGGGCCCCCAGTGCAGGCCAGATAGGCCTCGGGTTATGTGTAGAGAGCGACATGAATTGCGCAGGAAAGTGAAAGAGGCATGCTATATTATATCGGATGAACATGCGATGAATAAAAAAGAGTCATTTTATGCCATATCTAAGAAATGGCAAGTTTAAATTTTCCCATCCATATTTGCATATTTAATCTGTCCTATTTTGCATATTTGCACTTGGTGAAAATGAAGTAATATTGTACTTCTTGAAAATGAAGGTTATACCTTTGAAAGCACTAGAAGAAATCAATAAAAGTTTGTCATTTATTAAATGATTTATTTATATATAGTCGAATTATATATGCATGTGTATTTATGAAGTTATGCAAACAGTTTCGTAAAAATGGAAAACAAAGTTGAAAGTTAAAACATATACTTGTTTAACACTAGTTGCTGTTTTAAAAGCTTCATATTATCAATTAGAGTAATAATATTCCTTCTCAGCCCATCAAAACAAGCTGTATAATATGAATAAACTTTATAACATCATATATTCATCATTTCCTGTGCTTATACAAGCTATTAATACAGTAGCAAACTCTCCATATAGTAGTGCCACCCAGTTCAAGCCTTAGTAATCAATGGATACAAGAAATTTTTGTGCATAAAATCCTTATCTAGTGCCTATTGATTTAATATCCGCAGACTAGTGTCTAGGTTGTGGTTTGGATCTGAAAGCACTGCATCTAGAGCATAGAAGCCACCTTTTACCTATTTAGTTAACAATAAAGCTATGATCCCAAGATGAAAATACGGTAATGTTTCCAATCCAAGATCATTCACATGTAGTCATACAGATCTGAACCCAGTTCAGTATCTATACATTCTGGTATATGTTTTTTTACATCACAGTAGTCTTTATCCTATAAGGATTGATATAAAACCACTATAACATCATATGATCACCATTTCCTATGGTCACACAAGCAGTTAATAAAATAGCAAACTCTCCATTCAGTAGTGCCATCCAATGCAAGCCTTGGTAATTAATGGATACAAGAAGGTTTGTGGATAAAATCCCTATCTAGTGCATACTCATCTAATATCCTTAGACTAATTTCTAGCTTATGGCTTTCATCAGTGAGAACCATAGATCTGAAAATGCTGCACTCAGATCTTAGGCACCAATGTATGGAGATGCTACTGTATGAATAAACTTTCGTTGACACCCAATTAATTCCACTGACAACCAATTAATTTCAAAAAATACCACAAATCTTTTCAAGTAATAGATATTCCTGGTATTTATCTTAATATTTTATGACTATTAGCCATACACTGAAATAACATCAGTAAAAAACTTACATATGATTAACATAGTTGCCACTGGGCTATATTTAATTATCATTTCCTTTTCTTTAAAAATTAACAATGCTATTCTATTCCTGATATCATTTTGCCTGTCAATTTATCATTTATTTGAACTTTCTCATTTATAATTTCTAAAATATTTGTATTAAATCTTTATGAGAATTATATTTTCTTTTTAACTTACTTTCTTTTTTGTTACATTTAATCTATGTTACTTTAAACTTTTACTTTACATTTCAATTTTCTTAAAGTCCAATTATTTTAAATGTAAATTTGAAACTTTTTCCCCCTTCCTAAAAGTTATCATTTTTTTCTTTGTATCCATTAATGTAATTTTTTCTCAAATCTACTTTGATATTTAATATACTTCTAAAATTTCTTACAACTATCCCCCAATATTGTTTATATTTTCTATTAACTTTTATTTAATCTTGTTTAATCTTCATTTAACTTTACTTTTATGTGTATTTTTGTAAGTATATTTTTTACATGCCCACTTGATGAATCAAAAACTCTAAGAATACTACAATTCTAAAATGTTTATTTTGATTAATTGTTTCTTATAATTAATTCAGTTCATCTAATATTTGCATGCTAAATTGTGAACTAAAAAAAGTATGTATGGAAACCATATAATTTTCCAAAAAAAAAAAAGATCCTTCTATTCCAGAAAATTAAAATAATAATCTAGATTACAAAAAAAAACAAAACAAAAGTAAATATATATGTGTGTGTGTATAACTGGAAAAAAAAAGCATGATCAGTCATAAGGTGGAATCAATCAATGTATAACTGAGAAACCGGAAAGATATTTAAAGTGGCATTAGAGAACATCAACATTACTAGCAACTCATCTTGCTTATTCAGTAAGTTTTCTTTATAACTCTTAAACCTAACTTTTAAGTTTAGTGAACATAAACAACAAAAAATAAAGTAAGTACTGCATTAAATTTGTAATTTAAATCATTTGGTCAACTAACTAATGCCCAAACTATCAAGCTTTATTTTTTTTTTTTTTACTAAACTGATGCAAAAATAACATGTTATAAACAAAAATAAGCTACTTAACTCATAAGAAATGCAAAAAAAAAAAAAAAATGAAACCAAGATGATATTCATTTATTCTGAAAATTATAAGCAGCTTATTTAAAATTTAATACAAGAAATTCAAGACATTCATTTATTCTGAAATATTAATTTTTTTTTTCAATTTTCAAAAAATTAAAATAAAAAAATAAATGCCAAATTATATTAAAAATTACATTAAAAAAACATTCACAAAATGATTCATTAAAAAAAAAGTTAAAAATTAATCTTCAAAAAGAAAAATTAAAACATGAAAAAATTTAATATATATATATAAAAATTTCATTTAAAATTTTTAACAGTATTTTGAAAATTAATATTTTACATTAAAAATAAAAAATAAAAATCTATTTCATTATATGTGCACTACATATTTTCAGTTAGCACAAAAACTTTTAAAAATAGAGTGATTAATTACTGTCATATAAAATTTAAAAATAAAGTATAACATTAAAAAAAAAAATGCAACAACTAATCAAATTAAAATTCAGTTCTCATATTTTGCTGAAAAGACCTTAATTTGTTTAATTTTCAAGACATAACAAATAACAATTGCAGTCTTTTGCAGAGGGGAATAAAGTTCTTTTTCAAAAGAAAAATAAATATTTTTTTTTTTTTACTAATAGCAATATTTTTTAAAATTTATAACTAAATATATATTCCCAAATTCTATTTGCTACATATATGCTATAATGATAACCACACTTTTGACAATGGAAATTGATAAAAAAATATTTTTAAAAAAAAATTAGCAAATTAATTTTAGTCTTGGGGAATTATGAATAGCTAACGGGTCACTACTACATGGTGGGGTGACTATAAATTTTTATTTTTAAATGGCTATTTATAATAGTCACAGATAACAACTGGACATACATAAAAAGCATGCCTTTATGCAGATTCATCCATGTGTTCTGACCATTACCCTCCTCACATTAATACTATTACTATAATGTATATTAACTATTTGTTTTTTTAAAATTAGATACATCACATAATTTCTATTGATATAGACAGTTCTCAACTAACACAAATAATTCATTTTATAATTTCTTACTCAACTTGATTTTGCACAAATTGAAAAATTACAAATGTTTACTTCAGTTTTTTCCTAAATTCTGTATTTACAAAGTATTCTAGTATTGAAAATATTACTGAATAGTATATATTATTTGAACTATTATATTTCTAATACTGTTTAAATTAATGGATGCCCTGAAATAAATAATGCCATAATGAATAATATGTATTCTGCATTAAAGGAATCAAAGAAATATACTCTTAGAAGCAATGTTTATTCTGCTGATAATGAGTAACAGAAAGAACCTCTATTTTCATATTATTAAAGTAAATTATTATTCAACTTTGAAAAGTAATATATATTTTGAATAATTTATAAGCTTCCTATAAATTTTGTGGGAATATCAGATATTTTGTATAAGTACAGATTTATTATGCAAAACTTGCATTAAAAAACCTGCTATATTTAATTTTAATAGAATTAAATTGGTTCAAGGAGAAGCAAATTTCATTTTGAAACATGTTTTTAATTAAAGCCAGTTATTTTAATTGTGATACAATTTTTATTTGAAACTTGTAGTTAAAAATATACATGAAGCAATTTGAAGGAAAAAAAGTAATATTCAATAAGAAGCATATTTGCAATTAGAAAACCAATAGTAACATGTAGAAATAAGACAAAAAATAATTTCTATTTTTAAGTTAAGAATGAATAAATAAAGACTAAAAAAGCCTGAGTTCAAACCCATCTATTTACATATATCACTAATATTTTTTTAAAAAATCATATTATAATGAAAATTTTCAAAGTTCAAAGATAAATTTCAGACACACTTTGGGAATTCTTTGCAGTGGACAAAAAAAAATAAATCAGGTCGTTGCGCACTTTTAAAATGATTGATACAATAAAATAGAAAAATTCAACCATTTTCACGAGACATCTCCTTTCCTCAAGACAAATGGGTATATAGTGACAATTTTTAAAACAATGGAAAAATATGTGATAAGTGATTGATTTATTTTTTTTCAGTAGTTATGAGGAAATCACAACTACGAAAAATTAACAAGAAATTTATAAAATGTCCTTGATGGTTTCTTGGCCAAGAAATTTTATAAAATTATTGACTTTTCATAAATCAGACAGTATAACAAGAAAGTGAAAAAAGTCAGCATAATCTTGCTTATGAAGACTTCTCATTCATTCTATTATCTAACTCAACTAGTGGCAATTTTACAAAGTTATTGGACAAAAAACAGTCATGGATATTTTACGAATTTTTTGTCCACTTTCACTGCCTATCATTGATCAAAATACTGCCAAAAATATATAATATGCACTCTCTTTTTTTAAAAGATTTGAAGCAATTTGATTAATTTTATATAGACTATGAAAAATATGCTACATCAGGGATTACTATATGGAATTCTCAAAGCCTGTTGTAGATATATATTCATACTTATGGTGATTATACATCCTATGATTCTATTAGTACTGTGGGCATGATTTAAATTCTATTATTTTTATTTAATTAAAGTTGTTAAAAGTAAAATATAATGTTTGTAAGGTATCATTTTATACCACCTTTTATTCCTTTACTTTTTACTCAATATTTTATTGATTACTCTCAACTTTGAAAAACAATAATTTAAATATATCATTCTAAATATACCACCATTCAAAAATGATCAGGAATCTTCCAAAAAATTTGCAATGCCAGTAAGTTTTCATTTGACTAATACTACAAGTCAAAAAACAGAATCTGATTTTATCAAATAAATTTAAAGCTCAGACAAAGAAGATATTTCTTACATGAATATGCTTTAATGTGGTAAGTGCATATATATTGTAACCAGTTGGGTTACATCACACACATTAATATAGTGTATGTGAATATATAAATGTAAAATAAAGAAAAAGTAGAAATAAACATAGAATAAATTTTTGTAGATATTTTTCTATATTTTCTAAAATAAAATAATACTAAGTAAAGGGTTAAATAATAACTCCGATTTAAAATAAAAATTGTATTATGAAATTAATATTTTAAAAAGGTCTGATAAATATTATTTGTAATTCTGATTTTGAAATTTAAATATAAGCTTGTTTTTTTTGATAATTTTGAAAACAATGTCTATTTTTAAAATCTTTTAATTAATACTTATTTAAAATATCTTTTTAATTAATGCTTGTTTTCATTTCTACTATGTAGTTAAAAATCTTTGTAGATTAAAAATTCTAAAGGATTATCACACCTTTGGTCAAATTCCAAATATTAATGTAAAAACATGAAAATCACACTTTGATAGAAATTTCCAGCTTGTTTTCAAATGGATTAAAGTTAATTGAAAACAGCCACTGTGTTTTTGTCATTTGACCCACCCAAAGTTATAAAAGACTGATAAAAAAAAAATATCAGTTAGTTTTTTGCTTGTAGTTTGTAAGAGTTGACCAGAGGAGTCTGGTTATAGTATTTTAAGCAGTGGCCAACTGGGCCACTGCATAGTCTGGATAGTGATTTTGAACAGAACAGTTCTGCTTGCAGTTTTGTAAGAGTTGGTCAGAAGAATTTTTAATATTTTAAGTAGTGACCAACTAGGCCAACTGCAAAGTCTGGATAGTGATTTTTGAAGAGAGCAGTTTGGATTGTAGTTTTGTAAGAGCTAAGAGCTGAACAGAACAGCTTGACTACTAAAAATATTTGAGTAAATGGCAGCAATTAGCTGATCAAAATGGATAGCTGCAGTTTGTTGTTGGCTGTAGCAGAGAGTTGAAAATCCAGTTACCCTAAACTGATGTAGCTGAAGGCAAGATAGTAGACTGTTTTCCTTAGCAGGAGTTTGAATTCACATGGAAAACATGACCCACTTTTTTATGGTGAAATTCCTAGCCTGAAATCTATCAAACCAAGATAGCTGCTTGCCTGGATTACTTCTACACAAATGGGAGACCAACATCATACATGGATTATAAACTTTTTCCTGATGATAACGGTCCCTAAAACCAAACTTATAGAAAGAAACAGCTTGTTGAACTAATAATTATATATATGCTGATGTATCTAAATGCAGAGAAGAACAGATAAAAATATATACAGCTGTGGTAAGTAGAGTTATATATAATAACGAAATTTTAAATAATTTCTTTAGTAAAATTACCTTTTGAAAGTGATGCGTGAATTTGTACTTTTTATGTTTATGGTGGGTGTATAGTTGAGCAGGGTTGTGTGGATGCAATGTGTTTATGGTGCTCTGAAATATATGCTTGGCACTGTCTAGACCTAGATATTGAGCTCCCAGGGTAGTCCAGCAGTGTATATGTAGGCCTCATGAATAGGCCTTGGTCTCATGAATATACCTCATCTATACCCCTAAGTCTCACGGAGATGAGCAGGGTTGATGCAATGCCTTTTATTTTTTTCCTGGATACTACTCTTTGAGGATGGTCTGTCTAGGTACTTAGAAGGGGCAGTGCTTAAAAATGAGGTATTTTCTCGCGACATCATGGAGCTTTGTGTACTGATAGTCCAGCTTGGTTCTCTGCTTATCATGGCATGGGGAGCTGCTGTTCACGTATTCACTTTTCCTATCTCACCTTGCCTACTTCATCAGCATTAACTAATCAAGCAGAAAGACATTTAAAAAAAATATATGTTTTTTTGATTCTATAAAACGATATTAACTTTCGTTTATTCAAGAGAGAAAAAGAGACATTTTAAAAGTGAGGCAAACAAGCAAATAACTTTGCGTGGAACTACAAAATTAAAAGAGTAAAGAATTGATGATTCAATAATTTAATTTAAAAGCATGGGTAATTAATCAACAAATACCTGTCAAAAATTGACTATAATTTTTTTTAAGAAAAAAAAAAAAGAAAAAGAACTTTTAAATTGAAACTAATTTTAAATTATATATTTTGTTTATACACACGTATATGTGTGAAATTGATGTGTTTTCCAAATGAATTAATTATGAAAAAATATATTATTGTAACGAGTTGAAATAGATAAAGTCAGTGTGCGTATATACACGCATACTCATATATATAAAATTTTAATATTTTTTTTGATTAAATGTCAATTCATTTTTTTTTACATGTTAATTGTATATTATAAATCGCGCGTTTGTGCGCACATATATGTAAATCAAGTAACAATTTAAATTTTGAATAGTAATTATGTAAATCACAAATGTAATAATTATTTTATGTTTAACTGAAATGTCTTCATCACATATAAAACACATGTCTGTGTACGGATATATATATATGCATTTATAGAATCTAATTGAGAAATATTGTAAAACCATGTAAAAACTTTAGTTGTGTATATAATTTTATATACTTTTCAAAATCAGAGCCTTATCCTATAAGACCTTAAATATCATTTATTTTTGTTTTTTTGTTAATAATAAACTTGTATTTAATTGTTACAATTTTTTTCACCATCTCTTGGTCACATACAGTAATAGATCTTGTGTTCTGTGAGCTAGATTGGACATGGATAAATGGGGGGGTGTACTTAGTGCTTTGGAGCATCCAGATCAATCATCATCCTGGTTGGTGCAAAAGAGGATACTCTTTAAAGCCCATGCACTATTATTTTTTATTTTACTTTAGTCTTATTAAAAATTTAAATTTATAGTTGGCCAGTACAAATGGCTTGAGCATTGATGATGGTCAGCAGGTTTTAATGTCCCAGCATTATTGTTTGATTTCTGACTATTGTGTATTTTAATGGATGGGCACTAAGCTGGTGTATCCAAGTTATGTTTAAATAATTGCCCAAGCTGGCAAAGGCTCAATAGTTAGCCTGGTCTAACCCATAGAGACCTGAACGGCCATTTTTAATTCCCAAAAAAAATTACAGGACCTACAATTTTAAATAAAATGTCTAATTTATTACAATAAATAAATATATATATATACATTTTTATAAAGTGCAAATATGAAAGAATGTTATAAAGCTGATAAAGTAGTCATTACCACAAAAAATAATTTAAAAAAAATGATATTTTTCACATTTTTAAAATCTTTATTTTTACATTGGTTCACAAACTCTCAATTTTGAAAGGTATAGCCTAAAATGACAATTTCATAGACAGCTTCATCACATTCATCATAAAATGCAGAAAAAAATAATATATAACATGACCTACCTGAGTTACAGATTGTTGGTGTAATGTGGCAGAATGTGACAATTTCAGTTTCGTTTTTTTACTAACCACCCTATATGTTCAATTTTTGCAAGCAGTTGTTTTTCTAGGCCCTCTATGCGGGATATCTATTAGAAATGCAAGGTTTTGTGTGGATTAGAAATGCAAGGTTTTAGTGTGGATCAAAAAAAATAACAGTAATAACTTTAGTAAAGTGTAAGTTATGGGGATAAAAAATAATTACTATATTATTGAAAAATCATGGGCTAAATTATGCATTATTACATAGGAAACCATAATAGCAAAGTATGCTATAAAATGAATAAAAAGTTATCTACAATGAAATGAATAAAAACGTAGTAAATTCTAAGTTATGCATGTAAAAAATAATTACTATATTATTAGAATATCATGAGGGTAAGGGTGAGCTAAATTATGCATTATTACATAGCAAACCATAATAGCAAAGTATGCTATAAAATGAATAAAAACTTATCTACAATGAAATGTATAAAAACAGTAAATAAAATAAAATAAATAACCCAAAGGAATTACAAGCAATTATTATATATCAGTGGGAGATGATGATGATGAATGTTGAATACTTACGGGTAATGGGGAATACGAAACCTCAAAATCAAACACATCAACAGAAAAGTTCGTTAGAATCAAAATTACGTTCAGCGGCGAAAATAATTGTTTTCTCCGTATATTTTTTTTATCCGTTGATAAAATCTAGAAAGATAAAAAAAATTTACAAAATTTTAATAATGTACTTTACAAAAATTGCTATAAAAAATCTAATTTTCATCGCACAGAAAAAAATTTTAGATGTACAAAAAGATAGAAAAATGGCAGAGAGAAAGAAAAAAAAAGCGTAACTGTGACGTATACGGTTTGCACGCTATTGCGGTCGAAATTGAAAACTTATTTTTCAAGTGTAATTGGGCGTCAATAGGTCACAAAGGGCTAAAGAAGACCCATTTTCAATCCAGCCACAAGATGGACTGTTGATTTTATTCTGATTTATTGTACTGATTTGTTTATTCCCATCGATGATGATGATGGATAATTCTCTTAATATTCACTTGCACCTATTTTTGACTTATTATAATGCTGATTGAATTTAGAATTATTATGGTTGCTCATCAGAGTAGCTGGCTGACTCATCAATGTTCTCAGATCTCTCAATGATCTCTTGAATATCTTTTGATCTCATGTTCCCTTAAAATATCTTATTTATAGATACTTTTCAAAGTATTGATTATTTGTATTTATATTTTGTACTTGGGTTTGATGATGTTTTTCCATCACCCCAGGTTCACTGCATGCTTTCCACCTCCACTTATCATCCACTCCCTTTTATATTACCAACCCCATCCCGTTACAATATATATAACAGAAATCTTGTTCAATGGGAAGACACTAAGAACAACAAAAAATACAAATTATCCAGCAATTTTAAATTTGCAAAAACTTCTTTATCTCAATGTCATTAGTAACTCAAAAAAAATTGAAATAAATAAAAATGTATATAGTAATAACTTTCATTGATTTTACTTTGTTATTATTATTATTATTATTATTATTAATCTAAAATACTTATTCTGTTGTTATTTTACCTATTATTTAAAATATTTGTTCTAAGAACTGCTATTAAAACAGGCAAAACTCTCCATACAATAGTGCCACTCAGTGCAAGCCAGACTAATCAATGGATGCCAGAAGGCTTGTGCCTAAAATCCCTATCTAATTATTCATCCAATATCTTAAGACTAGTTTCTAGCTTATGGATTTCATCAGTGAGGAGCCTTGGATCTGAGAAATAATGATCATGTGATGTTTAATGGTTTAAGAACCAGGGTTTTTTTTTTCATTTATTTTATGAATTAATTCTATATATATATATTCTTAAAAAAAAAAACAACAACATCTGCATCATTAATTTTACAAATGTACTCACAATTTTATAAACAACCATTTCTAATGGCTTTAAAAAGACTCTGTCTTATTTATAGGATTTTCACCATACAATTAATGAAATTTAAAAGAATTTAATTTTTAAATCCCAAACACCATCTAATTCTCTTTAAAACTTTCTCCATCAAGAGTTTGACCTAAATCATCAATTTTAAAATGGAATATGAATACATAGATCACATATATTATAAAATCAAGCATGAAACTTCTCAATCTGGTAAATATTAAAAACCCATTTGAAGAGCAATCCACCCCCCATCCAAAATATTTTATAGTATAACATATTTATCTTTTCGTAATAAAATGTTTAAACATCAACATAATATTTTTAATTACACTTGCATAGTTTTATTTGTTACATGATTCACTTTGCTATTAATTTTTCTAAACATATCTACCAATTTTAATATTTATACTTTGCCATTTGAAAAGCATAAATATATGGAATTAGAATAAGCTTTAAAATATAAGTGGGGAACCTCCAGCCCATGGGCCAAATCTGATCCTTGAAAACTCTCAATTACGACCTTGGACATTTTCAAAAACGTATATAAAATAACTCTGTATAAAACTTCTATTTAAAAATATGTAGTGCAAATACTGAATTATAAGTTAAGTAAAATAAAATATTTATTTTCTCAACAAATCTTCTTTTTCTAATCTTTATCATTTGCTCAACAAATCTTTCTCTAATCTTTATAACAGTTCTAGTTCATTCTATCAGAAGTGCAATATTCCAACAAATTATGTATATTATGTAATTTCTGACAAGAATTTAATTAATCTGTAATGCTGAGGGGAATATTTTATTGGTTTTTATAATCATTTTCAGACAAACAACACTAGCAAACATAAAACTGAAATTTTATTCATTTTATTATTATTATTTGGCAATGAAATGTTTTGTTATTTTTTATTAGGATGGTTACACCATCTAAGATTTAAAAAAAATGATATAGAAAATCATGCATTTCAAAAAAAATAGACGAACAGATATTTTTTTGTATAAATAAATAGTAAATCGAAGTGCCTGACATGTCTTGAAAGTATTTCAGTTAATAAAGAACATAATATTAAGAGACTCTTTATCAACACATTCTGATTATAACAAAATTGTTGGGAAAGCAAGAAATATTAAAATAGAAAACTTGACAAGGAATTTCATCAAGCAGCTAACATGCCTTATAAAAAGTACAAACAAGTGAGAAATTCTGTCAAAGCAAGTAACATTATTTTTTTTTAAAGAGGCAGAAAATTCAAAACCATTTTCTAAAGGATAGTTTTTTTTTAAAAAGACTGCATCCTAATTGTTGTACAATTAATCTGCCCAGAACAAAAAGAAATTAAAGAACATAAATATATTGAAAAACAGTGTACAAGTAGAATTTAAAAATTGTCATTAAATGTGGAACAATCAGTAATCATAATGATGTTACTTTATTTTTACTTCACAAAAAAAGTATGGTCGTCAAGCGTTGTTAGCCAAGAGGTCAGCACAGCCGACTTGCAAGTAAGCAGTTGGTAGCAGACGGTTATTGCGGTTTCGCCTCCCAGCCGATGCTATAACATATGGGAAAAAAGTATGGTCCTCATTTAAAAAGGAAAATTGAAACTGGTCTACCAGTTGAAAAGGCTGCTTATCCTTGCATTAAAATATAATGGAATTACAATACAAAAACTATCACACTACCCACCATTACATTTTCTAGTATCAAACATCTGTGTATTACAAAGTTCTAAATTTAGGCCAGCTGGAAAATTTTTTAATTGGTGGTGTGAGATATATATATTTATAAAATGCTATACTATTAACATTAAATTTTTTTATTATTAGAAATGCAGCTTTTGCATAGAAAAATACAAAGGTTTAAAAAAAAACAAAAACTCAATTATGTGCAAAAAAAAAAACAAAAGTTTATTTCCATACTTAAAGCATATAATATGAATTCTTTCAACCATTATTGTCCACATGTACATACTTTTTGTTTATTTTAAAGTAAAATTTTTGAGCAATAAATGATTTTTTTTGCCCCCAAACAATCTTATATTAATTCAGCAAATAACCTTCACATTTGTAAGTCAAGTTGCATTTTAGCTAAAAGTTAAGATTCTGGAGTATAAAAATAAGGAAATGGCATCTTTAACCGATGAAAGTATTGGAATCAAACTAATCTTAAAAACATATATTTTAAGTACTCAATAAGTAAACTGAAGAAGGTTAAGGAAATTGAGCAAGATAGCTAAAAGTATTTAATCTTCATGTGTGTCTTTACATATATATATATATTGATTATTTATATAAAAGTTATGATGTTAGTTACTCACATGTATATAAATATATGAATATGTGTGTAAGCATGCCTGAATAACAAATTTTATTGAAACAGCATGGTCAGTCTGCTGATGAAAAAAAAAAAAAATCTGTTTTTAGGAATAAAATAATTTTCACTATATATATAAAAAGCATATGTTTCATTGTAACCTTTTCATTCATTAGCAGCCACTCATAAATGATTATGATGATTCTAAATATTAAGAATAACAGTACATGATGGAAAGACAAAGAACATAAAGTTTAAACTAAATTTTGCAATGTTTAATCCATAAATCTTGCAATATTATCTTTTAACTTTTTCTGAAGCATAATTTTCTTTTTAAAAGATTTCAACAGTGGCTCTTTAATAAATGCAATTGATATTATACTTAATGAAAGGGACAATGAGATAAACTTTATATTTAAAACTGGATCTGTTTCTGCCACAAAAATCATGATCAAATTAACAAAATATGCCCTTTCAAAGTAGATTCAATATCATCACATCCAATAAATGGAAGAACGTACTAATTCATCTTATTTTGACATTCATTTTAATAACAATACAAAGATTCCTTAAATCAAATTTTTTGTAATATCTTCATGTTACAGTGATAGAGACAATCTCTCAATACAATAAATTTGGTCAAGTAACATTTCAAATCAAATTGAAATAGTTACACAATGAAATAGTCCTTCTTTTAACTTATTAAATGCACATCTGTATTTATACTTATAAAATATATACATAATTAGATCGATTCACATTTTCAAACTGATAACCATCAAAGCTAAAAGTTGGTGAACATTTTTCTTTCAACTACTAGCTAATATATCACCTGAATTTTGTGAATAATAATTACCAAATCAGTCTTTACAGGTGGCACATAAACTATTACTTTATATCAACTTTCAATTAGTAAAAATGGCATAATTGTCAACCTAATACAAAACAGAACCCAAAAAGATGATGCTAGTATTTTGTTTTTAATTACTTCAAATTAACATTTCTACCAGCAAACCAGTTTCAATTTTTTTTTCAAAAAGCTACTTAAAAACTGCTCCAAAGACTATCCACTATAAAAATGAAAAACAAATTTGGAACTAATACTCATTCCTGTCCAACACCACTTTGATTTTTAAATGCTTTATGCTACATCAATACTGTATAATATAATTATCTTTCAAGGATAAACAATTATTTTCAAATCTTGTCACAATCTTTCTCAATTAATAGAGCTAAATCCTTAAACAAAACTATAACAACAATCACACGTTTCTTTATTTTGCTGCAATAACCTATATAAATACAATTTATCCAAACCACTTTGAACACTTTTAGCAAAACTCTTTATTTATACATACAGTATATACATACACCTATGTTTTAACTATCTTGCAGTCCTCTTCAGAGCCATTTTTTTAAAAAATGTATTAAAAAATGCAGGACAGTTGAAATGTAGGTGTTTGAAGTGGTTTGGATAAATTGTATTAATATGTAAATAATGCTATTTATGATATTTTTATCTATGGTATTTGTTTCATTCTCTAAAAACCACACTGAAATTCTGACAATTCACAAATGACTGAAAGGTCAGTTGATAAAATCCATTGAAAGTAATGTCCTAAAATTAATAAAAAATGGTATATCATAATCATCACTACAATTCTTTCTATTTATTTATTTTGATAAAGTGTAACAATAGATGCATTTTCAACACCCAAAGGCACAATTTGAAGGATACTAGGAAGGCATGCTTTAAATGCAGATGTGTGGGAGCAAAGGAAGCAAATCAAGAAGAAATGGGATGGTCAAGTTTTTTATATGAGAAGCAAAATGAAAATGTTCAGTAGATTACAATTTATGGATAATAAAAGAATAATCAAAATAGTATTTAATTGAGTTATGAGTAAAGAACAGACAACAAGATGGGTGAGAAAGATAGTCTGGTATGCAGAACATTTGCATAAAGAATGTCAGTATACTTAACCAAAGGTAGGATGGTTGTATTAGGAGAATTGTTGAATGTTATAGTGTCAAGGAATGAGATAGAAGAAAAGATGCATTAATAAAGAATAGGGAGTTGGAGAGATGGAGAACTAGTATGGAGAGTAAAAAAGAGTTTTATATAGAAGTAAAAGGAATATTGGGTGCAAATTAATTAATGATAATAGCAATAAAAGTAGTTTACTGTTTAAGGCTCAAACAGGATCTTTAGTAACAAGGGAATATACATATAAATGGCGTAATGTGGGTGACAGTCTGCAAGTTGTGTGAGGAAGGCATAGAAAATATTAGGTATATATTAATTGGATGTAAATACCTAAAAGGAGAAAGAGTACAAATAATGATGTTGTGGAAGAATAAATATAAACAAAATGAATATACAGAAAGTGGGTTCTTGGTTTTTATGCTGGGTTAGGGAAATGATAAGGGAGATTTAGATATAAAGGGCATGGAGTTGATAAAGAATGTTGTAGTAATGGGAGGGAGCAGGATAGAGAAGAATATGGGAAAAACTTAGAGTGGGGAATAGAAAGGTAAGGTAAGTTGGGCTAACAGGTTTCTCTGGACATAGTGGAGAGAAATTCCTGACTATGTATAAGGAGAAATCACATCACATCGCAATTCTAAAAAATTCTAATAGCTTTAAAACCAAGATATCACAACCATATTTTAAAACATACCCAGGTATCCACCGCACAACTTATAACATTTTTATTTTTAAAATTATTAAATTACTGTTTTAATTTCATCAAGCTATATATCCTTGTCAAAATTAAAATAAAGTACCAGGAAAAAATATATAATTGAAACTAATTATCTATATTCTGAATTATTCAAAAGATGATAAAATCAGAATATTGCTTCTAACTCTTCAAAATATCATTAGCATACAAAAATTCCATCTACTAATCTAATAGAATTATGATATTATTTAGTTTCATCCATGTATTACTTTTGAAGAAATAAAAAAGGGGGATCTAAAATCATCACAATTAGCAAATGATTGTATCTCCTTTGCAATTTTGATCATTCTTAAATCTTGCTGATGAAGGTCACATTCATTTTAATATCATATTATGCAAATAATGATATTTTCCCTTTCAATCAATACAGTAATAATAAAATCAGTGTCAACACAAGCAATAAATTAAGATTCTTCTTTTTAATAAAAATAAGACACATATTAAACTTAAAACAACAAATTAGTATTCTAAGGTTTAATGACTATTCAAATTATTATAAATGAGATTAATGCTTTTAAAAAAGCAGACATCAAGTTGTCACTCCTTTTATGATTTTTGAACAGTATCTATTTTTAATATAATCATCTATACATTCTTGATGCATACCAATCTATGATCTATTCATTAATTTGGGTCTATAAGCTCTTTTTCTTACATATTCAACTCCTGATGATAGCATTATTAATATTATGACATTGCTAAAGCATAAATAAATCCAAGTTTCTTTAGTGCTTCTTTTTTTTTTGACTTAAGCATTTGATGATAATCAATCCATATCTTGGTTTTAAAAATTCAATAACAGACTATTCAACTTCACAGAGCCAATATCACTATTTCCAATAATTTTGAATTATAAATGTTCCTTTCAACATATGCATTAAAGTACACCCCCCCTTACAGATATTTTATTGGTTTTAATGCAATAATACTACTATCCAACAAGCCTAAACTTTTGAATCTAATGGTTTTTTTTTCTCAAAAGTAACCTTTATTAATAAAAGACTACAAAAATTTTGGGTACACTTACCCATTGAGGATTACACAGTGATTCAATGTAAAAAGGTAAAATGTACATATATTCAAAAATAATTACATACATAAAAATTGCTGTAATGTGATTAATGTGTATCTGTGTGTGGATCCACATGGCCCGGCCATCGAGAAGTTAACCATCACCCAATGGTCTCATCCCTGGGGCCCCAAAGCGAAGACTCAAATGCTTCAGCCGAATGGGTGAAGTCCAGCATTGTGCCAACCACCACAACAGGCAGCAAGGTCCAAGGCCCAAGTTTACCAAGCAATAGACTCTCAAACCACAGCCGAGCCATGTCAAGACAATTCTGAATACCTCTGCCAAATTGATAAATATGAATATATATCATTATGGAAATCAATTTATTAATTTAATTAACTTTTCATTAATATATTAGGAATTTCAAGAAGAGGGTACCAAATTAGATCTCACAATAAGTCTAACATCATCATATAATCTCCCTTCCTCCATTCCTCTTAAAAAATCTTACAATGCATTTCTATTTGCCTGCTCAATTAAACCATCAGACATTGACAAATCATTAATTGCAAATACTGCCCTATATCCAGATTTTAGAAGTCTACATCTAGTAGAGTTCATATTATATGCAGCTATATTTAGAATAAAAATTGAAATACATTTATTATTCTCATGGCCTTCTACATGACTATCATTGTCATTAATGACATTGCAATTATTTTTGTTCCTTAAGTAAGTAATCCACCAAATAATGTGGCTTAATTAGATTTTTGTGGAAAAGTTCTAATTAGACTATCTTTTTAGATTCTTAAACATTTGTGGAATGGAGAGCAGGTAATTCATAAATCTAGTTGTTCAAATATACAGTCATTTGTTAATATTTGAATATATAATTTATATACTTGGATTTTATCTGATACAGCCTAGGTGAGCTTGAAAGTCTGTGTTCAAATTCCCTAAATTAAATCATTTGTTAAGTAAAACTCTCATGTCCAAACCAGTTTTTAAGATGGACTATTATTAATGGTTCAATCATATGCAAGATCACAATTATTATCAGACAACTTAACAATTTCTCTGTTTTCTCAATATTTAGGTTTTGTACAATTTATATACTAATATGTATTTGCACATAAAAAAAAAATAGATATGTAGTGTATAATTCAAACATTAAAATAAGACTAGACACACAGACATATCCATTGTCACTCAATACAGAGAAGTGATACAGTAAAGTAAAAATTAAATAAAAAATTTAAAACAGAATGTATAGATAGATAGAAAGCACAAAAATAACACAAAGACTATTGTGAAGAGTACATAGTCCTGACAAGCCAAAGCCTTATCTTACAAGATCACTGGGATTAATTATTTGTAAACCAATCCTCATATCCAATTAACCAAACTGTCAAATCTATTGATAATTAAATTGTCTTCCCGCCTATTACCCCCAATATAAGGTAAATGTTTAAAAAAAAGAAAAAAGTTCTACATATATATCTAAAATGAAAATTAATATTCAATAAACAAATAAATTTCGTGCATATATTTTCAATACAAACAGTTTATTATTTTGTCTATTTATTATCTTTTTTTTTTTTTTTGCTTTTTGTCATATGCTGAATATAATTTTAAATCAATAAAATCTAGTCTTAAGAAGAGCTAACCCAAAGTTATTTCAAAGATTGGACACATCATTAATTTTTAATTATTTGATCAAGAAATATTAAGAAAAGTAATAGGCAAAATATATTTTCATGATGCCATTAAAAACTTTTACATTTAGAAAGTGAAAGTTAAAGGTTTTGATTTTTCATTCAAACTTTCTATAACCAGATTACATGTTTATTAAGATGGATCATATCTAATGAAATTTCATAAATTATCACTCTTCCTATTATACTAAGGTAGAAAATGAAAGACAGAATGATGAATAACAAATGAGAGAAAATATTTTAATGTGATGAATTTTTTTCTTTCTTTATTATTGTGAAACAAAAACTTTATGAATATATATTTTTTAATTTTAGTTATTATAATTAAAACATTCATGATATTTGCAATTAAATTTCATTTAAATTGGAAAACTGTTTTTTGTTTAATTATTATTATTATTATTAAATGAAAGACAAGGTAATTAAAATTTGTTAAATATTTAACAATGGGAAAAAAAGGAGGATGCTTAGTAAAAACAATTCCTAAAATTATCAGGCTAACAATAAAATTGCAATAAAATTGAAAAACAACCTTCAGAAATAAGGAAGAAAGCAATACTTATCAGGATACGAAAGAGATACTTCTGGACTAATATTAATTGCAATATAGAAAATGTGTACACATTATATTTTTATATTGGACTATTTCCATCATCTAATATGTGTATTGAATGTTTTTAGAAAAATTTAACTTTATTTAAATATTCCAAATACATTTAACTGTTAGTAATAGCATATCAAACACGTTAGAATATACATGTTAGTATATGCATATATTACCCGATTTGATGTGCTATTACTAACAGTTGAATGTATTTGGATATATTTAAATAGTTAAATTTTTCTAAAGACATTCAATACACATATTAGATGATGGAAATAGTCCAATATAAAAATACAACTAGAACACCGTCATCACAAACTTTCAGGAAAACACTGTGTATACATTGGTTTCATGATGCAAAAATAATAAGTTTTATCAAGAAAATAAAGATTTAATGACGATAATAAATGAAAAAATGAGTTCATAATTTTAGGCTCACTGATCATAAATCAACTCATTTCTGTTATATAAGTTAAGATGAGAATATCATAAATTGTACTTTCTTGATAGACTATGACTGGAAAGCATTCCTAATATTGGTAACATTTCAATAATCTCAATGAAGAGGGATAATTATTTAATTATGCAAATTTATCACTAGACAACCTTTATAAATTAACTTCTGTTGTTTAAAATTTTGTGAGAAAAAATATTTTTTTAATTAATTGAATTCATAATTCTTATATAATTATAGCAATATTTATTTATTGCCTGTGTTCTTCATCTTTGATATTGATCACTATTTTCTTATGCTGTCTATGAGCCAGAATTCTGAGATATAACAAAATGTGCATGGAGTTTGCATTCTTGTTGTAAATATAGTGGCCAGCTTAGAATAATTAGGTGACCAATAAAATTATAAATTAAATAAATATGGCATGAAGAAAAATATTTCAAGATTAATGCTATTCATAAATTGGAACAGAATTGAAGATAGCAAGATGAACAACTACCATCATAATTCATTAATATAAAAGTATCACTATGCAAATTAGCATCAAACAATGGACCAAATAGTGATAGAAATACTATATCACTCTACTATCTTCTATTACATAAATTGGTGACTTGAGCAAGGACATGAATTTGGTGATAGCTTGAAATTGATTGAGAATTTTCTTGATCTTAAATATGATAATGCAGTTCTTCATTTTAATATTGATATGTTTCTTAGTTATATAGAGGAGATTATTTCAATTTAAACAATGACTAACATAAAAAATAAATTATTTTCTATAATAAACATATGCTAAACAAATAGTGAACTGTATACAAATGGATAATTAAGATATAATAAAAATAGTTAAAAAAAAATTGCTTAGATAACAATGAAAAACATTGAGATGCAAAAATATTTACATACATATTTCACTTAATTACTTGAAAAAGTTGATGAAACTTTATTAATTGCACATTATATGATGTTACTTTTTGTTATTGTTATATGGTGTGGCATATAGAATACCCTACTATCACATAAAAAAAGAACCCCTGAAGTCAAAGTATTACTAAATCATGACATATTTATTATTAAATTAAAAAAAAAAAAAAATTGTGTGGAGACCACAGTGTATTCATATAAATGAAAATTTAACATAAATTATTAAACCATATAAGAAATATCACCATCTTTAAATATCTAACATTAATCTACATTAAACACCATCACTTACACTTAATGAATAACAATAAAGACTGTCAAAAAATAATAAAATAAAAAAGCTGATTAAAACTAACAAATTTTTGAAGTAATAATCTATAATTATATTCAGTTTATTTCATTTACACTTCTATATATTATTTATTTTCCTGCATTTCCTAATTAATAATAAAAGAAGTTGATGCTGATGATTCTTAATACAAATAGAACAGTTATTGCAAAACTTACACATTTGAAATTTTTTTTTTTTCAAACATTTTTGAGTCAGCCAATATGGCCTGATAGCTAACAAAGATAATCATTTCTATAGTAAAAAAAAATGAAATAAAAAATGATATCAAAATGTTTTTATCTGTAGGCTATGTAAATACATATAAAACATATTGATTTTTAACTATGCATAACATACAAAATAAAAAAAATTTGCAATACTATACTAAAGGTTTGTCTTTAATTTTTTTGGGGGGAAATGACAATATTGTAATTCCTGATATCCAAACCCTATTAAGATAGCTATCATAATAAAGCAAAAATATGGAGTTGAAAAATAAATATGTATAATATATTCTTTTACAGTGAAGTAAACAATATATTTGACTTGCAATTGTATATGAGAACAAAAAGCAAAACGTTTGTGATATATGCTAAAAATATTATTTTCAAATTGATAAGAACAGAAAAAATAATCTAGTGATGGCTTTCCAAAGCAGCAGAAATGTATTTAGATTTTAATATCCATAGTACACTTTTATGAAGAAGTTGAATTTACCTATATGAATAATGGAGATTGATTTGCCACTGTATATATATGAAATTGAATTTATGCTAAAAATTCATTTTCAAAATCAATGGGAACAAAAAAAAAAGTATGGGAGTAACTTCTATACAGCCACCTTGATATAATAAAAACATATGCTTGAAGAGTTTTAATATAGGTAGCACACATTTATGAAAAAGTAAAATTTATCTGTACATCATGTGAAAAATAAATATTGATTCATAACTATGTATGTTATATAAAAATAAAACAAAAAAATGGAATTTTAAACTAAAAGTTCATTTGCATAACAAACATGAAAATGAAAAAAAATAAGACAAAATGCTCTAAAGTCCAACCATGATTTTATCAACCATCTCAAAAGAGCAAAAATTTTAGGTTCAGAATATAATTTTTCTTTTATGAAAAAGTTGAATTATTAAAACGCCATGTTAATTTATTTATTAATAAATCCCAATTGTGAAAAAATATAAAAACAAAATGTTTGACATTCTTTGCTAAATGTTCATTCTTAAAATATCAACACAAACATTTTTATGTTAGACACAATTTCTGAAAAATGATACAGTTTTCATTACATTATCAAATATGCAATACAAATTTCTTTGCTATCATATATATATAATCAATTTCATTTTTTTTTTATTTAAATAATTTTTAAAGCAATATTCACCATCTGAATAAAGTATGCTAATACAAAATTAAATATTATTTGTAGTATAAAATATTGAAGTCCTTATTTAAAATTTATGTAAACAATCCCTCAGCGATGCAGTCACCAATGTATAGTGTTAATAACAGGAATCAATTTCAAATGGTTAAATTAGAAATTTTAATTAAAAAATAACTGTAATTTACTACTTCTAACCAAAATAAGTAGATATCTGGAATTACTAGGAATAAAAAAAATAATGATATAGAGAATTTGAAGCCAATCAAAAACAATAAAGCAGTCTATTCATTTTGAGCAGAGATAAAAAGTATGCCACATCATCTGTACTGACATAACTTTTATTCATATCATGAAGACAAAACAATAAGTTTATATATAATTTGTTTATTTTTTTATTATAAATTTTGTGTAAATTACTAAACCATTAGTCAAGTGAAAATTTGCTGACATCAAAGAGAAATAAACTCTAAGACCTCCAATCAATATCATTCTTATTATTTTTGTTGGATTTTTGTAAATATAAGTTTAATTTATTTACTTTAAAACATTTTCCATTATTTGAGGTTAATCTTTATCAGAATATATATAAAATATAGTAAATTTTGAAGAAAATTGTTTATTCATTAAAATATATTTTTTTTAGCCTGAATGCTAAAATACAATCTTTTCTTTTGACAGTTTTAGTCATTATACACAAAGCAGATCTAAATAAAATTTAACTTTTTTAAACTAATTGCAATTATTGAATTTATGTTTGATTTAAATGTGTAAAAATGGAAAAATAAAATAGATGTTTTTATTCCTATTTTTTTTAAAAAAAAAAACTAGAAAATAAAATAGAAAATATGCTATATGTTAATCCAAAACCAACAATGATAAAGAGTTAAAAACAATGTTTGCATATAATTCTATAATTAAAACACTTCAAACAATTAAGTCTCATTTTCCTCTTTTCTTTACAATATTTGCTAATAAATTATACTTAATTTTATTTCTTTTATACTATTTAAATTGCATTTTACTTTAATAACATTTTTTAAATAAAAAATATAGGAATATTTTTAAGCATTATTCTTCTGCCATTATTATGCAGACCACAATTTGTGAAATAATAAGCAATAATATTACAATTTTATTACAATATCAAATATGCAATGCAAAATTTGTTCATAATCAGCAGATAAATACAAGTAATAAATTTATTTATTTTACTTTTTATTTATGTTTTCAAACAATATTCACTAATAAACTACATTTAAATTATTCTGCGATGTGGTGTTTAATTTTTAAGCATTTTTATAGTTGTTTTTTCTCACTGTTTAACCTTTAAAATAATGATCACCTTTTTCCTATGCTTACACAAGTTGTTAACACAAGTAGCAATTTTTTCCACACATTAGTGTCATCTGTTCACAGATCTAAGGCTCCTCTCCTTACTAGTAAAAGTCATAGCTAGAATCTAGTCCGGGAATATAGGATAGGTAAGCACAGAATAGAGATTATAATGCACAATTTTCTACTATTTATTGATTATTACAGCTGGCACTAAATGGCACTATTGTTTGAAAAAATTTGCTAATGATTTTTTCATTATTTATAATTAAAAATATATATTTGAACGATTTCCTTCAAATTTATTAAATTTCGGAATCTGAAAAGCATTGTGAATTAAGAACTTCAAAAAAAAATGATATTCAACCTAAATTAAAAAAAAAAAAAAATCCAGTAACCTAACACAGAATAAAAATTAAATATGAATATAGTATTAATATATTTAAAACGTATCAATCCTGAGACAATTCATCAACTTGCCTATAGAGGATTTAACAAACGATAAGGACTTATATAAGATCGCAGCATACTACAACTAACATTCTTATTACATGAGAACAAATACTTCTTATGGTTGATTCCATCTCATGACAAAGAGGCTACTATAAACATTTTCATATATATTTTACGTAGACCTTATCACTTTAATTCAAATCCTATGTGTGTTTAAAATTCTCTACTATCTATTAACTTTTTTACTATATAACTTATTATATAGAAAATATGCTTTTGTAAATTGTGCATATTTTTTACTTTAATCTAATATAAATTAAAGATGTTATTTTTTATTTATTTACATTATTAGAAAACCAAAATTTATCCCAAAATTTTAAAATTTATACAGTATTTAACCAGTCATAATGCAACATTACTATTCAAAAATTAACTTTCAAAAGACATGATTAAATCTTATTCAATTGCTTGCTTTTTTATTTAAAAAAAAAAAGCTTGAAAAAATTCATGCATAAGAGCAGTTCTCAAAGATAATTATTAATTTTATACATCATAATTTTATTACATTAAAGAGAAAGGATTTCACCTTTTTAACATACGTGCCTTAGAGATTTTATAACTCAATGCTGTCGTGTTGAGTACATAGGAAACTTTCAAAGCCAAACACAAGATGGAGACTTTCGATGATATTCTTATCTTTGTGAAGTCTCTATCTTATGTTTGGGCTTGAGAGCTTTCTCTGTACTCAACATGACAGCGTTGAGTTGTTATAAAATCAGTAAGGCACATGTTAAAAATGTGAAATCTCTGAACACTATAACTTAATTTTGCAATTAAAAAAATTTCATAAAGAAAAACTGGATCATTATAGTATATATCCAAAAAAAATTACACCACAAAAATCACTTCAATAATATCATATAAAGATCTTATACCAATTATTTTAATCTCTTCCACTACTTTAAATTCCAAAAGATGAGTTCCAAAGATCATTTTGCAATGCAAATGAATATGGTCAAAAATATCACTGACTTTACCTTCAATGAAAAAATTAGCATTCAGCTAAAGAGGTTGTCATCAGCTATTTGAAACTATTCTATGAGATTTTAAAAAAGATCACTGTAAATTAAAATTTTAAAACTTAATAACATTTAAGGAATCATATATGCATTAGCATAATCCAAAACCTACCTACTACAGTGTAATTGTAAAGAACAAGATTATTTTTTAGCATATGAGACATTCAAAGAGTGCAAAGGGCATCATATTTGGCATGAAAAGTAATAAAACTTTCTGAATGATCAGGATAATTTAACTTACATGTATTGAACTTGAATACTTCTATTATTTAATCTTAACTAATAAAGTTAAACCATTAAATCAACTTTTAAATTTCTCAGTGCAGGAAAAAGTCCTATCAAGCTTCTTCTGTCATACTGAAGAAAATAATACTTATCACGTTAGTCAAATGTGAATTAAGAGTGAACTAATCTGCATGATTCAGTGTGGATTCGAAAGTTAAAGTTTATTGGGTCAATTCTTTGCTAAGATAAGTAAATTAGAGAAAATTCTAAGTTGGGTTAATTGAATAAACTGATGCTCAAATCAACAATCTAGTGCTTTAGTGTTACTTCATTTCAGCTGACCCCTTCCTTAATTTACATTCTAGATCCTCATTTATTATCAATAAAGTAGATTGTTTGCTGGGTGGGTTGTGTGCCAATTATCTGAAAAATATTAATCTAAATGAGCCTGAAAAACATCTCCATATTTCACTCAGATTCTACACCAAGTCATGAGCATGGCAAGGAAATAATAAATGCTGTACCATAAGTCCATTTATATGTATAGCTTTCTTTATTTTGTGTGTATATTTATATAACTATAAATGGCGAATAAAAATAGAGGATAATTTATTATCAAAATAAAACACAACATATAAACGATTTTTTTATTATAAGGTAAAAATACAAAAAAAAAAAAAAAACAAATTGAAATATAGAAAAAAAAAATGTTTTAATAGTCTAACTGCATCCCAAATGCAAGCTTAAGTTTCAGCAAAAATGATCAAACTACAAGAAAAGATTTGCTGTGAAAAAAAAAAAGCATTTTTACAGCTGAGACAAACAGAAATATCAGTTTCCTAATGGAAGAATTTCTTAATTTGGATTTATCTGATTTCACCACAGTTTTCCCAAACATTTTATTTTTCTCATAAAATACCAGAATTCAGAATGTGATTTGGAAAAATGATATTCACAGAAGTTTGAAAGTGGTTTCTACTTTTAATTTCTTTTTTTTTTTTTTTCAATGAAAGAACAAAAAGAGAAAATAAGAGAGAGAGAAAAAAAATTGTTTTACCATAATAAATTAAATAAGAAGTAGTATAAGGAAATTAATAATTCAATTCAAGCAAAGTGTATATTAAAGTAATAAACCTGCTTTTCATATTTAATTTTTGCAATGTACAAAATTATACTGATTAGTATGTGATATTTTGATTGCTTAAAAATCTTATTCAAAGACCCTTCAGGCTCATCAACTTAAGATTACTTAAAATAAAAAAAATAATTATTATATAAAAATTAATTTATCAGCATTAATTTTCAGTCCACTGAAAGAGTAAAGCAGCCGTTTTTTAGCTTCTCTTCTGCAAAACATTCCAAAACTTCTGTATCCAACTTTTATATATATATTCTTTCAAGGTCTTTTACAATATCTAGTGATTCAGTTAAAGACTTTTTTTGATCATCTATTATCATCCCTTCTAATTCATAACTTCTCTCTAGTGATTCATTTAAACACTTTTTTTGATTATCTATTATCATCCCTTCTATTGATATATTCATCCCAAATCCATCCAAATTACCTAATTCTTTCAACGACATAAGTAATATTTTTGTTCTACCAATCATAAAATTTACTTATACCCATGTTTTCTAATTCTAACTTCTGCAACCATGTTTCCGTGATTTGCAAGATAAGTATCTAACCATTGTGACTTGCCTTAAAATATGATAAAGACAATGAAGAAAAATGTACTGGGGATTTCTTTTTTTAATTCGCAATGAGGAAGTTATATCTATAATCATGAAGCTATAAACTAGTAATTCTTCTTCATCTTGGATAAACATTCTGTCACTTCTACAATTTCCGACTATAAATTTTCATTTTTATTATGACTAATAATTTACTAAGCATTTTACATCTAATAATTATTTTAAAAAATAAAGCTTTCATCTCTGCTGAATAATATTCAGCATAATCTTATTAACAGATGTAATTTGATTAGCATTTTTATTAATTTGTTAATTGTCTCAAACTTTCTCATTTAATGCACATAGTCACTAAAATGTGGCATTGTGGTAATGATATCAGGGCTAATTTGGGTTCATCTTCCATTATTAAAAGTTTTTCCAAATAAGTGACCTAATCACAGTAATCTGCTTGGTATCTTTGTGATACATCATTTTATATATTTTGACTCTGACTTTAAATGCTTTAGTTATAATCTATCCATTGGTATTTTTCAAGCTTATTTGGTGCTGGAATTTCCTTATAACGTCAGTTATCATTTAAAAGACTTTATTTTTTTCAGATTTATCCATTTCCAATGTCATCATAATTGCTATTATATTACTTTTTTTTACCCTTTTCTAATTGGTTTTTAAAATTTTTATTCAGATATCTCAAAGAAGCTTTATTACTTCCATTCTCTCTCCATTCCACTGTACTTTGATATTCATTTTGATTTTTGCGATTATTAGATCTTGTCTAGTTTAACTCTCATTAACTTTTATTTCCACCCATAATTCATCTGGTTCACCATTAAAATCTCAAACCCATTTCTGATGGTAATTAAGTAGTAGCTATTTTAAAATTTGGTTTCAAATGTAAAGAACTCAATATGGCAGTATTGATAAACCAGATATATTTTTGTATCTTTGTAGTTTAAATTTTATATATTAAATAAAAAAACAATAGCTTTAAATATCATTTGTAAAGTTAAATGTAATAATAAGCTTCTTGACATTGACATAATTTCAGACAGGTTGAATGCAGTGAATGAGAACTCCAATAATCAGTTAAAAATATTTTTGCGTAAAAATTTCAAAACCTTATGCATTGAAAAAATGTAGCTATAATATAAAAGTAAGTACTGATAACTTTTTGCCATTTTTTCAAAAAAATAAAATAACAATTAGAAAACAAAAAGCTTACAAAAGAAAAATATTGCCAACACCAGTAGTGAAAAAAGCAAGCTCAGAATAAACATCCTTGGTTGAAGTAATCCAGAAAAATGTTACATGGAGCAACCAGATGAAAGATATTCAAGAAAATGAAAAAGATGACATTGTGCATAGCAACATTCTTTTCAGTATACAAAATACCCCATGTCTTAATGATAATACTGTTTCAGATACAATTAATTAATCCAAATAAATTCTTGCAAATAAAGCAAAAAGATTAAGCAGGTGAAAATACGTGCAAGCGCTAACAGTCATTAATGATAATAATACAAAATTTATGGAATTCAGCTAAATCAGACCAAATAATGAAACTAACAAACTTAAACATAACTAAATGATTACTAGTGTAAAATATGTGCAATAAGTTTTGCCCCAATTATATTAATCAGCATTATGGAAAATTATAATCCATTTGACAGACAATACTATCACATCCTTCTCTATCTGACTATTTAGAAGAAACTACAAAAACATGACATAATTAAAACAATAAAATTCACAGCTAGTCTTTGCAAGACCCTTTTAAAATAAAATTGGAATACTTTTCAAAACATTAGTGAGAGGAGATGAAAGACACTATTAAGCATGTAAATTTTAAAAAAAGATATTTTGCTACAGATTCAAATCCAATTATACACCATATCATGCATGATCCACCTACTTTTACATCTACAAAGAATATAGCAAATATAGCACAAGTAATAGACATAAACAGAACTTCAAATATTCAATTTATCCACTGACTCTTGGAAGATCATGTTAAGCAGGTTCACTTGCCAGGTAAAATTTGTCATTGTATTTTTTATGTGCTCTAATTTTGTCAATGTTAGTTTCAAAAGTCAGCATACCTCTTGCTCCAGACTTGGTCACATTGTCTCTCAATTCAGTGCTGAAAATTATAACAGTTGTGGAAAAATAAGTCCGCTAGGACACTTATGCAGAAATGTGCATTAGGCTACTTCATGGGTTAATTAATGTAGTCTCTAAAAACAATCTCAGAAGCAATAACTTCCCCTGCACTGCAATCTACAGATAATATTTACCCTGAATTTAATGAAACACAAACTATTCAACCATACAGCACTTTCGACAGATACATCATCTGCCAACAGAAATTGTAAAAATCAGTCAGAAAAATTCACTTATTCATATTCATTCACAACTTACTGGATTCAGTTCTATTCTTCAACTAAAATTCCACATATATTACAAAAAATTTGAAATTAGAAATAAAACCTACTTGCAAAGCACTTAATAAAATTATTTTTTCTGCTTACGAAAATAATAAGGGAGTTAAGGTCCCTAATTCTGACACTAAACATCGTATCAACAAGCATTGCTCCAACTTTCCACAATA
Source organism: Epiperipatus broadwayi (assembly GCA_028023455.1). Classification (NCBI taxonomy): domain Eukaryota; kingdom Metazoa; phylum Onychophora; class Udeonychophora; order Euonychophora; family Peripatidae; genus Epiperipatus; species Epiperipatus broadwayi. The sequence goes on along the minus strand of JAQFVV010012540.1, from coordinate 714,702 downwards.
TGCCATTCCAGAAACTAAAATTTCTTTGTCAACCAAATTTATTATTGTTAATATAATATATTTGTACCTAAGCCCACCATTACATCAGTACAAAGCATAGGAGTTATAAGAAGTGTGCAACTTTTTTTAAACCACTAAACATTACATGATCACCATCTCTTATGCTAGCACATAACTATTATTAAACAGGCAAAACTCTCCATACAGTAGTGCCACTCTGTGTCAACCAGGGTAATCAATGTATGCCAGAAAGCTTGTGCACAATGGGGATTTTATGCACAAGCCTTCTGGCGTGCATTGATTACTCTGTTTGGCACAGGGTGGCTCTACTGTATGGAGAGTTTTGCCTGTTTAATAAGTTATGTGCTAGCATAAGAGATGGTGATCATGTGATGTTTAGTGGTTTAACACCTATCGTGCCTAATAAGATAGTGGTAGCTATGGTTGTTAAAGAGCCAAAGACACCAAAATGTATGAGTGCTGAACTGAGTTCAGATCCATATGAATATATAAGCTATTGAGCCTAGATTGAAAATATTGTGTTTTCAATTTCATTCTCATAGTTTTGTAGTTAAGTAGAGATAAAAGGTGGCTGCTGGAGGGTTGCTTTAGATCCTAAGCTCTAGGTCCAGTGCTCTCAGATCCAAGGCTCCTCACTGACAAAGGTCACAAGCCAGAAACTAGTCTGGGGATATTGGATGAGTAGGCACTAGATCGGGATTTTAGGCACAAGCCTTCTGGCATCCATTGATTACTCTGATTGGGACAGGGTGGCACTACTGTATGGAGAGTTTTGCTTGTTTAACAACTTTTAACAAGTTTAAATATAATATCCATATCAGTTAATGCAATCATTCATTTTTTCACCATTCAATTATATCTAATAGCAATATATTTATGTCATAAAGTCATAGATAACTTTCTTTTCATTATCCAAGGAAACATCTTACATAAGTCTAGCATAATCATCACGTACGATGATCTTAATTGCTCTTATAATGAGCGACCATCTGCTCTAAAACCAAAGCTCGATCAACTAGTCTTGTTATTTCTATTTTGCCTTCACACTCAAAAGATTATCCCATTTATTGGAGGGCAAGGGCTTTCTTCTCATTGATCTCTTTTTGGTACTCAAAAGCAAACTTCATCTATCTAGCATCACATTTTTCTGATCATGCTTTACATAATTCTTGCACTAAGTACATTTTAAAACAAAGCATTCATATATAAATTTAGATTCAAGCATCAGTTTCCCATTAAGTTTAAATTAACTATTGCTGATGCCTCTAATACAGTAATCACTAGTAATTACTTTTATCAATTGCAGTTCTTCTCACTTGAAATATGCTTACTACTAAAAAAATTTCTAAACAATTGATATTCTATTTGATTAACAAACTACTGTATATTTCAAATATTATAAAACAATAAATTGATGATATTAATTCAATTCTTCTGTTAAAGCTATTACACAATTTAATGATGCAAAATCCCCTATCGATAAACTTCAAAATGGATCAAATCAACTAACTGTTTCTTTTTTTTTTTAAGTGTCATAGCATCAGCTGGGACGCGAACCCGCAACCGGGCAACTGCCTGCTAGTACAAGGCAGTCGCGCTGATCTCTCAACCACCAATGCAAGATGAACTAACTGTTTCTTTATGACAACGTTATGACATTAGGCTTAGCAAAATAATCCCAAAACTTTCAAGGTTAACAAAAACTACTGTAAATTTATGTGAAATCAATTCCTTATTCCTTTGGTATTTCCATATTGTTGAAGGATACTTTCATGTCCAGCATTAATATCTATTCTAAAGGTGGTCGATCATTGTCAGATCTATATTAATCTCGAAATATTTGTGTCAGATCTATATTAATCTTGAACCACAATTTCCTCAAAATAATTACATATCAAAACAGCAAATTCTTGAAGAAATTATGCACTTTCATTCATGCAAGTCATTAATGGGTGATCTTATTCCAGCTAACATTTATAAGGATCTCCGTTCATGTGAATATTATATATCTAACATAACTACTAATATAATATTTTATCTTTAAAAAAAATCAGATGCCCTCTATCCTTCAGTAAATAATCTGTGCCTTATCTCACTGGAGAATTTTGATCAAAAATATTTGTAAAAATTATTCTCAAAAAGTTAAACGATTTTATCCTTCTGAAGGTTTTCTTTTTATATTATGTAATTAAAATCTGCCATATATCTCATGCTATCCTTTTGATCAGTCAATAGCAAACTCGAGGGACTGAGCAGTGTAAATTCCTAATGTCCACTCCATACATTCTTGTCATTGCAGCTGTTGTTATTGTGATTATTCATATAGTATAGGTACATGGATGAGCTGCTCACTGACATGCATTAGCCACCATGGTGAGTTTATTGGCTTTTACCTGTGAGCTTAAGATAAAAAAAACACCCGTGGTCTTTCTTTTCAATTACCTGATAACACAGAATGAATGTGTGTGTGAATGAACACTTTTTTCTAATAGATATATACAATCATGACAGACAAAAAATAAATCATGGCCTTTATTCTCAGAAGGCTGTTAAGTCACCAGCCAAGGTAGTGATTGATGGCTGAAGGTGGAGGGTGCTAAGAATATCCTGATTACGAACCCAGGCTGCCATTTCATAATGACATTTTATTTGGGTATGTACAACTGCAGATCACTTTCAAGTGAAGGAAAATTCCAAGAATTGAAAAACTGTCATATTAAATGGGACATTATTGGAATTCATGAAGTTAAAAGTAAAGATGAAGAGATAATTGATTTAAAATGTGGGCCTGTACTCTATTACAAAGGCACAAATACTGGAAGTACAGATGGAGTAGAATTCATTATAAATAAAAAGTGGAAGAACAACATTGTGGAGATTGATGGTGTATCGGACAGAGTAGCAAGATTAGTTATTCAACTTAATAGCAGATACCAAATGCAGATAATTCAGGTTTATGCCCTAACAAGTTCTCATAGTGATGAAGTAGTAGATTGTTACATCTATATGGATGTACAAAAGACTTTTGAACAGATTGAATATTTAAAATTGTTATAGGAGATTTTAATGCTAGAATTGGTAAACAAATGAAAAATGAAAGTGTTGTAGGTAAATTTGGTTATGGTAAAAGAAATGAGAGAGGATATAGACTTGTGGAGTTTGCAGAAAAAAAACAACTTTATATTATGAAGTCTTTTTTTGAGAAAAATGTTAAAAGGAAATGGACATGTTAACATCCAAATGAAGGTACAGCAGAATTGGATTATATTTTGACTAACAGAAAATATATATTTCAAGATTGAAATGTTCTTAATGAATTCAATACAGAAAGTGATCATTGATTAGTAAGATGTAAAATATGTGTTAATGCAAAAGTAGAGAGACAAAAGTTATTAAGAAAAACAATATTTACAGTTGATAATCCTAATCTTCAGAAACATTCTAATGAATTTAAATTAGAACTTGCAAATCGGTTCCAGGTATTAGTAGATTTTGAATATGCTTCGTATTTAGTAGATTTTGAATATGATTCAGATTTGAATGAAATTAATAAGCAAATAACTGATACACTTTTAAAACTGCAACTAAGATAGCTGGTAGAAGAAAGTCCAATTGAGCAATAAAATTTCTACTGAGATTAGGGAATTAATGAAGAAAAGAAGAAATATGAAACGATGCATTAAAAAGAATTGAATATCTTGAATTTTGTAAAATGGTACAAAAAAAGAGTTGATAATGATATAAGAAAATATAATTGTGAACTAGCAAGGAAGGCTATAGAAGAGAATAAAAGTCTTAAAAGTGTAAAACAACATTTTGGTATTGGTAGGAAACTTATATCTGCAATAAGAAAAAAAGATGGAACTATTACTAAAATGAGAGATGACATCATAAAATGGGTAGAAGAGTTCTATCAAGAATTATATAATAATAAAGAACAAGTACTGCCTACATCTATTATATCTTCTGAATTGCCCAGAATTTTAAATGAAAAAGTGAGACATGCAGTTAAATCTACGAAGAAAGAAAAAACTCCAGGTAATGATGGAATTATAATCAATATATTAAAAGAAGCAGGTGAAAAAATAAAAAGAATTTTAGCAAAGTTATATACCAAATGTCTAAATGATAAAGATGTACCAAATGATTGGAAGAATGCAGTATTAATATTAATATTTAAAAAAGCTGATAAAGAAGATATTACAAATTACAGACCTGTCAGCCTTTTATCAGTTTTATACAAAATTTTTACTAAGATAATTACAACCCATCTACAGAGAACATTGGATTTCTACCAACCACGACAACAAGCTAAATTTAAAAAGTGGTTTTAGTACAGTAGATCATATCCAAATATTGAGAGAAGTTATAGAAAGGACCAATAAATATGAGTTGCCATTATGCTTTGGATTTGTAGATTATGAAAAAGTATTCGATTCTATAAATATTTCTTCAGTGATTAAAGTATTGGATGATCAAGGTATAGACCCAAGTTATTGTCATATCTTGAAGAATATTTATAAAAATGCAACAGTGAGAATTAGATTACACAATGATACTAGGAAGGTTAACATTGAGAAGGTTGTAAGACAAGGTGACTATATCCCCAAGTATTTTGTGGATTAAAATGGGAAACTAAAGGAGTAAAAATAAATGGAGATAATTTAAGTCACTTGGATTTTGCAGTTGAAATAGTTGTTTTTGCAAACAATGCTTTAGAGCTTTAGGAAATGTTGCAGAAGTTATCAAATGAAAATAAGAAAATAGGACTAAAGTAAATGTTAAAAAGACTAAAGTAATGTTCAATGGATTTTCTCAAAACATGAAAATAAAGATTGATTATGATGAGTTAGAAAAAGTTAATAACTACAAATACCTTGGCCAGATTATTACTACAATGGAAATATAATAGATGAAATTAATCATAGAATTAAATTTGGATGGGGTGCTTTTGGTAGCAATAACTTAATCCTAAAAGGAAATATGCTTATATGTTTGAAAAAGAAGGTTTTACAAGTTCTTACTAAATATGGAGAGATACATGTCAGGAGTAACAAGAAGAGATTGAAAACGTAATATATGGGTAAGAGAACAAGCAGGTATTACTGACATCGTTGAAAGACTTAAAAGACTGAAGTGGAGTTGGACTGAACATAATGCTAGAAGAGATGATAATAAATGGACAATTGAAATCTTAAACTTGTTTCCAAGAGATTGTAAAAGACTCAGAAAGAGATCACATGTGAGATGGATAGATGAAATAAGAAAGCATGCAGGAATGATTTAAAAAAGAGACACTAGAGATTAGAGAAGAATAGTACTTGGAGAGACCTTCACCCTACAGTGGATTGATAATGGTTGACAATGATGATGATGATGATGATTCTTTTGATACATGAATCAAGTCTGTTTGCAAAAATGAACAATTTAACAAATTATGTTGTGCACCAAAGTGACTTTAAGACTATTTTCAATCTGATAAACTGGAAATATTTGTAAGGTACATTGAGAAAACTTCTACCTAACAATACATATCTAATTATTACCATAAACAATCAACTTACCAATAAATATAAGTTTAAAAATTGCATGCACCTCTATGCAATCTTTAAACTTAGGCATGATATTTCACAGGATTCACCACTTGCATTGTTATTATTTGCAATATATATATATATTCCATGATCAAAAAATCAAACAATACACAGAAGGGTTTCTTTCTTCCTCCTCTAGAAATACTGTTAAAGTGGTATTCTTTGTGAATACTATCCTGATAAATTTCTGAGACTTTCAGAACATTGCTCTTGCCCTTCCTATTCTGAAGTATTTCCAAATGCTATTCGAATCTACAAATATCTAAGTCATCCATGAGACAATTATCTACAAATTGTAAACTATCATCATCCTTCGCAGAAACTTAGTCATCTATTTGAATTTCCAATCAATTTATCTAAGATATAATTAAGTCATCACTTGAACTGTTTCATCATTGGCAAATTCAATACAAAAATAAAAACCTTATCAGAAATGTTTTATCCTATAGTAAAAATTTGGCAGTGTACTTGCTTTCTATAATCCATAGATGTACTTTTAAAAAGTAGTTAAAAATATCATCTCTATAAAAGTCATACATCTAAGAGAACAACTTCACACTTATCAATTACAAATGCTTGTTTTCTTATCTGTAAAGGAAATCTCAATTTAATATGTCCTCAATTATTTGTCTCCTATATTACAGGCAAAATATATGTTGCAACGTTAATTATTCCAATCCTAAAAGTCACTTCCCTCCTATAAGACTGTGTGCTTCATTTCCACATGCAGGTCATTCTTTTTTTCATTGATCATAATATGAAGCATGCAGATATATAGACCAAAACAATATCAAGTCTCTAACTGGCATCTCATTTAAAGATATACATTCATGGTCAAAACTTGCTAACTGCCAAAATTTTAATCACATTCCAAAACGTATGGTTTTCTCAGTCTGGTTGAAATTTGCTTAACTTATTACCAAGTACAATTCCTACGAAAACTTTTCGTCAACTGATTTAAATTAAATCTTGATCCCATTTATGCCTTAAGTAATAATCATTCAGAAGATATGTTAAACATCTTTCAAATCTATCTATACTTCTCATCCTATACCCTTTTGTATTTCACAAACATATAATTAATCTTGAGCAATTGATTAAGAAAAATATTAAATTCTTTTGCAACTTTAATGCCACTATAATTATTCATATTCTTGACTTCTTTTGCTGGTCTATTATTTATGGTAAAATGAAATAAAATATCCTTAAAAAAAAGAGTGGTTTATTAAATACTCTCAAATTATTACCTACATATATTATATATAAAGTGTATCAATTGTAAATAAATTACAGATCCATCTACACAAGTCTTTTTTTCTTCAAATTTCAATCATTATTTGCCTTGAAGCACTAATTATAATGCCTGTGCTTTCTTATGTTGTTTCATTTTATTACAATAAATACTTCATGTCAGGTTCAACCCAAATCACGGTATTTACAAATCAACCAATGGATTAGCAGAACAATAATTTATATTTATTAACAAAGTTCATAATAAGTTGAATTGTTAATAAAATAACTTGAATGGTTAAAAAAATTCCACTAATGGTATAAAACTTTGATAATAATACCACTTAATGTGATGATGATGCTGGAGATTTATAATCACAAGCATTCCTAACAGTATTTTATTTGTTTTAGGTTTCAATTAAAAAAGAAACTCTAGGCACCAAACCTCTTGAAAAAATAAGTTTACTGAGAATAAACAAGGCAAAACTCTCTCCATACAGTAGTACCACCCTGTGCCAAACAGAGTAATCAATGGATACCAAAAGTCTTGGGCATAAAATCCCTATCTAATGCTTATTCATCCAATATCCCTAGACTAGATTCTGGCTTATGGCCTTCATCAGTGAGGAGTTTTGGATCTGAGAATTGCATCTAGATCTTAGGATCCAATGCAACCCTCCAGCTCCTAAGATCTAGATGCAGTGCTCTCAGATCCAAAGCTCCTCAATGACGAAGGCCACAAGCCAGAAACTAGTCTGGGGATATTGGATGAGTAGGCATTAGATAAGGATTTTATGCACAAGCCTTCTGGCATCCATTGATTACTCTGGTTGGCACAGGGTGGCACTACTGTATGGAGAGTTTTGCCTTGTTTATAAACAATTATGTGCTAGTATGAGATGGTGATCATGTGATGGTTAATGGTTTACTGAGAATATTTGTACAATAACAATCATCGTGTTCTTAGAGTTAAGGATGATTTATAACTAACATATGTGTGTTGGCATTATAATGTTTTAATGGAGTTATAAACAAACAAATAGATTGAAAAAACAATAATTTATAATGTTTAGCTATATACTAGTAATTACCAAATGCAGTCATAAAATGAAACATCGCACAACAATTAATATGTTTTCAATTTTTAAGTCGCTACTTGTTATTCCAAATCCACATATAAAATATAACATATCACACTAATTATTATATTTTCAGTTTTAAGTCTATACTCATGATTCGAAATGCGTATCATCATCATCATTATCAACCATTATCAATCCACTGCAGGATGAAGGTCTCTCCAAGTTTAATCCATCTTCTCCGATCTTTAGCTTCTCTTCTCCACATCACCCCTACACATTTTCTTATTTCATCCATCCATCTTACATGTGGTCTCCTTCTGGGTCTTTTACAATCTCTTGGAATCCAGTTTAAAATTTCAATTGTCCATCTATTATCATCTCTTCTAGCAATATGTCCAGCCCAACTCCACTTCAATCTTTTAATTTTTTCAATGAGGTCAGTAACACCTGTTTGTTCTCTTACCCATACATTGCGTTTTCGATCTCTTCTTGTTACTCCCAACATACATCTCTCCATACTTCTTTGAGTGGTCTGAAGTCTCTGTATTGATCTTCTATTAAGTGTCCAAGTCTCAGATCCATAAGTAAGAACTGGTAAAACACATTTGTTAAAAACCTTTCTTTTCAAACACATAGGCATATTTCCTTTTAATATCAAGTTATTTCTACCAAAAGCACTCCAACCAAGTTTAATTCTATGATTAATTTCCTCTATTATGTTTCCATCTGTATTAACAATCTGACCAAGGTATTTGTAACTCTTAACTTCTTCTAATTCATCATAATCAATCTTCATTTTCATATTTTGAGCAAATCGATTAAACATTACTTTAGTCTTTTTAACATTTATCTTTAGTCCTACTTTCCTACTTTCATCTGATAACTCCTGCAACATTTCCTGCAGCTCGGAAGCATTATTTGCAAAAACAACTACATCATCTGCGAAATCTAAATGACTTAAATAATCTCCATTTACTTTCACTCCTTTAGTTTCCCATTTTAATCCACAAAATACTTCTTGCAGCACTGCTGTAAAAAGTTTTGGAGATATGGAGTCACCTTGTCTTACACCTTTCTCAATGTTGACTTTCCCAGTATCATTATGTAATCTAATTGTTGCTGTTGCATTTTTATAAATATTCTTTAAAATATGACAATATCCTGGATCTATACCTTGATGATCCAATGCTTTAATCACTGAAGAAATGTTTATAGAATCAAATGCCTTTTCATAATCTACAAATCCAAAACATAATGACAACTCATATTCATTTATCCTTTCTATAACTTATCTCAATACTTGAATATGATCTACTGTACTAAAACCACTTTTAAATCCAGCTTGTTCTCTTGGTTGGTGAAAATCCAAGGTTCTCTGTAGACGAGTTGTAATTATCTTGGTAAAAATTTTATATAAAACTGATAAAAGGCTGATAGGTCTGTAATTTCTAATATCTTCTTTATCACCTTTTTAAAATATTAATATTATTACTGCATTCTTCCAATCATCCGGTACATCTTTATCATTTAGACATTTGGTATATAACTTTGCTAATATTTTTTCTGTTTCTTCACCTGCTTCTTTTAATATATCAATTATAATTCCATCATTACCTGGAGCCTTTCCTTTTTTCATACATTTAATTGCATTTCTCACTTCTTCATTTAAAATTCTGGGCAATTCGGAAGATGTAATAGATATAGGAGGTACTTGTTCTTTATTACTATATAATTCTTGATAAAAATCTTCTACCAATTTCATAATGTCATCCCTCTTTTTAGTAATAATTCCATCTTTTTTCCTTATTGCAGATATAAATTTCCTACCAATACCAAAATGTTGTTTTACATTCTTAAGACTTTTATTTTCTTCTACAGCTTTTCTTGCTAGTTCACAGTTATACTTTCTTATATCATTTTCAACTCTTTTCCGCACCATTTTACAAAATTCGAGATATTCAATTCTTTTTAATGCATCATTCTTGCATATCTTCATATTCCTTCTTTTCTTCATAAGTTCTCTAGTCTCAGTAGAAATTTTATTAGTCAATTGCTGCTTTTTTCTACCAGCTATCTTTGTTGCAGTTTTTAAAAGTGTATCAGTTATTTTCATATTAATTTCATTCAAACCTGAATCATGTTCAAAATCTACTAATACTTGAAACCGATTTGTAAGTTCTAATTTAAATTCATTATCAACTCTTTTCCGCACCATTTTACAAAATTCGAGATATTCAATTCTTTTTAATGCATCATTCTTGCATATCTTCATATTCCTTCTTTTCTTCATAAGTTCTCTAGTCTCAGTAGAAATTTTATTAGTCAATTGCAGTTTTTAAAAGTGTATCAGTTATTTTCATATTAATTTCATTCAAATCTGAATCATGTTCAAAATCTACTAATACTTGAAACCGATTTGTAAGTTCTAATTTAAATTCATTAGAATGTTTCTGAAGATTAGGAATATCAACTGTAAATATAGTTTTTCTTAATAATTTTTGTCTCTCTAGTTTTACATTAACATGTATCTTACCCCTTACTAATCGATGATCACTTCCTGTGTTAAATTTATTAAGAACATTACAATCTTGAAATATGTATTTCCTGTTAGTCAAAATATAATCCAATTCTGCTGTACATTCATTTGGATGCTTCCATGTCCATTTCCTTCTAACATTTTTCTCAAAAAAAGAATTCATAATATAAAGTTTTTCCTTCTCTGCAAACTCCACAAGTCTATGTCCTCTCTCATTTCTATTACCATAACCAAAATTACCTACAACACTTTCAATTTCATTTGTTTACCAATTCTAGCATTAAAATCTCCCATAACAATTTTAAAATGTTGTTTACTCTGATCAAAAGCCTTTTGTACATCCATATAAAAATCTTCTACTACTTCATCACTGTGAGAACTTGTTGGGACATAAACCTGAATTATCTGCATTTGATATCTGCTATTAAGTTGTATAACTAATCTTGCCACTCTGTCTGATACACCATCAATCTCCACAATATTGTTCTTCCACTTTTTATTTATAATGAATCCTACTCCACTTGTATTTCCAATATTTGTGCCTTTATAATAGAGCATATGTCCACTTTTTAAATCAATTGTCTCTTCACCTTTTCTTCTAACTTCACAAAGTCCAATAATATCCCATTTAATATAAGAGAGTTCTTCTTCTAATTCTTGCAATCTTCCTTCACTTGAAAGTGATCTGCAGTTGTAAGTACCTAAATAAAAAGTCGTCATCAAATGGCAGCCTGGGTCCGCCTCCAGGATATTCTTAACATCCTCCGCCTTCGGCCACCAACCGCTGCCTTGGTTGGTGACTTTACAGCCTCCTGGGATTAAGGGCCATGCTTTATTTTTGTCTGTCATAATTGTATAATTGGGAAAAATCTTTATCATTTACACAAACATTCATTCTGCCTTATCAGGCACTGAGAAGAAAGACCATGGTGTTTCTTGATCTTAAACTCAGAGGTAAAAAGCCAATAAACTCACCACGCTGGCTAATGCGTGTTGGTGAGCAGCCCATCCATGTTCGTATACTATATGAATAAACATATAGTAATAACAGCTGCAACGACAAGAACGTATGGAGTGGACATTAGGAATTTGCCCTGCTCGGTTCCTTTAAGGCCTCCAAGAGGAATCAAAGGGTCTCCTTTCAGTTAATAGAAAACTCCTTATAATGTACTGAAAATTAATATATTTTCAGTTTTAAATTTATACTCATAATTCCAAATGCATATATAAAATGAAATGTATCAAAATAGTTCATATATTTTCAGTTTTAAATCAATACTCGTGATTCCAAATGCATTTATAAAATATAATGTCACAATAACCAATGTCTTTACAGTTTTATGTCTAAGGCATTTTAATATTATAAAGTGAATATCTTACTGGCCAATAGGAAATGATATGACCCAGTAAATATGATATATCTTATACATTGCAAAAATTTCAATACAATAACTGCATAGACTATCAAATTAGGCACCAATGATGGTCAATCTGTTTGGCAATGAAAGAAGTAATTAATTTATTAATGAGTGAAAAATCCTTTATCCTTGCCTGAATTAAAATTTTATCATGATAACCAGTCTCTTCTAGTGAATGTAACTAGCATACTAATAGCTGGGTATAATTTTAAGCACGTTATTGTTTCTTCCGAAAAACATCTCTGAGGCTATTTTCCAAAAAAAAATATACAGTCAAAAATACTTCATCTCATGGAAATATAAAGATGACATCTAATTGTTAATTGGTAAGCTTTATATCCAGATATAATACTTATCAGACAATGTCTGTAGATGAACATTAAATGGTTGTAATTATAAATGTGGGATTACTTAAAATCTATATCACTCACTCCACAACAGTTATGATTAAAATGGAAATTAAATATTATTAATGTATATGCCTTTAATGATAATCTAATGATTTGCATCAAATCTTTCAAAAGAAATAATTCTTACAAACGGGAATACAATATATATAAAGAAATTCAAAAATTTTATCAACATTTAAAATTGATGACTAGTATATTTCAGTGCCTTTCTTTATATTCCTAGAAGTTAAATAGAATAAATCTTATTTTCAACATTTAGTCTTAAGCAATCAAACAGACATTCATCTCAATTTAATTTTCCCTTTGCACAAAGTACTTATCACATGATCAAAGCTGGTCGTATGATAAATACAAATAACTGAATAATAATTGCAAATAGAAACTTTTGAAACAATTCAAGTCACTAATCTACTTGGGAGTCCATTTCAAGCTGTTTATCTTCCTGAAAACTCAATTTTCTAAGAAGCAATCTGATTCAGAGAAAAATATTTTAAGATATATAGAAAATCATTATTAAATCAAGAAGAAAATTCAAGTATTGAAAAATCCTTTATTTCGATCTATCAGAAATTAGATTATCTCTAGTACATATAATAATGAATAAGAAATCTAGACTACAGACTAGTCTAAAATTTATAAATTACAACTAGAAATGGATTTTATTCAATATATATATATAATAAAAAAAAAAGCTGTTATCAAAATATAATAAAACGATGTGTCTTTATAATGCAACTATTAGAACATTTTGAAATTAAAAAGGTAAACCAAGTGGTCAACATCATAATGTATAAGACCTCCACAAGCATAGTGAAAGCTGTGCGATATTTTAATTACACTTTCTTTTGCAACCAGCATACTGACATTCAGTAATCGAACAAGTAATCTGGGACTTATTAATCCCTTGATAATAACAGTTAGTTAATAACTAATCAATAACTGTATGCCTATGTGATGATTATTTAAAAAGTTCTATGCTTTGGACAAATTTATTTTCACGTCACCAAATCTCAACCCAAGGTCATGAGCTTGGAATGTTGATATGCCAATCACTCTATCATGTGATCATAAATATTGTACTTCATGAGTTTAATTATACTCTTAACTTCATTCTAAAAATATTTGTAGATTTAAAAAATAAATAAGAAAACCTTTTAAATTTAAAAATACAAAATAATTACTGGCCTTGTAACTTAAAAAAACAAGAAAATTATTATTTAAAAATATAATACATAATAAGACTTCTAAAAAATAATAATAATAATCTTATTATAAGTAATGCAGTAAGATTTCTAAAAGAATGATGAAAAGAAATATGATAAGAGATGACCACATACATAATTCAAATTATTAATTTTTCAAACAGAAAAGATAAGCATATTCAATTTAAAAATGTGTACTGCTTATGATATTTATTCTTATAGTTTAAATAAGATTATAAATTTATTTTGATCTAAAAATAATTCTCAAAAGTATACTTTGCTTTCAGTAGATTTAAACTATCAGTTTCAGTGTATATGATCACTGGATAAAATAATTGACAGCATTAGAGATTAAAGAGATGCAAAATAAAATAAGTTCAAACACAGTAAATAGACTGTATATTATATCTAAACTTTTTATAGAGAATTCTTCAATGAAAAAAAAAAAACTTGGATCCAATATGCAACAAATATGTACATATATATATATTAATAATATTGTTTTTAATTATGATAATATATGTATATATTATTATCAGCAGAGAGCAGTGAACAGAACAACCTTCTAAAATTAATGGAAAAGCTAAATAAATAAAGTTTCAGTGACATATCATTTAGTCTTAAATATATTTATCAGTTTTTTTCATTTTTAAATATGTGATGTATTATCTTAACTGTTTCAACATCTTTTATTAAAAAAAAAAAAAATCTTTAATTTTTTGCAGTGTGATACTCTGTGACTTCTCTTTTTTTTTTTTTTTTTTTTGGAGTTAGGATGCCCAGAAAAAGCTGTAAGCCACTTTACCTTCTCTTTCCATTCCCTGGCCTAAGTTTTCCCCATATTTTTCTCTATCCTGTTCCAACCCATTTCCACAACATAATCTTTGTCAACTCCATGCCTTTATATCTAAATCCCTCTTATCTTTGCCAAAATGCAACAAAGAACACACTTTATGTATAATCACTTCGTTTATATTCTTCTTCCACAACTTTCATTATTAATATTCTTTCTGCTGGCAAGCATTTACATTCAATTAAAAGATGCCTAATATTTTCTATGCCTTTCTTATACAACTTGCAGACTAAATCACCCACATTTTTGAATTTATCTGTATATTTCCTTGTTGCTAAAGATCCTGTTCGAACCTTAAAACTACTTCCCTTGCTACTATTATAAAGTAACCCGCACCAATATTCTGTTTACTTCTATATATATTTCAATTCTTTTAGCGCTCCATACTAGTTCTCCATTTCTCCAACTCTATTCTTTATAATGCATCTATTCTTCTATCCCCTTCCTTGCCACTATAACAATCAACAATTCTCCTAACACAATCATCCCATCTTTTGTACAAGTAGACTGACACAAATTCTTTATCCAAATCTGCATACCATATTACCTTTCTCATTCATCTTGTTGTCTGCCCTTTACTCATAACCCAATTAAATACTATTTTGGCTATTCTCTTATTATCCATAAATTACAATCTACTGAACATTTTCATTTTGCTTTTTATACCAATCATATAAAAACTTGACCATCCCATTTGTCCTTGAATTTCCTCCTTTGCCAATACACATTTGTATCTAATGCACATCTTCATACTTCTCTTTGTACTTTTTCTAAGTAATCTAATACCCCTTTACTAACACACAACATATTACCATATGTTAACCCTGCTACTAAGCTCCCTTCCATACAATTCTAGCTACATCATATTTATTGTATGAAAATACTGTTAATTTCTTTATTAGTCCATTCTTTTCTTTGCTTCATTTATCAATTTTTTTCTCTCATTCATCCAAGCAATTTCTCTGATTACTTAAGATGATTCCTAAATAGTTATACCTATTGACCACATTTAACTTTATATCTCCCAATACTTTTGATTTTTCTTCACTAAATTTAATCCCCATCTCTTTACCCACCCCTGCACATATCTTCAGCAGAACTGCCATATCTTCCCTATGTTCTGTTCACAAGAAGACATGATCCACAAATAAAAGACCTGATAATGTATATACCACCATGCCATCTATTAATGGTATCAGTACCCTTCTTACTAGTCTTTCTATTGCTCTCTCCATTTCTCTCAAATTCAACAAAAACAAAATAGGTGAAATAGGGTATCCTTGCCTTAGTTCCACCCCATTATATAATTTTAACTGATTCTATATTCCCTAATTGATATGTATAGTAATTATTTTCATACAATCTCTTAATAAGATCCACTAAAGTTCCATCTATTCTCAAATTTACTACACTTATGTAATAATCTATTTCTATTTACTCTATTATATGCCTTCTCTATATCTATAAAAACCATATACAACTGTCTATCTATATTTCAAATCATATCTATAAGTTGTGTAACTACAAATAAACTATCTTCTACACATCTATCCAATCGAAAACCTCCTTAAAATTCTCCCACTATAATATTTTCTTCCATCCAATTTGTGATGCTTCCAGCCACCATGTATGTGAAAATTTTATATAACACTGACATTACCACTATCAGTTTATAATTGCTTAGCTTTCTGTGACCTTACTGTTTTTTTAAATAGTAGCCTTTCTATTGTATTACTCCAACTATCTGGAAAATATCTCTTCTGTCCCATTTTATTATGATAATAGGTTTAATTTTGCCCTATGTTCTACATTCATTATCATCTCTGTTTCCCATTCATCTAAACCTCTTGTCTTTCCACTTTTCAGTTTCTTCCCTGCCTCATTCAGTTCATTTTCTACAAACCTAATATTTCCATTATTATATGCTTATATGTTTGTTATCACTCTATCCTTCAAATCTAACATCTTTTCTATATCCATTATATATTTATTTAAGATTGTCTCTAATTCTTCTCCAGAGCTATTCTCTATTCCCTCATCATCTAGTAATACTATTTCTCTTTCCCCTTCATTCCTTCTTTTAATGAAATTTCCAATATTTTTTACTCCCATCTCTTCCACTTTTATTAATATCTTCCAACAATTTAATACTTAATTTCATTCTCTCTATATAATTATCTATTTTAGACAACTTCTTTTTTAAGAAATATTTTTCCCATTTAACATTAACATCTTTTCCGCATTCTTTGTTCTTAAGAGCAAACTTATATTCCCTGCATGCTTTTTTTCTCTTTTACACCTTTACTAATTCTCACTTTTCTATTACTTTTATTCTTCTGATTATTCTCATCTAAAACCCTATTTGCCATTTTTTTTACTTTATGACACCAGTCCTTATATTCACCCCCAATCAACAGTTCCAAGGTTTCTTCAACTTTTATATTCTTCTAACTTATTCATATTATTCATTCTCCATCCACATCTTTCACCATCCTTTCTACTTTTATTATTATTTTCCTTCACATTACTAACCATTTCTATTACAAAAAAAATATGATCACTATTACAGACTCTCTCTTCATTATCAAACACTTTAATTTTCATTCCCTCTTTCTCTACTAATACATAATCTATTGTGTGAAATA
This sequence comes from Epiperipatus broadwayi, assembly GCA_028023455.1. NCBI lineage: Eukaryota > Metazoa > Onychophora > Udeonychophora > Euonychophora > Peripatidae > Epiperipatus > Epiperipatus broadwayi. The sequence continues at coordinate 697,711 of JAQFVV010012540.1, read as the reverse complement.
TATTATTTCTAGATTATATGTATTGTCTCTCACAAATATTTGATAAATTTCCAATGTTCAAATTCAATCTCTGATAAAAATTATTCAAAAGCTGTCCATTCTTGTTATCTACATCATCAATTTCTTCAATATGTCCATATTCCCTATAACCATTATTCTCTTCCCCTTTTCTTTGAAACTCTGTATATACTTAACTAGACATTCATATATGCTACTGTTCCACTCCATTATAGTTTGACTATCTGCAGTGGCTATATACACTACAGCCACCATCCATTTTTGACTTCCTAACCTTATCTTAAACCACAAATGTTCTTGACATTTAACAGTATTTAAATATTTTTTTGACATAACTCCTATACCACCACCCTTTTTTTTTCTTTTCTTTTCTATTTATACCCTGCCATACCAAGTCTTCCAGTATAGGTTCTTCTTCTTCTCTTAGATATGTTTCCACTACTGCTAGTATCTCAAGCTCTTCATTTTTAACTGCTTTGTTTAATTCCAGCCACTTTTCTGGTCTCCTATCACCTTGCATATTCAAATATCCAATTTTAACAATTTCTTCTTTCCTAACTACTCTTTTATAAATTCATTTGACTCTTTCTTCTCCATTACATTTATAAATAACTTGCTTACCATTAATTTTATAGACCTATTCCCTCTCCACATCTACATTTATATCTAAATCAGCTACCCTTTGTTTATTTTTTACATCGCATCCATTCTTCTTCTTTCTGATAACATTGCAATTTAAAACCCTACTCTCCTCTATAAGTTTCCCAAATTATATAAATCAAACTCTCTAAAACTTCACTTCCTTGTTTTGCTAAGTGCAATCCATTTTTACTATATAACTCCCTCTTACTAATAAAAAAATCCCACACATCCACAAATATAACATCATTTCTCTGATAATTTTTTCAGTCTCTCATTTATAGAACATGCTCTATCTAACATATACCTATTGTCAAATCTTGATAATAATTCAACTACTCTTCCTTAAATCTTACTCAAATTACTAATCAATTCTATGTACTCATCCATTACTCTCTCTGATGGCTCTGACAAATTATTTGTCCCTACCATAACATACACATCTCTACTCCCTTGTTTCTTTACCTTATCTGTAGCATCCCTAAGTCTAGCTCCAGGCAGACATATTCTTAAATACTTGATTCTATTTTCCCTTGCAATTACATCTCTACATTCTCTAATTAGCAAATCTCCCATCAATAATGTCTCATAGTTTACTTTCCCTATTTCATCTGTAATATTCTCTTCCACTTTCTGGACTTCCTTATCTACTTCTTCCTTATCATTCCTATTCAATAATTCCTTTATCTGCTCACACTTCATCTCTAACAATTTTGATTTTGCTTCTACATCCTTTACCTCTTCCTCTATCTTACTTATTCTTTGATTAACCATCTCCATTGCACTACTTATTTTTTCATCCATATCTCTTGTCACTCCACTAAAAACTTTCTCAACTACATTTTGTTCTATTTCTCCTGACTTTTAAACCACTGTTTTACCTCTTTTATCACATTTATACATTGTCTACATAACCATAAACTGGTTACACCCTTCCTAGTCAAATTTAAGCGTTTCAAATAATAAACCCCATCACATACAGTACATTCTACCACAGCGTGCCTAACTTCTTTCTGACCATTATATATGCATTGTGATACAAATGCAAACCATATTCCTTATTTTTCAAGTCCCCGATGTTTCCTCTCCTACTCTTCAAACCCCTTTATACAAAAAGAAAAAAAACTTTACTTTCTTTCAATGGTGATCGTTCTGACACTTTCTAGTGTCCCACCTAGTGAAATTTTAAATACTTTCTTTTTTATAAAATCTTTATTTTATACTAAAATTCAATAAATTGGATTGCACTTCCTTTCAATATAATTTTATAAGCGAATAATATTCTAAAAAAACATATTTGACTATTTTACATATTTGAAAACTGACTTGTAAATACAATGATGTACCATAAATGTCACAAATATTTATACAAACACTAAAACTAAAAATAAACAAATTCATTTTCATTTTTAGTTCGCATTTTTAAGGTGAACAAATAAAGATAGATTTATGATAACTTTATTAAATTCTGCTTTAAAATCTAATATTTTCCTACAAAAATTACAATATTTTAAAACATTTTAACACCAAATCAATTTTGACAGATAATCACATAAAAAAACTGTCATTCTTTTTTCTTTATATTACAATCAAGTTTATTAACTTCTATTTCTAAAAATAAAACATAAATAAATAAATTCAAGTTACTTGCGTATTTCTTTGTAATAATCAACCAATTAGTGTGTAAAAATAATCAAAAATACTTTACAAACAAGCAAAAAATCATTTCAAATTATACTTCAAAATCTTCATGTGAAAACTAGGCCAGAAGCATGTTAATATCCCATGAGAATTTTCTTCTGTCAAAAAAACAAAGAGATTTTGATCTTAGCCACAATCCATAATATGCTGACCTCATCCAATTTTTTTTCCAACATTAACATCAATAAAAGCATTTTGTTAAAATCTACTTTTTTAAAAAAGCCACAGGATGTTAATGTTATGATCTAAAGTTATAGGACAACAGTGCTTTTTCTGGAATGATTTTCAATGAAGGTGAAGGTTTACAAGTTAAAGACATGCATTATCAAAATGCAATAGCATCAAAACAAATAAAAAGATCAGCAAATGGTTTAACTGTGGGGAAATGATAACATCCCAATAACATATACATATTAGGAATCATTTAATATCAGGAATTCATAGGCTTATAATTTATAAGAATTGTAAAAAATGATTATAAAATTGTTCTTATTAATTTACAGCATTTGCATTTTATTCCTGAATGTGGTTGAGGATCGAAACAGTAACATTGAAAAATAATGTCCCAATAACATACACTTATTGGAATCCATTCAAAACTGATAATTCATCTGTTTATAACTTAAAAGAATTGGGAAAATTGATTGTAAAGACGTTATTAATAATTTGAAGTAGTAGTAAGTTATTCACAATGTTTAATTTAAGATCATTAATGAATCAATTTCTAAAATCAAGAAATTTACTCTTATTCTGGTAATTATGTAAAGAAAAATTAAATTTTGAATAGTAATTGGCAGCCAAATCAAATTATAATATTTTAAAAATAATTCACTAACCCCCATAAACACTTTTTGATAAAATAGCCAATGGATTGGCAGAGCTGTCATCTAAATTTTATACAAAGCAAATAATAGGTTTTTTTGAGTGAAAATTCTATTCCAAAATTAAAGATACAATTTACAACTGTATATATGAATACTCAAACCAAATTTATTGAATTTATAATTTTTTTTCTTCTTATTATTATTTTAAGCATTATTTTTCCTCCAAATTACCATTCTAATCCATTACATATTTTATTTGCATTTTCATTATAACTAAATTCAATTTTAATTTTAAATTTTTTCCATAAATCAATAAATAGCTAAATTTTGCTGTGAAGAACATGTTTAAAGCAAGTTTTTTTATTGTTTATTCTAATATTTTATACAATATATATTCTAAACATATGTTATTTTTAGAAAAATTGTTTTAATTATGTTAGCTTAAATAAAAAAAAAAAAGCATTGAATGCTATTAAAACAACTTTAATTATTTAGATTAGATATTTGATCTTAATGTTCATTTATTAAAAAAAATGTATATTAAAAAACTAAAATGTAATTACCTTTATTCTAATAGAAAACACTTGGGAGATTAAGAAATTTTAATAAAGAAATTAAAGATGTCTTTTTAATAGAAAAACAAAATATAGTTTATTTGTTACTAAAATATGCAAATTTTCTCATCAAGTTAGAAAAAAAAGTTGTTAATAAACAATTAAACTTTTAAAATTAAACATAGCTCAGTGTATATGTAAACAAAGGGGGTAAATCACCCTTCCCAAGCTACGACTTAAAATCACTCTTAACAATTAACAAAACTATTTCTAAATAAAATGCTTTATATTTCAAATAGTTCAGAAATTAATTTAGATTATTAACAATTGACTGTGGAACAAAATGGAATTAAAAGAGAAAAGTTGTGCTGAAAATATAAAAAATGTTCTATAAATTTGAATAACAAAATTGAAAGAACAACTTTACAAATACTTCCTAACTCCAAGTTCAAAAAAACTTATTTCATTTGATGATAGTAGTGCAAAATATATTAATAATAATTTTTTTCAGCATCAGTCCCTACTCTTTCTTGATCATGAGTGCGCCATGGTTCATACATTTTTTCCATCCAATGTTAAAATGGTTTGCTCAGAAAGAGATGATAGGAAAAGAAAATACAAAGAGGCTTGGGCAATTGCAAAGGATCCACATAAGGATTTGGGTGTTCCAATGTCTGGAAAATGGAATATCTAATTGCCTTATTTGCATATTGTACCTCATTTATATATTATATAAGTGTACCTGTTATGGCATAATTTTATTCAGCACTACGATTCTGACAGTTCTGCCTCCAATGACAGTGACACCCTCATTAAATCTATTATTCCCTGAAACAACAACATCACAACTACCAACCCTTCCCATTCTTCTTCTGGGTGACTTCAATATGGGCTACCAGTCCTTCACAAACAAATATCTACATCTCTTCTCCAGGGGTTTAATGTATGGCCAGGGCTTTTTCCCAGACCATGCTTATTCTTTCTACATGCATAAGCATCAGACCCTCATTGATTTAACATTCTACTCTCCTCATCCCCATTTCACGATTGAATCGGCCCAATCCCACACCATACCTTTTTCAGATCACAAGGCATTATACATCTCTCCCTTGAACGAGGGTCTCTATCCGGTAACATTAGTCCCTTTCCTTAAGAAAGATTGGCCACCTATTGAGCTCAAAAGTCTTAGGTCCATTTCAATGTCCCCTCTGCTCGTAAAACTTATTGAGTCTACCATTAAAGAGTCATTAGAACAATTCATACTTCCTGCTCTTTCTGCCTCAGTTTGCTTACAAGGGGCGCTCCACACGCTCCACCCTTGGGGCTGCCACACTCTTTAAGATGACCACAGCATGTTAGGTGGTCTTGAAATGGCAGGCCCATTGCTGTCTAACTTGAAATCCAGACAGCCTTTGACTCCGTTAGGATCGACTTGCTACTTGGTATCCTTAGAAACCTGAACATTCCAAAGGCCCTTCTGTACATCCTCCACAATCTCCTGTCCAACAGAGAAATCCTAGTTACCCTGGATGGGAAAGTTGCCCCTGGATTCACACCTAACATATCCATCCTGCAGGGCTCTCCGCTGAGCACTTTGTTGTTCACCGCATTTCTGAATCCCATCTTGCTCAGACTAGAACATGACCTTCCTGGCGTCTTCATTCCTGCAGTGAGCAAAAGCATCAAATGCCTTGCTTATGTAGATGATGTGGTTGTCTTCCTTCCCTCAGTTGATCTCATTCCCGGGCTTCAGCAGATCACCTGGTACTACAAAACATACAGGCTGGAATTTAGCAGTGATAAATCAGCAGCCTGGCAACTATCAACTGGTAAACAAATCTCTTCCATCTCAATGCCGAGCCACACAACTTCCTCGGATTCCCCCTCATGCTGTCTCCTAGGGACATGAGAGTACGGGTCCAAACAACACTATCAAAGCATAAATCATCCACCCTCACTGCTATCACAGGCATCTACCTCTCCCCTTATGGGAAGGTCACCCTCCTCACAATCTTCTAGTGTTTCCTAAAATAGCATACTACCTCCCCATTGTTCTACCTACACATTCCTTATATCCAAAATCAATTCCCTTTACACCCATTTTCTCTGAGGCAGAAAAGTGGTGGCCATCAGCATAAAAAGAACTTGGGTTTTCCTAAAACCCTCAATGGGTTGGGCCTGCACTCCATTGACACTCTTCTGATCCAGAGATCTCATAACATTAATCCTCACACTCCTAAGTCACTTTCCTGCCAACCTCGTGCATATCATTATCACACCCACTGACCCTCCTCCCAGTGTCAGGCCCAGGTCATGGACCTCACTCATTGCCAACATCCTACAAAAGGCTGGCTTTGTTATACCATCCATCAGCAGCAAACTAAAGTATTGAGAGGTTTTCAATCAGACTGCAAACTTCTATATTGTGTCCCCTACATTATTCAAACTTACCAATGCTCAATTAATCTGCAAATTCAAAAGGTGGTCCCTTGAGGCAAAATTCCTCGATTTCCTCCTCAAAATCAATCTTCATTACCATAAATCAATTTTTGGTCAACTGTAGGGGTTTCACCAAGATCTCTTTCATATGCCAGCTCTATAAAACTGACAATGAAACCCTCACAGTACTTCCTTTTCAAATGTCCCTCTCTGCTTGGTGTGAGAAATGTCATCAACTCCTGCCTTTCCTTGCACAGGAATACCAACTTCAACCTCCAAGAATCCATAGAAACAGGGTCTTCACAGCTATTAGACTATCAGTTTTCCTCATCTATGCTCTCTGGTTGCTCCTATGTGCCATTATCTTTGACCAGAGAGCACACTCAGTCAATCAACAGCTCTTGGACCTAATTCGCTCTCTCAAAACCAGACACCAAACTAGTCCCACCTCCACTCCTCACAGAAACTTGGGCAATCCTCCAACTCCCATCCTCTCATCCTCTGTCATAGGTCAATCACAAAGACATGCATTTCGGACCGGCCGGGACTACACACCATTTCCCCTTTCCACTTCCCATTCCCTTTTGACATGTATCCTTCCCCTTTTACCATGTTGCTCCTAAAATTTCTCTTGTAAACCTTTTTTCTAACTGTATCTGTTTTTTTTTTATGAATAAACATTCATCACTGAGAAAAAAAAGCTAACTCAGTGCTACTGATTAGTTTATTTTATTGTTTTATCTTTTCAAACCAAACTCAAGATCAATGAGTGTTCACGAACAATATTTTATATCAATTGGGACTGATTTGTATCCACTTTCAATTTCAGCCACAAGTGCATTTATAAATTTTAAAGGCAAAGAATAACAATAACATCCATTGAATATCATCAACTCTCACAACTTTTCATAAAAATTATCTATTATCTCTTAAATAATTACAAAAATTTCTACAAAGATATATTCCTAATTGAACATTAGTAAACTTATATTTCCAAATTTCATAATTGTCAAAATCATTTTGTTTCAATTATGCTTTAACATTATTAGGTATTCATACTTACGACAATCCTTTTGTTTCGATTATGCTTTTGAATAACCTTAACATTATTAGGTATTCATACTTATGACAATCCATCTACGTCAATGGCACTGTTGCTAGTCAAATACACATAACATTATGGAGCTCATTTATATTTTAATTTTTTTTTAAAATAACACTTTCGCCGGTTTCTTTTCTTTTTGAGGATTTATGTTTTTTTTTAGATATAAAACACTGAATTTCTTTCAAAATACATTTACTTTTTTTTTTTTGAACACTATTGTCTAAATTACAGTTTTTAATTACATTATATATTTCAGCATGTAGCACTGAAATGTGCATACAGGCAACCTCAGAAATTTATTTGTCTCATAGCTGTTCTTTATGAAACAACATTATTTAATAGAATGGAATAATTACATTTTTAAATTGCATTATACATTTCAGCACATAGCACTCCACCAAAGCCATTTTAGTAGTCTCATAGCTGTTCTTGCACAAACATGACTTTTTCCCATGAATTCTCTGAAATGGTGCTGTAACTTACCGTTTGAAATTTAATTCACTTTCAAAGATGTGTAGGGAAACACGACAAAGGATTTACAATCATTACAATTATGATAATATTAAATAGTGCTATCACACTTATAACGTAAAGCTGTGTAACAGTATGTCAGGTAGAGTGTAAGATCATTACTTTAGATGCACATTAAAAGAGTTATGGCCAGTTGAATTCTATACACCCTCACATAGTACGGTAGCAATATGTGAAGTATGTGCTATTTGTATAGTGTTGCGAAGCACATTAGCGGTTCATGTGCAACGCAATCTAGGCCTGCAACGGCTAATACAAACACAACTGTTCTATAGGCCATAAGTTTGGCCATGAAAATGGCATATTTCTGTGCTTTTGCATGGAAACACATTAGCGGTTCATGTGCAACGCATTCTAGGTCTGCAACGGCTAATATGAACACAACTGTTCTATAGGCCATAAGTTTGGCCATGAAAATGGCATATTTCTGTGCTTTTGCATGGAAACAGCACCATCCAGCGGGATGGATTGTCATAAGTACGAGTACCCATTATTATTATGCATATACGTAATTAACCATTTATATATATATAAAAGCATTCAATGCAACTCTTGAAATTGAATTTTTACTTCAATCCATATGCTACCAAAAGATGAAAATACTTTTTTTTAAAAAAAAAAGAAAATAAATTCTACAATATAACACTAATCATTCAGCAGGAGACAAACAAAACTGAGTGCTGTGTTGAGTTCACAAACAACATTTTAAAAACTTTTTTGCACTTTATACAACTGGAAGTGTTTATGTAAATTTGGATTGAAAATCAGATTTACTTAAATAAATAATTGCCTATATATGTTTATATTTTTGGAGTTTATTTCTTAATTAGTCGTTATCAAATAATGTAAAAGAGTGATTTTATAATAGAAACAAATATCTAATCTAAATGACATGCTAGCCGTAACTATTTCATTATTTGTAATACCATTAATTTAATAGTTTACTATAGAAAAAGAAACTTAAGCAAAAAGTTACATCAGGGCATGAAACATTATAAATAAAAGAACAACAGTAATTGTATTTCACAATCAGTGTATATATTTGTCTGAATAACCCAGATCTAACAATACTGGAATGATGCTATAGATTATCAAAAAAATAAAAGTCAATAAATTTCACTTACTTCAATTCCTCATCATGGGCATAATGCCTTACTTCTCAGAAAAAACAAAAATATAAGATAATTTTATAAACATAAAAAAGACAGTATAATATTCAGGTTATTCTTGTTTTCCTTATCATATTTGTAATTAGTTTGCTTAATGGTTTCAAACGATAGCGAAATAAAGGTCTATTCCATATGTTAATTTTGTTAATGGTAACTGAACATGCTTTCAGCTAATGAACCCAGATTATAGCACTCATGGGGTGGCTGGAGAATTGGGTTGTATTCTCTTTTTTATTAAATGGCCTGGCTGTTGTTAACAGTAAACCGCACTTTTTCACTTGATGTTTTCTATCATCTTGCTCCATTAAAACAATTTTAACATTTATTGGCTTGAAAACATGGCCAGATTTTTGCTCATGCTCCCAGAAAACGAATTTATATTCAGAGTTATTTTTTAGCTTGCTTATACAAATGTACCAAAGATAAAATATCCCAGAATTAACAGCTTAGATCATATATAAAAATGCCGCTTCCCAATCTTCATATTATGGGTGTCAAGGGCAAATATTGTCACTAGAATCTCCCAACACAAATATTTGTATAAACAAGCTAAAAATAACTCGGAATATAAATCCATTATCTGGGAAGACAAGCAAAAATCTGGCCACATTTTCGATCCAATAACTGTTAAAATTGTTTGTATGAAGTAAGATGATAGAAAACTTTGAGTGGAAGAGGCATAGTTTATTATTGCTAACATAAGAAAAGAGAATAGTATCCAACAAATGGAACATTGAAATTACTAATTTAAATAAATTAGCACTGTAGATTTAAATACTATAGCATACGCAGCCACCCCATGAGTGCTATGAATCTGGCTTTACCAACTGAAAGTGCACTCAATTACATACTTCACTAATGTCTGAAACATTTAAGCAAACTAATTACAAAAAGGGTAGTGGTGAAATTTAATTCAGATCAAGCAATCGAGCCATCCTAATGGGTCTTAAGATTGTAGGTATCTCTATAATAATAAAAAAATGATTTAGTACTTGGGGAATTCATACGCATCAGAAATGACATGGCTGAGCTGTGATCAATGGACCATAGTGGTGAAATTTAATTCAGATCAAGCAATCGATGCATCATAATGGGTCTTAAGATTGTAGGTATCTCTATAATAATAACAAAAGGATTTAGTACTTGGGGAATACACACGCATCAGAAATGACATGGCTGAGCTGATCAGTCTTAAATGTTTGACATTTTTGATACTAAATGAAAGATTGAATGAAAGTTTCCATAAACAATTGAAATGATAATTTGAAATATTACATTAAGTTTGAGGCTAAGAAAAATTAATTGAAAAAAAATGGCAAAACAACAAAGCAATTTTTTTAGCACTTTTATTTGCTTTATTTAAAGTAAATAATATGTGATGACAAGCTGATATTTCATATAGCAATTATATCAAAGTCCATCTACAATTTTTAATTGATTTTACCTAAATATTTTTCATAATAAGTTAATCAACTAAAAAAAATAGGATTTAAGAAACAATGTTATTAAAATCCAATCTATAAAAAGCTAAAAACAAATTAAATATTTCTAATGTGTTTGTTGATTTCATTTTTGACAATAGTAAACGGCTGATAATATTTTCGTTAATAATTTTGATCAACTTCAACCTCTGGTAATGTGCATTGAAGTATCAACTCAAACCATATATATATATATATATTTGAAATAAATATTCAAGAGGGAGTTCATTTTATCTATGGGTTATTATTACTTCATGTTTGCATAATATAGACTATGAAAATAATGGAGAAAAAACATTTTTGGATTTTGCATTAATTCAAAACTTTTTTTAATTAAAAAAAAAAAAAAATACTTACAGAAGTGGAAATAGATAATAATAGCTATTTCATTTACTGCAAATACCAGGTTAGTACTCAATTTAAGTTCATAAAAATGCTTTTGAACATATAATATAAGCTATAAAATTAGATGTAATTTTTGTAATATGGTTTACTATGGCCAGAAGGCAAAGCAATTGGGAGAAAGAGCTAAAGAACACAATGATGCTATTGCAATGAAAGATAATAGATCTGCGTTGTGTTCATTATTTGCAGTAGGGACATAAAATAAATTGTATTGATAATATAAGTTTTCTAGATTATATTAAAAATGTTAATAGACGTAAAATATATGAAACAAACTAAATCATGTATAATAAAAACAACTGTATGAATATATACAAAACATCCATTAAGTTGAATAATAAGTGGTTAATGGATAAAGAATGGATAGGTAATTAATTAATATGTGGATATATATCCATTCAATATATATAACGGTAAATTTGTAGTAGGATTGAAAAAAAAAAATCACGTAATAGATCTTGTTGGATATCCATTTGTTTATCTGTCTTCTGCTCTCATGTATTGATATAGATGTCACTGTGTGTACTTTAAACTTTAAATTGTGGTATTCTGGAGATATATTGAAAAAGACAAAAAACATAATTTGCCGAAAAAAGCTTTTCTATGATAATTTTATAATTTATAATTTGTAATCTTTGTTGCTTATATATATATTTTTAAACATATTATTGACTATTAAGTACAAGCTATATATTCTTTTTTCTTCTCTCTCATAAATATTAAATTGTTTAAAAAGTTCAGTAAAACAAACTATAATAATTAAAAATACTAAACTGAAGCCTCTAGAGTTTCAACAATAAAAAAAAAATTTTTTTTAGTGCTTTTTGCTAATTTTACTTATCAAAATTTTTTTATCAATTCCACATTATTAAATTTCTCTAATTTTAAATTACATTGAAAATATTTTTTCCTAGCACAAATATTAAATAATTTTTTTAAAGATGAATTTTAAAAAAATAGCAATTTATCAGCCTACAACTAAAACACTGAAGTGGAAAAGCATTTTTGTATTGCATGTTCATTTAAAATTTTATTTAAATAATACCAATTTTCAATAATACCAAGAAATGTCCTAAGTTCAACAGTTTATCAGTAGCTCATACACGTATATATGCACATATATGTAATTAACTGAATTAGTGGGTTATTTCCAATTAATTTACAGCATATACACAATATTGAAGTTGTACTCAATGTATTTTCAACATTATAAATATGAAAAAATTGTACAATAATACATGTATATATGTATATAAAATTATTAAAGCATATATAAAGTTCACAATTCAGAAATAGATTTTTAAAAAAGGCCACTCTATATACAAAGCTTTCTTTTTATTTAGCAAATAGAAACAAAGTATAATAAAAGGGAAAATATTTTTTCTTCTATCTTGATTAGTATTGCTATCTATAGATTAAAAAACTGAGCTGCATAAAAATATTATATTTCATTTTGTAAAGGAGTCCCATTTAACATAATTGATTTGACAACAAGAAAAGCAGTTTTTTAAATGCAAATTTTCATTTTGTTGTCTCATCATTTTTAAAAAAGTATAAACATCACTTACTTACAAAGTTTAGTGAATTCCAAAATCATTTATAATAACCATTGGTGTTTTTATTTGTACTAGAAAAAATATATATATAATTCAATACAGAGCATAATTAGCTACAAAGAAAATATTAACAATTTTACAATTTAATTACAGTTTAGCACTGCTTTCCACTGGTCAAGTCATATTTAGAGCACTAGATATCTGGAGATGAGACAAACTTCTGTTGAACACGAGTATATAAATTATTAGGGTTTCTTAAATTTCTTCAAAGAATAAAAAGTCAGTTTTCTTTGGGTGAAGAGAATCATGAGCAATGGAATGTTCATAAATTTAAGCTGAGTAAGAAACATACCTAGATAAAAGCCTACAACAATTAAAAACACTGCATAGGGGCATCTAGTTGCAATATCTTTTCATTCATTTTCATTTGATTATTAAAACACTCCTATGAGATTATCTCAATAATTTGTTTTCTAAGTGAAATTTTTATGATTTACTAAAAAAAAAAAAAATCATTAAACTAAAATTTTATCCACTTAAGAGCACTTTCGACTATCCTCGTAGTCTTTGTCAATTAACACTTTGAAATTCCGTGCCTGTCTGTTAATTAAGTCTTGCTTGTATTTGAATATTAGCATAGCTTCATTTATTTTCCTTGTATAATAAATTGATATTTTGTCAATAAAAATATACTCATTGTTTTGGAAATATCCATGAGATTTTTTTTTAAATAAATGATATATTCTTTTTCAAAATAAAGTTGGTATTTACAGATAAAATAAAAACATTTAAAAGGCACTTAATTTTACTGAGAAGCTAAAATAAAAATTACCATAATATTAATGAAAGATTCCCATACTGGTGATTGATTCCAGTTATGTAAATATTGAAAATTTTTTCTCTGCATAATAAAAGCTTATGATCTTTTTTTACGTGGACAACCATAGCCAATCCAGTAGAAATAGATATTTAGCTATTATGAACTAAGAGGTAAATCTTTGGTTAGTTTTGTTGATCAAATGAGTGCCAATCTAAACTCATGGTTTATCTTAATCTTTTTTGGTATTAATGAAAGTTCTGCCAAATCAAATGAATGTAGTATAGATATACGTTATATAAATATCTGCCTGCTTCCTGACAAAATATTTGCATATATTTTTATTAAAAACACGCATATAGTAACTTTATTAATAAGCTGAGAGATTATTAATATGCAGAGAGATTATTATCAAAAAGGGTACTCTCTACTGCTTGAATACCATTTTTTTGCTGATTTTCAAATATCTTTCACTGAGATATCAGAAATTTAGTGTAATAGTATTTGTAATAACCCTTAAGTATGTCTAAACTAAAAATAATCAATCCAAGTATATCAGCTTAATAAAAAATCAAAGTCAAAAATAAGCTCCATCAAAATTAAACATTAAGTTCCCAACTCAAGTCACTAATAAACATGCTACAAGGTTTAATGAAGCAGAATCCATGTCATAAATCATTCAATAGATTGAAGAAATGGGACTCTTTATGGCATAAGCTCAAAAAAGTCTTACCAAATGTCAAATGAAACTGCAACATTAAAAATGTAGCATCCATCATATTAATAAGATTTGTATCCATGTAACATTACTTGCATGTTAAGTGTTCATTGATTGGATAAAACATATAAATCTTATATTAACAGACACATTGAGCAAATTCCATAAACAACCCCTATTTGCCTCCTATCATGTTAGAATTATGGAATCTCCTGAAATATATAACTATTTTTAATCTCTCATGAAGCACATATCAACTCTGTTGTCATTATAGTTGATTGCAAAAATCAAAAAAGAATCAATGAATTTGATAATAATCAGAATCAGAGCTCAGTATGATGCTTTAGTTTTTAGGCCTGAGATTATTAAGTTGTCTATGTATTATATCCACCAATTTCAAACCATTTCCATTTCTAAAAGCTATTAATAAAGTGGAGAAAATTTTTTAAAAAAAGAAACCATAGATTCAACACTTGGGTCATATACTGGTGATGAATAATGTATAATATTAGAATGGTATTTTTCTCTCACAGCAATAGCATCAATAATCATGTTATCAATCCTGTATTCCTTCGTTAAAATCAATTAGATACTTTTAAAAAAAATTAGCACTTGCATATTTTAATCTGTATGTAAAAGCCTCCTAATCACAAAGCTAGGTTGTGCCAAATGAAAAATGGTTTAGGATCCTTAAATACCAGCTGAAGCAATAACAATAGCTTTCCAAAATAAAAATTAATTTTGAAAAACTAAATAAATTCCTAAACTAATGCAAAACTAATTAGTCAAAGCAAATCTCTCTTCTGTGTGTGGGTATATGTATATACACACACATATATACGGTTTTATTAGCGTGCAGCAATATTAATTTATTGTTGACTCAGTTGTATATTTGATAAAATAAAAATACTTTATAGGAAATAATCAAATAGTCAAAATTGGCTTTATTATGCAAACATCAACTAATAATTTTATATGTAAATATATAGATAAAGAACTAGCTAAACATAAACAGTATTATAATGCGATATCAAGCATGAGGGAGCAATCAATAATCCAGACTTTATTTTAAATATTCAATCAATTTAGTGCATATTAAATTTATTTATCTTTCATTTAAATAACTTTTTTCTTCTGACAGAAGGCTTATCATAAGTCCAATAAATATTTCTATAAATAGGAATGATTACATTCAATGCAGCTGTACTATAAAAACTGATTTTCTGTCATTAAACACAACTAGAAGAATCCATCAGAATACTGATACTCATCCGAATGTCATTTCCTGGTTATTAAATGAGCAAGAAAGTCGAGGAGAAAGGATGAGAGAAAAAAAAATCAAAGCAAAACCAAGCTGACCATCAATCAGAATCCGGTCTGCTGAACTTATAAAGCTTTGGTTATTTTTTCTGATTGACTTCCCCGCAAATGCTTCCCAAACAGATATCAGGGCCTAAAGTACTCAAATCAGCTCCGGTCTGTGAATTCTAAGCCTTTACTTAAAAAGAAGCTTAAAACACAATGTTTGAAATGCAAGTTAAATGCTTTGTTGTGTGTACAAACTGGGATTTTAATCAAAAGTTTTATTGATTAAAACAAAAGGCAACACAATTTGAGGTTAGTAAATTGAATTTGCTTGACCATTACATTTTTAAAAGATAAATTAAGGAGGGGATTATATCCAAATCCATATTTTTACTTCCCATCTTTTATCTTTTTTTTTTAAAGATTAAAAATTAACTTATATGAATGTGTGGGGTTTCATTGCAATGTAAGTATAAACTTTTAAAATGAAGGGGTTTGAAAACTCAGTTTTTCTGGTCTCTTAATATCGATTTAAAAAGAAACTGAAACATATTTCAGGAGTTTGATCTTCTAAGTTAAAGAGTCGATATGAACATAGAATATAATGCTACAATATTAAATGTTAACAATCAACTTCTCTAACATCCAACTACTCTTAGGGTTACTAGATGATGAAAAAAAAACTTTTGTAACTAGAAATAACATAAATAATTTATTATTTAAGTACCAAGTTTTGCTTTTGCTTTATACAAAGTATACATTTATAAATTTATATTGCTAAAATACTAATCACCTTTGTTTTTTTTCAGATTCTTATTCATAAATGACTATGGACATTCTAACACCAGAATAAAAAAGAAAAAAAAAATAAGGATATAAGTCAAAAAATAAAATAAAATAAAAAAATAAAGAAAATATTGGAGAGTTAGAAATGTTGTACATATCATTAGAGAATCTAAAAATGCTTGCACAAATTGATGATTTAATTTCATTATCACAGTTAGTGCAGAGAGATGATGGATATCAGGAAAGACCAGATCCTTTACTAACATAAGTAACTGGGGAAAAAATCAAAAAGATAACGAAATGAAAATAGAATGCCAGAAAGAAAAGTGATTAATTTAGAATAAATGTTTTATTAAAATTAATAATAATTATCACATTATACAATTATTAATAAATTCAAGTCTTCTGCCTTCAAGAATATACAGTATTTGCTAATCATAAATGATTTAACATTTTCAGACCCCATCAAAATTTTCGTCAGAGAACTATATATGTACAAAATGAGAAGAATTCATGATTAGAATATCAATTGCATAAGTGGTTACATATATATATATATATCTTTTTCAAAACTACTTACATCAACAGGATCTTTAAAACAGTTGGAAAATTTTGCTAATAATTGAAAGAAAGTGATTCAAAAATATTTTGCTTCCTAAGAGGGTCTCTGTACCACTGCCTTACTGCTAACAATTATTACAGATCTATTAAAGATATGACAGTATAGAAAAGGCAATAGATGAATGATTTAGTTGAAGTCAGAAGATTCATTTAGAAAAAAAGTGGTGCAGCCATACATATATGTATTTACATAACACATGTAATAACATGCATCTACCTATTCATCACTACATCCTTAATATTTATTACAAAAACAATCTCAAGATTTTATTTTTCAATTAAGCTTTTTTTTAAAAAAAAAAGGGTTAAACTTTCATTTTTTCTTCATATGACAATTTAAACAATTATTAAGACAATTTTGCCAAGATGATTGAAATCTTCCATAATTTTCTATTAGCAATATCACAACTAGAATTCAATTTATATAGTGATTAAGAAAATAAAATCCATCTTTTTCTAGCGTATTACCATTTATTTTATACTGATTATTTAACATTCATAGCCTTTGCACAGTTTGGTGTAGTGTTAGAATCTCAGAATCTGGAGCACGAAACATGAATTCCACATCAATAAAATCATTCAATTACATCATCATCATCAACGATTATCAATCCACTGCAGGATGAAGGTCTCTCCAAGTTTATTCCATCTTCTCCAATCTTTAGCTTCTCTTCTCCACATCACCCCTGCACACTTTCTTATTTCATCCATCCATCTGACATGTGGTCTCTTTCTGTGTCTTTTACAATCTCTTGGAATCCAGTTTAAGATTTCAATTGTCCATCTATTATCATCTCTTCTAGCAATATGTCCAGCCCAACTCCACTTCAATCTTTTAATTTTTTCAATGACTGTTTGTTCTCTTACCCATATATTGCGTTTTCGATCTCTTCTTGTTACTCCCAACATGCATCTCTCCATACTTCTTTGAGTGGTATAGAGTCTCTGTATTGTTTTTCTATTAAGTATTCAAGTCTCAGATCCATATGTAAGAACTGGTAAAAACACACTTGTTAAAAACCTTCCTTTTCAAACACAGGCATATTTCCTTTCAGTATCTAGTTATTTCTAACAAAAGCACTCCAACCAAGTTTAATTCTATGATTAATTTCATCCATTACATACATATAGGCAAATATATACAAGATATCTGAGAGATAATCACAATAAATTTGTTCTTTTATACATATCTCAACACCAAAAACTGTTGAGTTCACTATATGGAAATAGAACTACTATTGCAGTATTAATTTTACATTATTTACACTATTACTATAATAATTGCAAATTACAATCTACTAATATTAAGAATGTTCTACTAATAACATAATTAACAAATTAATTATGAATTTGTATTTAAATCTTTTGCTTTTTAAAAAATGAAGGTAGTCTAAAAAAATAAGATATTGACAACACGTCTACCACTGGCAATCCTATACTTTATTTTAGGGCAAAAAAACTTAATAATCTGAATATAAAAAAGGACTAAATTGAATTGTAGCTTAAATAATACAAATTTTTTGGCATGAGATCTAGAGAAATATAGTTGGTTGACTCTGCTTAGTTATCTCACATTTAAAGCCTATATTAGAACAATGATTAATTAATATTTTTTAAATTTTAAAACAATGCATTAATTAAGGCAGAATCAATTATTTTGTATGGTGCAAGTAGTTTACTGACAGCATTAACATCAGTATATTTTACTATTGAAAACTGTATCCCTGTTTGAAAAAAAAAGATTACACATTCAACTTCTGCATATTTGGCACATTCAGATCTACATGCTCTTTCACATAATCTACCATGAAATAACACAACTCAAACTGCCTCACAAAAAAATGTATAAAAAGCTGTTAAGTAGATCAGACTTGGCAATAATTCAAAATATTAATTATGGATGACTTCATTCGTGCTTATTCTCCTGTGCCTCTGTTTGGAGAAAAATTATCCATACTAAATTTCTGGAATACTCGTACACTCAAATATATTCCTATGCAATGATTGCCTGTTCTTCACATATTCTGCCACTGAATATTAGAAAAAAAGTTGTCTCACAAAAATATATATATATAAACTATTAAGTAGATTGGGTTTGCCAATAATTCCAAATATAATTTTGCCACTTAAGAATCATCTGAAATCAAGATCGATCTTTTCTGAATGTTCAACCAAAAATCTACAACAGAAGTATTATAACATAAAAAAATAATCTTCTTATGAGATTTCAAACAAATTATTTTTTCCCAGATCCAATAGTAAAGTCATTGGGATTTGAACTTCCTATCACCATATAAAAACAATCAATAGTAACTGTGCTCATTTTCATCATAAAAGAAATTTAATAGCCAGAGTTACATAGATGTGGTCAATCACAAAACCATAAATTACATAAGTTAATGACTGTCAAATCTATGGTTACAATAGCAGAATGAACTTAAAAAGCCATTAGTGGATATCTCTTCTAATTGGATTCTTTATAGACTTCTTTATGATATTCTGCTAATAATTAAATTGTCTAAATGAAATCTGTATGCTAAATAAATAAAATTAACATGATGCCTAATCCAATTAGGCATGTGATGAAACATGAAATAATAACGAATTGTAAAAATAACTAATTAATCCCATATTTCTTCATACTGTAAAGCAGTGGTCTTCAACCCTTGGTCCATGGACTGATGCCGGGCCGCAGAAGTTTTTTACCGGTCCATGGTAGACTGGAGGAAAAAAAAAAGTTTGTAATAACAAAATAATAAGAGTTTAAACTTTTAATTAATATAAACAATTTTTATTTATTTTTTCATCTCATTTTTACCCAATTAAAAAAAAGAAACAGAATGAAAACAAAATCTAAGCAATCATACATAAATTAATTTATTTTTCTAGTTATCACAGATGTTTATGGGGGGGGGGGGGGTAGAATTAAATTTTTTATTACTCTTCTAAAAAAATTCAAAATTAAAAATAAAAGTTTTTTATTATACAAACTCCATATATATATATATAATTTCATCTTGTATATTTAACATTGTTATTTTGATCAATTATAACAATTATGCTCATCTAAGGCTAAGCAGTTTACATCTTTAAGAAAATTTATCTATAGACTTCTGCTGGTCCGCGAAACCTTATCCTTATTTTTGCTGGTCTGCGAAACCTTATCTTTATTTTTACCGGTCCGCAGGTGTGAAAAGGTTGAAATCCACTGCAGTAAAGTATCTCGTGGAGTTAGGTTCCATCCAATTAAGTTGAAATATATTATTAAAGAAACACTATGTACATACAAAAGTAATGGTGATAGTCAAAGAAGCATTTGGATCACTAGTAGACATTGTTGAGTATTGAAGATGGCTGTTTAAGTATCTTCCTGTTTAAAATGGTTGTAAGGTTTGTCATTCAGAATGAATTATAAAATTTCAGCCAAATATTAAGACTTCATTACAGTACGTATACTGGAAGTGATTGACCAACTGATTACCTCGCTATATAAGAATATTTGATGCCAGTGAATAAGAGATGAATTAGATTTTGATACACATCATGTAAATTTAATAATCATTGTTAGCTAAATAAATCAAGACTATATTTTTGTCGTATTACAGATCTGCTACACTTTGACCCTACATGATGATACTTTGTGTCAATAAGAACAAAAGTGGTCTGTTCACGACATCATTTGGCAATATTTAGTTCATCTTAATAGTAGCTTGTGCTCCTTTAAAAAGTTTACCTGAAATTCTATTTTCTTGTAACTATTGCTGAATCCACAATTATCATTACATCTCAATGCATAAATATTTTAATTTAATGAGTAAACTAATCAACTGTATATAAAGTCTATGATCACATTTATAAAATAAGTACAATTAAATAAGTTGTCAATACCATCTGCTTCACTATGTTGAGTCAACAATGAACCTTTGGCTATATTGCATCATTTATAGAGCTTTGTCTATTAAATGACTTCTTCAAACATTGTCTTCTCTTATATTTCTTGCAGTCCAAATATTATTGACTGTCAACTTTTATGATATGCTGCTTTCTAATTCCCATTTGATAATTTACAAACTGCTAAGTAATTTCCTTCTCTAGATCAGATATTTGGAGTATATACCGTACTCCATTAATATTATTATAATTATATATATATATAAATCTCTATAATGAAAATCTGGCAGCAAACCTGGATCTAATATGAGATAGCCACTCTATGTCACATGTCACTAAGAAAGGGTCATAAAATGTTCTGTGTAAATAACTTTTCATTACTGAAATGCATATGTCAATTGAAAATTTAAATAAAGCATAAAAAAATTCTTGCACAAAGTATTGATATTGTAGGAGTTAATTAATACTTGTGCTAATCAAATTTTGTAAACTTGATTGATAATGTTCACATGGCTAGTATTTGTGAAATTATCATATATCATAATCAAATGTAAAAATTCAAACATATATCTGCTTTAGTAAAATGTTTCCATTTCATAATAGCTTATTCAAAAAAAATATGCTTAAATTAGAAATAATATATGCAAATAACATATGCACTTGGAAGTTTATGTGTGTGTTCTGAAAATCAGATATATTAATCTTTAACTTGGATTAAAGTTTATAATTGTGCTAGAGAAAATCTCTAGTTTAATAAATGATTAGTAATAATCATTACGTGTTTATAAAAAAGTTGATAACGTAAAAGTTGGGAGTTGAGTAAATTGACGCATGAAAATAAAAATGAGACAATTTGCTCTACATAAATAATCTTCATGTAATAAAGATGTATATGAGAGATGATGACCTGGCCCAACTGATGAGTGCTGATTCAGCATGAAATGCATCTTGGGGATTATTTGTCTTTTATTGTATCTTTATTTATATGAAATTACTTATGAAATAAAAAAGAATGGAGAAATATGGAAGTTGTCTATCTATAAAATTTATATATGCTAAAAGCAATCGGTGGGGTTAGATATACATTATTTGATAAAAGATGTAATCATTACTAAAATATCAATTCAATTTGTTTTTATTTTCTATGCTATTAAAATATTTTTAAAAATTTTTATATTATCAAACCAAAAAAAGATGTGCGTTTATTATTTATTATCATTATGTAAAATATAATAAAAAAAGAAAAATAGAAATAATGTTCATAAATTTAGTTATGAATATAACTGTAATAAGACTGTCTCCAAGATTAACCAAAAGTAGGTCCATTGTTAGTCCAAAGCATCTATGTTATAATGTGTGAAACTCTCATCAAAATTAACATAATAAGTTCTAAAGGATATATTGTTTTTTAATTGAATTATGAATATTAATTGATTAAACAAATTGAACATTAAATTAGTACAATGATTAGCTTTCTAATAGGTCAATTGACTAAGAATATTAGACACTTTTGTCAAATATATACTCTATAATATTATTATTTTTGTAATGCTTGTTGCTATCTATGACTAAAGCTTTCAAAATTTTGAATCGAATAATTTTTAAAAGATTATTTCTGAAGAATAATTAAGTGATATCTATGAATTATTGAATTCCAGTTAAATGATATTTATAAGAAAATTACAATTCTGTATTTATCTCTTTTATATCTACAACAATTTCTTCTTTTCAAATATGATTCATAAATATAATATATAAAAATGCAAGCAGCCTTTTTTACTTTAAACTTGCTTTTATTACTGAATCAAATCCATTTTTTCTTTCCTCATGTTTCCATCATCTATAAAAATTTTATCAAAGAACTGCAATAAATATATAAGTTTAATATAATTTTTTAATTTTTAAGAATATTTTCTGCAAAGTTGATTTTCATATATATAATGTTTGAAATTATTTCATACAGACTTTGAAATGTCAGCGAAAAGAAAAGGATTTATTAATAATTTGGCAATAAAAGTAAAGTTTTTAAAGAAAAATCCTGTATACCCTCACATAAATTTTCTTATTGTGTTACTACAGTTGAAATTACTAGATATACTAGATAAGTTGGCTAACATGGCATTTTATAATTAATAAGAGGATTAGGGGATATTTTATGTTTTATTTTAGTTAAATTCTCCACTCAATTTGAAGTGTTAATTAAGTCTGCTCAAAAAGAAAATATTTTATAATATATTTTTTACATTTTTAAAATCTCATGAGAAATGTTCAACAAAAAAGAGATCAGCAGAAAAAAAATTATAAAGAAAAATTGTCTCATCCAATGAACTTTCACTTGAAGTATAAAATAAAAATCTGAAATGTGAGTTTTCTAATAAAAGAAAAAGCAGGATTTAAAAATGGTTTAACACAGAGGACCTCAACCTATATTAAAAAAAGTTATAGAAAAGACTAATGAATATGAGTTGTCACTATGCTTTGGATTTTTATATTATGAAAAGGTATTTGCTTATATAAGCACTTCTACAATAATTAAAGCATTGAATCATCAAGACATAGATCCAGGATATTGTCATATTCTGAAAAATGTTTGTTAAAATTCAACAGCAAATGATTAAATTACATAAATATACTAAAAAAATTAGCATTGAAAAGTTTGTATGACAGAGTAACTCCAATATCTTCAAAACTATTAACAACAGTTTTACAAGAAATATTTTGTGGATTAAAATGAGAAGCTAAGTGATTAATACTAAATGGAGATTATTTAAGTCATCTAGATTTTGCAGATGGTATGATTGTTTTTGAAAATAATATTTCAGAGCTTTAGGATATGCAAAAATTAATAGATAACAGTAAGAAAGTAGGACTAAAGATAAATGCTAAAAGATTAATGAAATGTTCAATGAATTTACTCAAAATAAAAATATAAAGATTGATAAAGATGAATTAGAAGAAGATAACTGATCAGATTATTAATACAGATGGCAATATAACGAATGAAATTAATAACGGAATTAAACTTAGATGGAGTGCTTTTGGTAAAAATAAATATTAAAAAAGGAAATATGTGTTTAAAAAGAAAGGTTTTTAACAAATGT
The DNA here is from genome assembly GCA_028023455.1 of Epiperipatus broadwayi. Classification (NCBI taxonomy): domain Eukaryota; kingdom Metazoa; phylum Onychophora; class Udeonychophora; order Euonychophora; family Peripatidae; genus Epiperipatus; species Epiperipatus broadwayi. The sequence goes on along the minus strand of JAQFVV010012540.1, from coordinate 674,050 downwards.
GTTTTATTAGTTCTTATTTATAAATCTGAGACTTGCACACTTTAAAAAAGTACAATATAGAATCTTCAAACCACTCAATGAAGTATGGAGAGATGTATGTCAGAAATAAAAAGAAGGGGTCAAAAGCGAAATACAAGGATGAAAAAACAAACAGATATTATTAACATTATTGAAAGAAATAAGACACTGAAATGAAGCTAAACTGAATCTATTTCTAAAAGGGCTAATAACAAATGGACAATTGAAATCTTACACTAGATCTTAAGAGAATGTGAAAGACATAGAAAGAGATCACATTTGAGATGTATAGGTGAATTAAGAAATTTTGTTGGTGTGATGTGGAGAAGAGAGGCTAGAAATTGGAAAAGCTGGATTAAAGTTGGAGAGACTTTCATTCTGCAGTGGATCAATAATGATTGAAAATGATAATGATGAACGATATCTTGACTCTGTAACATGTAAACCTCATATATCTTGTTTTTTCCAACATTATATTACTTGACTTACAAAGCTTACAATATTAACAAAAATCTCTCTCCTCTAGTGTGACATATATGATGAGATTGAGCTGTCAATGATAAATTTGAAGTAAAAATCATATATAGTAGGACAAAAAAAGAAATTAAGTGACTTCCAGATTCATAATTGCATATATTCCAGCTACAAACGTTAAATAACTCCACTTAAAATAGATGGCATTAACGTTGAGTGAAGAAACAACAATTCTTTTCATATATATATATATATATTTTATATATTCTATATTATATATATTTATAAGTATAAATTTACTTTGCTTACTCCATACAGAAATAAAAACTGGGCAGTCACTTGATTTCTCAGAACTTGATGAGTTTGTTAAATGGTTATTTGAATAGTTATTGAATTTAGCTTTCAAACTAATTTCATTATTAATAAAATTATAGCTATTCATATATGAAAACTAGTGACAGAATAACTTTTTTTATTATTCTTTTGCTGTGAGCACGCTCAATAATACTGAATAAATAATGTGTAATTTTTTCCAGGTACTTTGAAATAATTCTTTCTTCTTTTTTTTTTTTGTTTATGGAAAGATGTTTTTCTGATAATTCAAAAATAAAAAGATTAGTCTTGCATTGGTGGTCGAGAGGTCAGCGCGACTGCCTTGCACTTGCAGGCAGTTGCCCGGGTTGCGGGTTCGCGTCCCGGCCGATGCTATGACACTTAAAAAAAAAATAAATAAATAAAAAGATTACTGTAAATCAATTTACAAACGACAAATTTCTTGTATTATATTTGATTCATTATTGGCTATGTCATATCATTTATTAGTCTAGAGATTACATCACCATTAGCCCAGATATAAATTTTAAACTCAAAGATTAATACATCAACTCTTATTAAAAACAACTATATGTTATCATTAATTTACATCGGCTCTCTTTATTCTTCTATGTGCAATATCTTAGATATTACTTCATTTTCAAAATATTAATCAATTTTAAAGAAAATTGATAATAAAAAATTTAAAAATAAATAAAATTTATTTGAATCATCAAATTAGTTCTCATTCCTTATAACAGTGTTTCCCAACCTGTGGTACGTGTACTGGTTTCTGGTTGGTGGTACGCGAAAAATAATCAATAATGGCGGACATAAAAAAAAAAAATTAAATCATAAAAATATAGAAACGTTTTTTTCCTATAATTCATAAAAATGATTTTAATTAATAATATTATACAGTAAAGTTGTTAATATGTACAGTCGATAACGATCTTTAATGTTAATGATAAAATTGAAAGTATGATTAAGAAATGAGATTTTTGGAAACAGTAATATATATAAGTATCGAAAACAATCAACTGGAAGTATTCAAAACTCTAAATATTTTTTTGTTTGAAAATAAGGTTAGTTTGTCTCAAGATATACGAAAAAATATAATAACACATTTAACAGGAATTGTCTTTCATGGAATATTTTCCAAAACCCGAAAACACAAATGATAATTGGATTTCAAACCCCTTCTATGCAGAAAATTTAGAAAAAGCTACATCATTATCAATAAAGGATAAAGAAAATTTAATAGAATTATCATGTGACAGAACTTTACAAGTAGAATTCAAAGGACACAATCTAATTAATTTTTGGTTAAACATTAAAGAATATGAACAACTTTCTGAGAAAGCTCTTAAATTATTATTACCATTTACTAGTACGGAATTAATAGGAAGAGCTTTTTCTTCATATATTTTTTTAAAAAATAAGTATCGAAACAGATTGAACGCAGCTGTAGACTTAAGAGCATACCTCGCATCTTTTGAACCAAATTTCAAAAACTTATGTTGTTCGAAACAAGCACAAAGATCTCATTAAATTTATTTTATAAAAATATTTGATTATGATAAGAAAATATACTAATTGGTTTTTTATAATTTTGTGTTTTTATTAAAACCATTTATTAGTAAACAAAATATGACAAAATAGTAGATAAATAATGAATCGGATCAAGGCAAATCAATCTAAATTATTTAATTTGAAAGAATGTATCAGAAAAGGATCACACCCAGAAATTAGACTCTCATTAATTCTTGATCATCTATTGTGAATTACTAGATGTAAGCTAGTATTTAATCATCAAAATTTTAATCCTATTAACTTCATGCTGAACAATATAAAGAAAACAAGAACAAGAGATAGCCTGATAACTCCTGAGGTTATTTTTACCATGGCTTGGGACATGCTGGATTTATCCTCTCCATGGCCCAACCAATAGCAAGATGCTCCGAAAAAGAGAAAACAGATTCAAATTCGGGAAAACCAAATGAAGGAATGAGAAAACACTTTGAACAAAATATGTACCAAATAACCTTTAATGTAATAATGTAATCTTTAATAAATTATTTTGGAAAAAATATGAAACTTTGAACAAACACATACATATAAATATGTTACAGTGAGTTTATAATTTCAGTGAGTTTATAATCTGGCATGATGTTTAGGCGTGTTTCAATGTAATTTGTCTCATTATAAGATGTGAATACATACATGGTCACCCTATAATATTTATAATGCAAATAAAATAACACACTCGCAATAACAAGTTTCATGAAATACAATCATTTTTATGAAGTGGTACAATTTAGCGTGATGTACTACAAAGTGGTATGCGAGCCAAAAAAGGTTGGGAAACACTGCCTTATAAGAACCTTATCAAGATGCTTCCATTTAATAACAACCTGAAAAAACTATTGATAGCAACTTTATCCAATGGACATGATTCAAATGGTAATACATAAAAATATTTATATATATATGAAAATAAATACAAGCTTATTACTACCTTTTTTTTTTTCAGTATACAAATTGCATCTACAAAAAATAATATTTTAAAATTTCCAATCATCTAATAATAACAATTTTTATTAGTCATTCATTAGGCTAAAGGTTATCCAATAATGAATATTTCTGTAGTATAATTTTCAATACATCACTCTCGAGCAAGGTAGGGACTAGTTTCTGTCCACTTTTAATACCTAGTGAAGGGATGTAATCATAAACATATGACCAAAGATATGTAAAAAATATCAATGATCATTAAGATGTATATTTTTTGCTGAACCACACGCATCAGTTGGCCCAAATCATTATCTCTTACAGATATCTTTATCATTGTTCAGTATATATATATATCTAGAGAGCAAATTACTACAGTTTAATTAATGTCAAATGTGCTACCCTCACAATTTGTCACAAATCACTGAATTAATTAATTGAATATTAATTGAATTTTTATTAGTCATTCACTAGATTATAGATTATCCAATAATAATTAATATCAATTAAACTGTAGCAATTTGATATCTATATATATTACAACCTTTTGATTGGATATTCATAGTAAACATAGAATATAAAATGTATATTATAGCTCAAAATTTTCAATTTCAAATTTAGATAATTGTAATGCTATAAATTTTGATACAATACATATAAGTTAATACATAAATCTTAATGGTGGAATTCTGTAGAGATATATAATACCTATCCTTAATTTATAATTATTTATACTATAAACCATTATATAATTTCAATACAATAGTTTTCAATCCATATCAACATATTTATTTATATAGATTTATTAGATTTAGTAAAAGTTGCAATAGTAATAAATTTCCTTTAAAAAATGAATATACTACTCTGTATAAAATTCTAGTAAATAAAAGAATGAACAATTATTTATTATAAGACAATAAATAATTCTTTTAATATTATAACAATAATATATTTTAAATATAACTATTTATTGCTAAATGTCTTATTTAAAATCAATTAATAATATCACCTATTAAAATCATAATTATATTTAAAATGTCAGTTTTAAAAATTATATAAGTTAATTTTCTTTATAAAATATTTATTAATTTTAGTTATTTAAATTACAGACAAAAAGATAATTGTTTAAAGTTTTACTACTTGATTTTAGATACCAACCAATAAAATTTCATTAATTACTTTTCTGACATCACTTTGTCTGGAATATTTGAAGATCTTAACAATAAGCAAACATAAATTTGTTCATAATGTTGTTTCAAATAATTAATAATGATTCCAACATAATTGAAATAAAACAACTATATAAAAATAAATATCAATAATAAAGAAAATATTTATTTTTATATAGTTGTTTTATTTCAAATGTGTTGTAATCATTCTTAACTCTTTCAAGGTCTGCATTTTCTGACGTTTTTCTTTGTCTCACACATCAACATAAAATATGTGATAAAATGATTATTACTTATCTGAAAATAATAAATTTGACTTCATTTGAATGATATTTTTGTTTACTTCTGAAATAAATTTTAGATGTTTACATTTTGTTTCTGTAAATATTTAAAAAAATGACTTCGTAAACAAAACGAAGAGTTTAGCCATCATTGTTTCTAGAAAGATTATTTTCAGTTTATAAAATCACCGAAATATTTCTTAATTCTTATTATTTTTAAACATCTTTAAATTTTTTGAATATTTATTACAAAATTGCGATATTTTCATACTCGTAAATATAAATAAATTGTGTACATAGAAACTAAGCTTGTAAATTGCTTCAGACAAAGCTTAGATTCGCTGCTAATATAACATTATATTTTTGAAAATAAAGTATTTCAAGTTAAAATAAGTTATTAATAATTTATATTTCTTGATATCTAATAAATATAGTGTAAATTATTTTTAAAAAAATATCTAAAACTGTAATAAATTCGCAAATAAACAAGTTTTTGGTCATTGGAACTATTTAATTTAAACAAGATTGTAAAACACCGAACGTTTTACAGTCTTGGCAACAGACAATGGCTGAATATGTCAGGGGGGGGCTTATGTCTATTGTAAGAGTGGGAATTTGAATTTCCCGCCTTCTACCATAAAATTTTTTGCAAAAATTTAATATAATAAATCATACCGTTTTACACGCATTTTAATATATAATACTTATGAAAAAATTCATCAGGGGGCAAATAAGTCAAAAGTCAAAATTCTATTGTCCTGCTAAATCGAAAGGATAAGTATTTAAAGTAAATGAGCAAAAAAACTAGGGAATCAATCCATTAAAAAGTAAATACTTGTTTCACTTCAGCTCGGAAAAAGTATATAAAATTTTTAAATATTTTTTTTTAACAGTAAAAATAATAATCTAAAAGCTGCCTAAGGATACAATATATTTAATAGTAATCTTTAACATCGTGGAGTGAGTTCAAACAAGATTCTAACAAGTTTCTTTATTATGATCTAATTCAGTCCTGAAAGTCAACTTATAATTAAAATAAATGATAGCTAAAAAAATTCTAAAAGAAAAGCTAAAATTATTATTATAAATTGAAATAACCATGAAAAAGGAAAGAAAACTACATTTACTTAAAGGGAAATATATCTGCTATCATGTAAAAGAACATTTGCTTATGTATACCAGATTAAATAATTTTATCAAGTGTGTATCAAAACAGAGAAACAAGTATAAAATACAGAGATATAAATTTCCTAAACTAATAAAATTAGTTTATTGAATTTTAAAAATAATGACTTTGTTGATAATGATAAGTCTAGTTGAAATTAATTTTGTTCTGAATTAAATAAATGATATGTTATAAATAGCTTTGAAAAAATTAAAAGAAAAAAATATTTAGCATTTACTTAATAATTATTATTATTATTATAGAATGGTTAAATATAAGAATTAATATTTATCATGTTTTAATATAAGAGGAAATCTTACATAGCTGAGCCATGGTTATAGCACTACCTTAAAATTCAATACTCAAGAACTTTTAAGGGTCCATGTTTGATTCCCATGCTAGTACTGTCACTGGTCAGGCCAGCAACACCTGAAGGGGAGAAAAATATCTCTCGAAACGTTATGCATATACTAACCTGTTTGCTGTGACATTACTAACAGTTGAATGTATTTGGAATATTTAAATAAAATTAAACTTTTCTAAAGACATTCAACACACATATTAGATAATGGAAATAGTCCAATATAAAAATACAGCCAGAACACCATTATCACAAACCTTCAGGAAAACAATAATCCACATAGTGTTCTTACATATATATTTACTACATATTTTATTTAAAATGTTATATTCAAGAATTTATAATTGATACATTAATCATTAATTACTTTTAAATTATAATTGAAAGGTATTTGTAATACTTTATATTTTCATTAAATATAAAAAATCTTGACTTATGTGAAAAGTACAATTAAGTATTATTACAAATGGAGAGCATATAACAGAAAATGTGATAATATATTTTAAGAGTCACATTCTGGTTTTGAAATCCAGTTTTGCAATTTATTTTATAGAATATATTTAAAAATATTATATTATTTCAAAGTATAAGTTACTGATAAAATATTATAATGTTTGTAATTCTGAAAAATACAATTACAATGGGTAAATGCTAATTAATTAAAAAATGTATTTAATTGTGGGAGATTTAGGAGATAATGATGGAATGATAAAGCTTTCAATTATAATAAAATGATTATTCTATGGTAATTGTTATTTGTATAAGTATAAGGCTAAAAAAGCAAATTAAATTATTAAAGTGAAAGCAAGAAATAAATTGTGATCGTTAATCTTAATGTAGTCTTAATATAGTTAGGTTAATTTTAAAATAAAAAGTTAGTTAATGTTTTGTAAGTGTGATTTTTATGTAAATAGTTGGATCCCAACAAAATCCTTCTTGCAATTCAATTATTTAATTATCAATATGATTGATATATTATATTTTAGAACACAATAATCATGATCCCTGAGATATCCATAGGATAGCATTAATTATTTTAATTTAATTTAGTTTGTGTTTTTAATATTATTTTATAGCTTCTTAAATTATAAGGGAGTAGTTAAGTCATTATTTAAAATGAAATAATATCGTAGCTATTGTTTGTTGTAGGGATTTTCCTAATGATTATAATATGATAGTAGCTAGAGACTTTCTATAATAGCAATCCCATTGTGGAGTGTATTTTATATGCTTCTCAATATTAAATCTCTATCTTGTAATCGTCCCTGAAGTCTATCTTATGTTTTTATGTATTGTAAGTTACAAGCCAGATAGAGAGTTTCATACCTTATTGTTATTAAACTTTATTATTTATCATGAAGCGAGTATAGTAGATAGTACAGTGTATCATATTTGTTGAACAATAGAAGGGGAAGGTTACCAGGTTACAATATATATTGAATAATAATAAAAATGTGTAAGAGATTGTGGTCTGGCCCAACTGATGAGTGCTGGTTCAGAACAAAATATACATCGTGGGGGATCATAGATCTTTTTCACATCTTTGGTCATAAGATGTTAAAAGTGAATAGAGGTCCCTACCTTGCAGGAGAATGGTGTAGTGAAAATTACACCATAGAAATATTACTCATAAATGGATAATCTCTAATCCAATGAGATGACTCATAAAAATTATTAATATGCTTTCATTAAGTGATTTGTATCAAAGTTGTGAGGGCAGCATATTTGATATATCAATTAAATTGTAGTAATTTGCTACCTATATATATATACAGAACAATGGTAAACATATGCGAAAGAGATTGTGGTCTGGGCCAACTGATGATTGCTGGTTCAGCATGAAATGGGTATCTTGGCGATTATATATCTTTGGTCATATGTTTATGATTACATCCATTAATAAGATGTTAAAAGCAGATAAAAACAGTCCCTACTTTGCATGACAATGGTATAGTAAAAATTATATTACAGAAATATTTATTATCTAGCAACACTTTCATCTAATCACATTAGATCTTTAACTATGTTTACACTCCATCTTGCTAAACATATTTCAAAAGCAGGAATAAAGGCATATGAAAAAATGTAAATGATTCCCAAGATGCACTCCTGTCTGAACAAACAATCTTTAATTGGCCCGAGTCACAATCCCTTATATGTCTTCATTAACTTTGTTCAATATTTCTCAATAGAAAATTTCTACAACTCAATTTACAAAGGTGAACCTGCATTCTTCAATTGGTCCGAGTTACAATCCTTTTATGTATCATCTTTGTTTAGTATTTATCAACAGAAAATTACACCTCAGTTTTTAAGTGCCAAATTTCTAGCTCTTGCTCATTCAGCAATGTCTAAATAAACATATTAATGATTACTACAAACCACTTATTAGGCAAGAAATTGTTATATCATTTTTAGCTCAGATAGAAATTTTAAAGATTAATTAAATTATTTAATATATATATATATATTCTCACTTAAATTTTAATCTGTGTTATTAAGAACTGACAAAAGCAATCAAACTAAATACATTCACATGGTATTAGTAATTTAACTCTATTTTCTTTTCCCCCATACCTGAAATCCTATCTATACTTTCTCCTATGCTTCAAAGAAACAAAGATCTCTAAAAAAAAAAATGCAAATAACCCTCAAAGATGCATTTTTCATCGAACCAGTACTCTTCAATTGGATCAATATATCTGGGCTAAAAATGTAATTAGTTAATAAATGATTCATCGCTATACTGTTGTCAAATAAGTGAAAGCAAAAAGTTCAGTATTTATAAATTGTATTCTATTAATTTATTATTGGTAAATATTGAATAAACATGATGAATATATGTGAGAGATTATGATCAAAATCAAATGAAAAGAAGTGATCTAGACAAAAATACATCCTGGGTTATTGACGTTTTTTCAGTTGAAGAGTATATGATGAAAGTTATGAAATATATTTAAGATATTACATATAGATTTGACATATTAATTTTTAATTAAATTTAAAGTTTATTATTAATTTTAAAATGACATAATTTGTGAAAACTATCTAACCCAGACTGCCATTTGATGACAATCTTTTATTTAGGTACTTACAAAGGCAGATCACTTTCAAGTGAAGAAAGATTGCAAGAATTGGAAGAACTATCTAATACTAAATGGGACATTATTAGACTTTGTGAAGTTAGAAGAAGAAGAGACAATTGATTTAAAAAGTGGACATGCACTATACTACAAAGGCACAAACATTGGAAATACAAGTGGAATAGAAGTAATTCCAAATAAAAAGTGGAAGAACAACATTGTGGAGATTGATGGTGTATCGGACAAAATGGCAAGTTTACTTATCCAATTTAACAGCAAATGTCAAATGCAGATGATTCAGGTTTATGCCCCAACAAGTTCTCATTGTGATGAAGTATAGGATTTTTAAGACTTTCAATCAAACCAAACAACATTTGAAAATTGTCATGAGAGACGTCAATTCTAAAATTGGTAAATAACTGAAAGATGAAAGTGCTATAGGTAAATTTGGTTATCATGATAAAAATGAGTGGGAATACAGAGTTGTGGAGTTTGTAGAGTAAAAAATTATATTATGAATTCTTGTTTTGAGAAAAATGTTAAATGGAAATGGATATGGAAACATCCAAATGAAGATACAGCAGAACTGGATTATATTTTGACTAACAGAAAATATTTATTTCAAGATTGCAATGTTCTTAATAAATTCAACACAGGAAGTGATCATCAATTAGTAAAATAGAAGATACATCTCATGCAAAATTAGAAAGACAAAAATTATTATAAAAAAAAATATTCACAGTTGTTATTCCTAATCTTCAAAAACACTCCAATGAATTTAAATTACAACTTGATCATTTTCAAATATTAACAGATTTTGATCAAAGATTCAGATTTGAATGAAATCAATATGAAAATAACTGATACCCATATAAAAACTCAACAAAGATACCTGATACAAAAAAGCAGCAAATCATCAGTAGAATTTCTACTGAGACAAGACAATTTATGAGGAAAAGAAGAAATATAAAACTATATAAAAATGATACATTAAGAAGGATTGAATATCTTGATTTATGTAAAATGGTATGAAAAAAAACTGATGATATAAGAAAGTATAATTGTGAATGAGTAAAGAAAGTTAGAGAAGAGAAAGAGAAATAACATCAAGAATTATATCACAATAAAGAACAAAGAAAAGGATCTCCTACAACTACTATATCTTATGAATTGCCAGGATTTTAAATGAAGAAGTGACGTATGCAATTAAATTTATGAAGAACGGAAAAGCTTCAGATAATGATGGAATTATAATCACTATCGTAAAAGAAGCAGGTGAAGAAATGGAAATTTTTTTGGCAAAGTTATATTAAATTCCTAAATGATAAAGAAGTACCAGATGATTAAAAGAATGCAGTATTAATATTAATATTTAACAAACAAACTAACAGATTTTCCAAAATCAATAAAAGCATTTTAAAAAGGTGATAAAGAAGATAGAAATTATAGACATATCCATTTTTTATCAGATCTTCACAAAATTTTTGCTAAAATAATTACAACTCATTTACAATGAACTTTGGATTTTAACCAACCAAAAGAACAAGCTGAATTTAAAAGTGGTTTTAGTACAATGAATTGTATTCAAGAATTGGGGAAGTTATAGAAAGGACCAATGATTATGAATTGCTATTATCATTTGGATTTGTAGACTGTGAAAAAGCATTTGATTCTATAAGTATTTCTTTGGTGATTAAAGCATTGGATCAAAAAGACGTAGACCAAGGATACTATCATATTCTGAAGAATATTTATAAAAATGCAACAATTAGATTACATAATGATACTACTAAGAAGATTAGCATTGAGATGGGTGTATGACAATGTGATTCCATATCTCCAAAACTTTTTACAGCAGTTTTGCATTACGTTTTCTGTGGATTAAAATGGGAAGCTAAGGGAATAAAAATAAATGGAGATTATTTAAGTCATCTACATTTTGCAAATAATGTAGTTGTTTTTGAAAATAATGCTTCAGAGCTTCAGGAAATGTTGCAAGAGTTAGCAGACAAAAGTAAAAAAGTAGGATTAAAGATAAATGTTAAAATGACTGAAGTAATGTTTAACGGCTTTTCTCAAAAGAAAATAAAGATTGATAATGATGAGTTAGAAGAAGTTAGTAACTACAAATACCTGGTCAGATTATTACCACAGATGAAAATATAATGGATGAAATTAATCATAGAAGTAAACTTAATTGGAGTGATTTTGACAGGAATAACTTAATATTAAAAGGAATTACGCCTATATTAATCATGTGATGAGTTAGAAGAAGTTAACAACAACAAATACCTTGGTCAAATTATTACTACAGATGAAAACATAATGGATGAAATTAATCTTAGAATTGAACTTGTTTTGAGTGCTTTTGGTTATAATAATTTAATATTAAAAGAAAATATGCCTATGTGTTTGAAAAGGAAGGTTTTTAATAAATGTGTTAGCAGTTCTTACTTGCAAATCTGATACTAGGACACTTAACAAAAGAGCAATACAGATATTTTAAACCACTCAAAGTATGGAGAGATGAATGTTAGAAGTAACAAGAAGAGACCAAAAATGAAATACATGGGTAAGAGAATAAACAGATGTTACTGACATCACTGAAGTGGAGTTGAGTTGGACATATTGCTAGAAGAGATGATAATAGATGGATGTGACATCTTAAACTGATTCCAAGAGATTATAAAAGACCTAGAAAGAAACCACATGTGAGATGGATGGGTGAAATAAGAAAGTGTGCAGGTGTGATGTGGAGAAGAGAAGCTAGAAATTGGACAAGATGGATTGAACTTAGAGAGACCTTCATCCAGCAGTGGTATTAATAATGATTGAAGATGATGATGAATGGTCTGACAACATTTTACATGTAATTATATACTGGACATTCAATTGAATTGTTAAATATTTTTAGATAATTTCAACTTTTTAAAATACATTTAACTGTTAGCAGTAACAAATTTGTTAGTACAGAACTCAATTTTCAAGTGATCAGTGGCAGCTATCAAAGGAATTAATCCAGTGATCTGATTCATGTGTAAAAGACAACAATCAGTAAAAATTGTATATATTTATAATGAGGATCCTTCTCATTTGTCCATGTACAAAGTTAACATACATTATGAATTATTATGATATGTAAGGCTATTTGCTATGGTCACTTGAGCAGCTTTTGTTAAGTTTTTTTATTTTTACTTCCCCGCTTTCTTCTGTGTTTTTCCAGTCAAATGTATATTCACCATTACATGAGAATAATGCTACTTGAAACATTGTGTTTCACATTAATTTGGGTGCTATCAGGTGCCAATATTTAAGTATGAATTTTTTTTAAAAAAACATTTAATAATACAAATGATATAAATAGTCCAACGAGTAATTATTTGTGATAATTGTTAATATACTGAGCTAAAGATATCATTGACAAATGAGTGAGTGCAAAAAATTTGGCACCTATAACCTGAATTGTAATAATTAACTATTGATAAATACTGAACTTGTTCACCTTTCTTGGGAATCATTTATTTATTTTCAGATGTCTTTATTTCTAGGTTTGAAATATGCGTTAAAAGAAAATGAGATTTTGAAGTATTTTTAACAATTGTAAGATTATGTTTAGCAGCAGCATACACAGATAAAACCTGAAATTGAACGAGTAACAGTCAAAAAAGTGATAAAATAGATAAAAAAGAAAGGAGATGGAGTAATCAAAGTTTAGAAACCTTCTACTTGAAGGCATAAATAAAATATTTTATTGAATAATCAATTTAATTACAATAAGGAATTAGAATAAACCAATCATAAATTTAATAATTCCAGGTTATAGATTCCATTCAAGCACAACTTCAGACTATTATTGCTATGGCTTAAAAGGTAATGAATGATTATCCATTTTTTGTCATATCACAAGCCCTACTTACTAACAATAAAAAACCACTTGACTGAAATAATTTATTATAAACATTTCCATAATAAATGAGAGTTTAATAAACTATCATCATAAGTTTGCAAGTATTCACAATGTCTAGAGATAATTCTCTTAATTCTTAAGATATCAACAATAATCTATTATAATATATCAACAAACGTTTCTTCATCAAAGAAAGAATGAATAGAAATAATCCTTCTTTGAACTATTGTTTGAAACATTATGTTATATATATATTTTTACTTTGCTGATGGCAACTTCAGTATTCATTTTAATGACCTGAAAATAAAACATGAATGGTGAAAAGGAGATTAAAGTACTCTATATTTAATGAATTGCTAAATGTTCATTTTTTTTTAAGTGTAATAATACAACTTAACTATAAGGGTCAGTTATAAATGATATAAATTTGTTTTACATAAAAATGATAATTTAAATGTATAAATTTATGATATTTGCATAAAATTTAATATAGATCTAATACTAAACCTTCTAATTAGATTAAAATATACTTCAAATTGCAAAAATATAAGAAGAATAATAAACAAAATGTATATCTATCATAGATAAAATGTATATCTAACACATAGAGACTTCCACATTAATTTAATAAATAATTAATTGCTTGTTGACATCAAATATACAAAAAATATGCTATTTTTGCCCCACTATAAGAGAAATTAAAATAAGTGTTTCATTAATTGAAAACTTAAAAGCCCCATAATTAAAAACATAATGTACAAGGACAGTATGAATCTTATAATTTCTTTCTGAAAGTAATTTATTCACAATTTACATTCTTGCTCACATATTGACTTGTCTGCCAAAACAAATCAACACCCAATCTTAAAACATTAATATTTAGAAATATGGAAATAGCCATCATTTTTAATATTTTGAAACTAAAACACAGGATGGTCTATATATCTTTCTATTCAGTAATTTGTACCAATTTTTAATCAGAATGATGGTAATCACTTTCTTCCCAAATACATTTATTTAAAGCATTGGATCATCAAAGTATAGATCCAGGATATTGTCATATTTTAAAGAATATTTATAAAAATGCAACAGCAACAATTAGATTACATAATGATACTGGGAAAGCCAACATTGAGAAGGGTGTAAGACAGGGTGACTCCATATCTCCAAAACTTTTTACAGCAGCACTGCTAGAAGTATTTTTTGGATTAAAATGGGAAGCTAAAGGAGTGAAAGTAAATGGAGATTATTTAAGTCATTTAGATTTTGCAGACGATGTAGTTGTTTTTGCAAATAATGCTTTAGAGCTGCAGGAAATGTTGCAGGAGTTATCAGATGAAAGTAGAAAAGTAAGACTAAAGATAAATGTTAAAAAGACCAAAGTAATGTTTAATCGATTTTCTCAAAATGTGAAAATAAAGATTGATTATGATGAGTTAGAAGAAGTTAACAGTTACAAATACCTTGGTCAGATTATTAATACAGATGGAAACATAATGGATGAAATTAATCATAGAATTAAACTTGGTTGGAGTGCTTTTGGTAGAAATAACTTGATAGTAAAAGGAAATATGCCTATGTGTTTGAAAAGGAAGGTTTTTAATAAATGTGTTTTACCAGTTCTTACTTAGGAATCTGAGACTTGGACACTTAATAGAGGAGCAATACAGAGACTTCAGACCACTCAAAAAAGTATGGAGAGATGCATATTGGGAGTAACAAGAAGAGATCAAAAACGCAATGTATGGGTAAGAGAACAAACATGTGTTACTGACCTCATTGAAAAAATTAAAAGATTGAAGTGGAGTTGGGCTGGACATATTGCTAGAAGAGATGATAATAGATGGGCAATTGAAATCTTAAACTGGATTCCAAGAGATTGTAAAAGACCCAGAAAAAGACCACATTAGATGGATGGATGAAATAAAAAAGTGTGCAGGAGTGATGTGGAGAAGAGAAGCTAAAGATCAGAAAAGATGGATTGAACTTGGAGAGACCTTCATCCTGCAATGGATTGATAATGGTTGATGATGATGATGATGATGACATTTATTACAAATTTAGTTTAACTTAATATATTTTTTAACCATGATCAGTCATTTTAATAAAATTCAATTATTTTTTTTTTGCTTCTTAATACTTAAGCACATATCTATTTAAGTGTATGTGCATATCTCATCAAATAACAGTAATAAGATTTCAGAGATTATAATATAACAATACATGTTTATTTATCAATTTTACTATTTTAAGACTAAACTATAAGGCAACAATGAAAACAGTAATAATCTTTTCACAGATAGAAAAGCATTTGTCATGCAGTGTGGTTATTTAAGGATTAACTACCATAACTTATTCCTTTCAAAATAGCACAAATAAAAAATTAAACAAATAACAGATCATCTTTATTTATTTTTTCAGAAATAAAAAATATATATAGAAATTTCTTCACAACTGGCACTATCAAAAGCTTCTATACTTTTCAATTTCTTGTCACTTCTATTCTTCTACAGACTGAACTTCATTACTGGTAGGAAAAATCTAAAACTCCAATGTAATCTCGGCCAATAGGGTGTGTAGCTTTTTATATAAAAGATAAATAAATAAGACATGGAAAACTATAGCTACTAGCATTTGAGTTAAGAATCAACATCAGCATGATTCTTTTCAATTTATTATGTAGTAGAGCAGGGATGCCCAACCCGTAGCTCGCGAGTCACATGTGGCTCGCGCAACCGCTTAATGTGGCTCGCATTGCACTCTTCAAGAAAAATTGATAAAATATTCTATGTTCCTTGACACCACATGCACACACTAAAAAATAAACATTTTTACAATACAAACGATAACGATATGCAGTGTCAGGTTTCACATTAAATAAAATAATTAAAATATACTTTTCCTGTAATTGTAATTTATATGTATGTTACCAAATTTTTAATAAATAAATAAAATGTATTTACATTTTTTTTCTTTTTAACATATTATACCAGTTTTTTTTAGTTTGTGAATTATGTTTATAAATGTAATATGAAAAATGCAATATATAATTGTGGCTCCCCAAATTTTTTTAAATTCTCTATTGGTTCGCGTCAAGTTAAAGGTTGGGCATCCCTGTAGTAGAGTAATAACGCTGAACCCCAATAATGCAAAATGTCATCACTACCACAAGCCCTTCCCATCAAAAAAAAAAAAAAAGTTACATTTTTCTAAATGAATAAAGTATTCCAAAAATTATATTCAGTTATTATTATTACAATATGTTTTTCTTTTTGCAAAAAAAAATTATGAAAAATTTGTTTCTCTTTTATTATGTAAAAGTACCTGTATTAATATTCTCAATTTTTATTCTGGATGACTATTGTAAAACTTTAACTTACACAAATTAAATAATTTGCAATTGGGCACTTTCCCAACAATTAAATTAAGGCCTATGAATTATACATGTACAGAAAAATCACACTATATGCAGAATAATATTCATGAAGTCATTTCCACTGAAAAAAATAAATTCCATCTGGTCATAAATTGTGTTTAAAACTGGATGACGCAAGCCAGAGACTATCCATGAAAAAGAACCATCAAAAGTAGTTGAAATTTCACATAAAATAAATAAACTTTCTAAAGCATAGATAAGTAGAAAAAACAGCCATACTAATTTGATAACGATTTTTAATCCAAAAAGCTACTTCCAAAAATAATACTTGACGAGATAGAGAAACAAAAAATGATTAGATATTTGCTTTCTATAAACTTTCTAAAGCATAGATAAATAGAAAAAAACAGTAAAACTAATCTGACAAACGATTTTTGGCCCAAAAAGCTACTAACAAATTAATATCCAGTAAAAATAATCTAAGCTTGATGAAATATAGAAACAAAAAACGATTAGATATTTGCTATATATATCTAAAAAAAATGTTGATAATAACTACATAAATATTACACTATTAGACAAGTAATGATGTAATTGACTCAGATAATCAGTTGTGGAAAAGGCAATATATAAATTTCACTTATTGTTTGTGTATAAAGTTAGAATGTCTATTATTTAATATAATTTAGTATTAAATACATTATAGCAATCAAAATGGTATATTAAAGTTACGCATAACATGATTTTCCTAGTTTACCTTTAAAATTCACATTTTAAACAATAATCTACTTTTCAGCTCCTTCCATTCTAGAACCAATGTAGATTTTAAATGAAAAAATAGTGAAGTAATGTGATGTTTTGTTTTAATATACACATTTTTTTTTCTGCCAAAAGATTTGAAAATGCTCACACTTAGATTATTACTGAGGTCGTTAAAAATACATATGCAATTGTAAATTTACTATTAGATCTTCACAGCCGGAAGAGCAGAAGAGCTGCTATGTAAAATCTTACAAATGTTTAATATTTTCAAGTCACTAAACTTGAATAGCATAATAAAATTAAATGTAACACTGAATGCATAATTGCACACCGCTATTATTCATTGGTGAAGAAAATGGTCTAATAAGTATTTGTATTCTGAGATGAGTAAAATCTAAAGGTTCTCCTTTAATTAAATCCTTAAACTTTTTATCACTTTACAGAATAAATAAAAGTCAATAAATTTTGAGCTATTAATTTACTGACTATACTTAATTATGGTCTGATTATGGAGCATAGGAAATATGCATTTCCTCAAATTAAAATTAATAATTGATTTTCTGCCTTAATATAAGCATAGCAACAATTAAATAAACCTATCTTATTGTAAAACTTAGAGAAAATAGACCAGATAATTTTTAAGATTTATTTTAATACTGAAGTTATTAATAGTATTTTCAAAAATTTTATTGGAATTATCTATATTTCATTTATCTATCAGAGATTTATTGATAGAAATAGTTGATTTGTCCAAACTTCAAATCTCTGAATATGGATTTCTATCAATTCAAATGGCGATATCATCTATAAACGCTCCCACATATGGCGAAATAAATTCTTTAAAGCATATAGTTCTATAATATTCTGAATATATATTCAACACACAGGTTAAAAAAAAGTATCTAAAATATAATTTTTGGTCACTATCATACGTGATCAATGAAGTAGTTACATATCATACAATGGCATAAATAATCATAGAAAATTATTAACTTCACAAATTTGTAGGCACTATAACAGTTTTTATTTTCATAGCATTACATCTGAAAGATGATTACTGCACAAAAATGTCTGCTCTTCATGTACTTTATGCATTACAATCTTATAACATCTTTAAAAATAGATAGTTAAATGTAAATAAGTTGTAACATGCCTGGTTTGTTCAGACCTTTTGTTATAAGATCACTTTTATGTGCACATTTAATACATATAATTGGAGAGGATAATTAATAAAATATTGAACAATTATACAAAATACGATTTATAAAGAATAATAATTGTTTATAAATTTTTACATTAAAAATGGCAATTGTGAAGTGACAAATTCTTTCAGTCTTATCCCTTTACTGATAATTATTTTTGACACAAAAAAGGCAGTGAGTCGCTAAAAGTTAATCTTACAATTCCAATTTATAAACTGGCATTTAATTTACAAATTAAATTTATACATTAACTTCTGAAATATAATCAAAACATATGGTTAATATTTAACTATATACTTATGATATTCTATTTAGTATATATTAATTTTTCAAAAACTTTATGATGTCATAAGGTGATAATGGGTGAAAAAAATACTGATAAAGAAGGTATAACTTATTATTTCAGAAATACAAACAAGATTTTTGATTAAGATAAACAATTAATATTGAAAAATATCAGCTATTTTCAAATAAATTACTTAAATCATTTTCTCATTCAATATTTCTATAAGTCTTGTATTCATAAACTTAATTTCACTTTGCTTTTGAATCCAAAAGGGTATTAATAAAATGTTAATTCATGGGATGACAACAAACTATGGCTAAATGAAGAAATTTATATAATCTAATAAGCTCTTCTAAGTACTAACCATTAAGAAAACCAAAACATGCGTGATAATGTTGACATAAATGCAATACTTTTAGATTCCTACGCTCAATCTATAAAAGTGATTAAATTCACAAACTTATT
Organism: Epiperipatus broadwayi; assembly: GCA_028023455.1. Classification (NCBI taxonomy): domain Eukaryota; kingdom Metazoa; phylum Onychophora; class Udeonychophora; order Euonychophora; family Peripatidae; genus Epiperipatus; species Epiperipatus broadwayi. The sequence goes on along the minus strand of JAQFVV010012540.1, from coordinate 654,678 downwards.
CCTCTTAGAAAAATAAAATATGAGTTAATATTAATATTATCTAAAATGCTTTTCACAAATTCAACACTTCAGCAGTTTTAAAAAGTGAATAAATTTTATTTAATAAATATATCTTAACTGCAAACTATATATCTTAATTAGTAAAATAAATCCACCTTATTTACAGTACTTAGTTTCGAGATTCCCTGTGGATAATAGTTAATACTATAAATATTAAGTACCATATATATGTAAGACTTTTAAATACATATATATGCCAGCTTTCAGTTATCCAAGATTAAAAGAAATACATTAAATTATAAAAAATAAGATTTTTTTTTCCCTATTTTCGACACTTTAATTTTTTTGTTCATGGTGCATTCACAGAATCTACACACATCTATATAAGCTCATGTATTTAAAATACATTATAATATAGTTTCATTATCTGAAAATTTTATAAATCATGATATATCTTGGAACCTAATATTATCAATATGAAGAATTACTGTACATATTAAGGCAAAGATAAAAGGAATATAAATTTAGAATATCTTACAACAAACAAACCCACCTTTAAAAAATCTATTTTCTTCAGAGAAATTACTTTTAAAAACAGATTTTAAAAACATAAATACAATCAACTAATAAATTATAGTATTGTACTAAATTTCTTTTAAGGCTAGAAAGTATAATGATATCAAATTTAAATGAATATTTTATGCAATGTTTTCATAAACTATTGAAACTGGTGGATTCACCAAAAGCTAGTTATAATTTTTAATACTGTATTTATTAATTTGCTATTTATTCTTCATATATTTTGGATTTTTTTGATTTCTGTTGTATAACAATATATATACCAAAATCACACTTTTCTTTATGTTTGCCGTAATATCATATAAATACAATTTATCCAAACTTCAAACACTTTTTAGCTAAAAAGTGTTTGAAGTTTGGATAAATTGTATTTATAAACAATATATATAAATATTAAATCCATTGAATACTTTTATTATTTGCAATTGTAATTTATTGATATAAGCACTAGGAACGCCGAATAAGAAAAGCTTAAAATAACTGTTTTATTATATTACGCTGGGCAGCTTTCAATATCTTAATCCCGATTATAATTTATATATAATTAAAAGGGTAAAAAAAAAACATTCTCTATCAGGCTACGAATAAATAACATTCTGTATATCCTTACAATTATAATTTATATAATTATTTCAGCACACCAATTATAATCTCAATTAGGAAAGATAGAATTAAAAATCAACTTACCTTGAAATCAAAATCATCACTATCTTCATCTGAGTCTCCATTACTAGATGATATGTTGTCAAAATAATCAAAAGAATCACTAGATTCATCTTCATCATCATCATTTTTCCTATGATCACTATTTTCCAGTTTAGCCTCTTTTTCATCCTCTTGATCTAAAAAAGCTTCCATTTCAGACAAAGAAAAAAATTTATCATCTACTTGTGATCTGGGTTTTTTTTTACACTTCTGTTTTACTTTAGGTTTCACGGTTTCAATTTTTTCAGTTTCTTCTACTTCATCACTTTCTTCTTGTTCTTCATCTTCATTTTCAAACATGTAGAAGCTTTCTAGTAATGTTGACTTATTTGCTACAATCTGTGAAACTTCTTTTACTAGGAATTCAATGCATGGATCATTTTGTAATTCAACTTCTTGCCACACCTGTTCATCATCAAACATTTCAATAATAAGCTCAGGTAAAGCATCTGATTGCACAATGTCATTTTCTTGCAGTTTAGTAAAGTCATAAACATTCTTTGTTACAGTTCTAAGTTTTTCAGCTAGTTTAGGCTGGGATCTAAAATATTAAAAATTTAATATTATTCATTAGAACAAATAATTTAATATTATTATTTAAAATATAAACAGTAATATTAACTTCCAATTATAAAAATTAATCATTAAGTTGAGATAAAAACAAATATATTAAAATATATTTCAGTTTTAAAAAAATAAATTAACCATAATAATAATAATAATATATATATATAAAGTCATTCTCAAATAAATTATAATGTGGCCATCATTGTTTCAGAGTACTGACTGTTGTCCACAAGTTGAAGAAAAAAAAAGTTATTGTTTTATGATAACTGAATTATCAATCAGCTTCTTTTTAAATTCAACAAAATTTTAATTTTAATCAAGCATTTTTAAATACTATTTGATGTGTTTCAGAATATATAGTGTATAGTGCTGAAATAAACTGAGATACTGCAAGATCTCAAGCGCTCTTTATAAAACTTATCTGACAGCCAATCAGATGACATGATAGCTGTCTAAACTAAATCCAAACCTAAACACACAACAAAGATTTTACAAGAAAAGGGCAGTCACCCTTTTCTCTACTTTTTTTTCTATATATCTAAGCCAGTCGTAAATATCTAGATTTGAAAGCTTAAAGTTTTAAACATCATAACAATTAACTCACTGATTCTAAATCATAAACGTACAATGTGAAATCCCATGATTCCTACGTAGCAGTTTTTAGAATACACAACAAGCAGTAAAGAATGTAAATAATATTTTAATTTGCGAAGCGCAGATAAGTTTTATAACGAGCGCTTGAGATCTTGCAGTATCTCAATTTATTTCAGTTTTCAACTATCTGCGCTTCGTAAATTAAAATATTATTTACATTCTTTACTGCTTGTTGTGTATTCTAAAAACTGCTACGTAGGAAATCATGGGATTTCGCGTTGTACATTTATGATTTAGAATCAGTGAGTTAATTGTTACGATGTTTAAAACTTCAAGTTTTCAAATCTAGATATTTACGACTGGCTTAGATATATAGAAAGAAAAGTAGATAATATTTACTAAGGAATATGCGTGTAAAAATGCAATATTAGGGACCTTTTTCTCGTAAAATCTTTGTTGTGTGTTTAGGTTTGGATTTAGTTTAGACGGCTATCATGTCATCTGATTGGCTGTCAGATAAGTTTTATAACGAGCGCTTGAGATTTTGCAGTATCTCAATTTATTTCAGTTTTCAACTATCTGCACTTCGCAAATTAAAATATTATTTATAGTGTATAGTGCTATAAATCTTCCAATTTTAATTTATAAAATAAGATTGTTAATGTATTCTTTTTTTTCAAATGTATACTATATGTGTGTGTGTATCACCATATGTTTCATATATATAAAGATATGAGAACATGCATTAGCAGTTATAAAGAATTACTTTTTTTTACTACCATTTCATGAAAATAAAATAATATATACAGAATGAGATATTACAAATGTTTGAAAATATCACCTGTGGATTGTGCCACTATAACATTAGCTGCATTGCAACTAAATGATAAGCGTGAGTGATATCTTATTACACAACCACAATATTAAGTAACACTCAGCCCAAATCACATTTGAATTTCAGTACTTACTAAAAAGTTTTGGTATAATTCATGAGAGCTCAGATCATTCACTACATAAACAGAAAAATGTATTAAAATTTACAGAAACTGCATCAATAAATTCAATGAGTATTTGGAAATTTTCATAATTTCATCCGTATATAGTTTTGGAAACTCCTCATTATATGTGTGTATAAGCTACAGACTACAAATACATACACATTCACTTTGTCAGAAAAACTTCTAAAAATAAAACCATAGGCATTTATTGTTAAAGTTGCCTATCTTAATAAAACTTGGTTTTCTAACAAATGCTGAAATTAAAATTGGAGAACAAACATAAGCTAGATGAAATCATATTCAATTAAACAAAGAATGCTTAATGCTGTGTTAATTGTTACATTTTCAAGTGTCAAAATTTAAAGTAATCAATATAATAAACCAAGTACACCAATTCACAATGAAATCACAAGTCAAATTACGTTAAAAATTCAAGAGCAACTATCGGTAGAGAATTTTTAATTTTATTTTGGCTAGTGATTTAATTGTGAATTAATGTATTTGGCTTAATATACATATATCAAATCTTCAAAGTGCCATCAAGGTAATTATATATTATCTTATCTATTGCTACATTGAGTTAAAAAAAGTATTGAACAATCTCTGCAGATCATATTATTCAAATGCCATGAGAGAAGACCATCTCACATCAAATGTAGCAACTTCATTCCTATTTAAATACCATTAATATGATCCATATGAATTAAAACTTGAATCTTTAATTTAGTGACCTTATTTTAATACAACTCATTACACCAAAACTCATTCACAACATAAGGCAGAGTCCTTTTTTTCCTGAACAAACTCATATGATCAAATCAAATTGTTTATTTTATAAATATACATATAAACATATATCTACAAACAATAACATAATATGTTTTGTAAGATGTTTTACAACTCAAATAAATTTACAAACCAAAGATAAATCATCAACAAACCTAAAATCCAAAAATTAGATATTTATTAATAAGTTAGATAATGTCAATAGCAATGGTAAATTCCATAAAACACTGTACTTAGTTATGCATATAATAGAATAGTCAGTCACTCAAAAAGCATCAAAATAACATGTGTAGTAAAATAGTGCCAGTTAATTTGACTGTGAATTTTTATTTGATCCATGACCTAAAAACTCTGAATCCATCATTTTCACAAAATGCTAAATCGTGCAGGGTTATTTAATATATGTTTTGCATATATAAATGTAATTAAAATCGAATAACTATTTTCACTAACATTTTGGTATTATATTTGCAGCTATATTGCAGACTTTTATTTCGATTTATTAATATTAATAATCAGCATTAACCTATTGCACATGCCCTTTGTATATTTTTAACTATAATTGAATACTCCCACTTCAAACACAAGATAAGTCTTTGGTTATTAATCTAACACACAATTTCTAAAGATTTATATGTAAAATAAAAAAGTTAGTAAAATAATAATGCTAAAAATATAATTGTGATTTTTTTAAAAAAAAAAAAATACATAACTTTATATAAAGAGTTTTATTAAGAATATTATTTTACAATACTAATTTTGAGCGTATATCCAAGACTTGTATAAAATTTTGGGGCTTTTTTATTTGATTCACACTGAATCACATCACAAAATTTGCCAAAGGTACATAAATTTACTAAGTAATGCTATAGATAATGCAATTGATTTGCCAAGAATTTACAATTGTATTATTGTAATTACGTAGAAGAAAATTAACCTTCAAACCTGCACTGTTTGTTTTAGTGTGAAAACACAAGTGAATCATTTGTAATTAGAGCTTATTAGCCAACCCTTATTGACTGTGCTTAACTCAGGGCTTGGTCCTATTCTGTGCCTGATATTTTAAATGACAATTGAATTGTACAAATTTTGTTGATATATCACAGGAGAAAGTTTCTCATTTTTAACCACCTGCAATTAAGCTATATTAGTCTAGAATTTATATAAAATAATAGTTTAGTGCTGTATACATGTAATTAAATAGAAGGAAATTAACCTTCAAATCTGCAGTTTATTTTGGTGTGAGTTAAGGACGGTCAGCAATGGTTGACTTATATAAGAATAAACTCTAAGCATAAGTGATTCACTTGTGTTTTTAAAACTCTTACTGAAGAGTGAATGCACATAGATTTATATATTAAAATGAACAGTGCAGGTTTGAAGTTTAATATTTCCTTCCATGTAATTACATACATATATACAGTGCTAAACTATTAAATTATTTATATTCTAAACTAATATCACTTAATCACAAATAATTACAATTGAAAAACTTTCTTGTATAACAATAAAATTTGTACAATTCAGTTGTCAATTAAAATATCAGTTATCCTTGAGTAAAGCACGGCCAGTAAAGGTTGGCTTGTATACGAATAACCTCTAAGCACCAGTGATTCACTTAATTCACTTGTTTTTAAAACTTATGGACGAGTGACTGTGCATTATATACTAATGCAGTGGAGATTTGAAGATTAATTTATATACACAGTACTAAACTATTAAATTATATTATTGATATATTTTTCATTTAGGGTTTGAAGAATTTGAAAATAATTGCCATTTATGACTGCTAGTTCTGTTGTGTAATTTAGTTAAAAGTCGATTTAGCTCTATTTCTTCAGACAATAAGATAATAACAAAACAAATGATCACTTAAGAAAACAATTATCAATATTACATTTAAGTGTTTAGAAATATATTGTTAATCTGGAAGATTAAAAATCATAAAAATGATTTTATTGATAAAAATTGAATGTTTACTAAATTAATAAAAATTAATATTTTTTGTTATTAATAGCAGTTAAATAATAATTATTTATAATTCAATAAAACAATCTAGTTTCATTCATATGTTGAATTTTAAATAAGTTTGAAGGTAATCACATTTTATGCTTTAGAATACAGTATTAGCTTAATAAATATACATTAAAATATTTCAAAAATTGGGTTGGAATATATACACCTGGGAATCTAATCTAGGACATGTTAATTCAGTACCTATAATACCAAGTCAATTTATGATTTTAGATTTGCAATATTTACTATTAACATAATGTCTGTGTTGGGGGTAATATTTCTTATAATAAAATAATTACTAATATTAAAACAGCAATTAAGGTGCTGAAGCGTTTATTTCTCAACCGTACTTAGTTATAAGAAAGCTTATGAGTACATGGTTAATGTCAAAACTTTTCTTAATTTAAAATATTGAGACCTAAATTAGATTAAATCTAATATTCTGAATCCAAAAATTTTTACACATCTAAAATATAAATATCTTTGTAAACGTGTGCTAAGTTAAATGTGTACTTGAATACAATCTTAAATGCATTAATAGCACAAGGAGAATGACTAATGTTTACAGAAAGCCAATTTGTATTCATTTTAATTTACTTTTATAAAAAAAACACCATGTTAAAAGATATAAAATTTCACAAAATATGATTCTTCCTATAACTAATAGAGTAATATATATTAAGGCTACAACCATAAAACTATGCACCTAAAAAAACGACAGTAGCCTTAATATATATTACTTTAAAGTAACGAGTATGCGCTTTATAAATATAATTATTATAACTAATAGATTAAACTGGCAAAACTCTCAATACAGTAGATTATTGTAAATATGGGCTGACATTTTAAAATATAGAATATAAAATTGTGAAAGCATTTTAGATTAGTCTGAATATTATTATTTCTTTTATTTCTGGAAAAGAATGCTAATCTTTCACATTATTTCTCACAGAAATAAATCTTTGAAATCAAAATATGAGGATTGAGAGATAATTATTCAAACTCTAAGAATGATTTAAAATTTAACGTTTTAAAAATTTTATTTGTGATTATTATTTGTTAAAATCTCTTATTGAATACTAATATTTGTCAAACATGATTTGCTAATAGAACTACTAGAAGTATCTAAAGTTTACAGAATACTAACAATATTCATCTTTTCTTCTTATGTAATATGCTTTATCAAATATGTAATTAAGTTTACCACTGATTATGCAAATAAAATGAAAAATGTTAATTAAAATAGATAGAAAATACAAATGTCTTACTTTTAAATCAAATGAATATAATAATATAATTAAGATAAATGAATCTAGAATAAAATGAAAGTTTAAATATATCTAGTCGCAAAACTAATGTCAATAATGTAAACATAAATATCACGTTTTAAAATACTATATACAAAACTTCAATTTATAGACTTATCAGAATGATTTCCAAAATACACAGACATTTATTTATATATGCCTGTTAGTAAAATGGCTAGGTCAAAATTACGTTTCACATGCACTGATACTTAATGAGTATTCTAACAAGTATTCATTTATTTTAAAATAATTTTATTTCCATCTAATTTAAGCTAACATTTGCATCATTTATTATTTAATTTATTTACTGTAAAATCTTGTTTATTTTATTTATACCCCATATAAAAGATGCACAATTTAACATTATAAATTTTTTCATATCATAATGGATTTCAAAACAGTCAAATTCATGTTAATTTTTTTTTCTATAATGATAAGCTTTATTTGTCTTAAAGGGTTACAAGAGTTTACATAGCATGGATTGCTGAGTTTAAATGGGCAATCCGTAGTTGTAGGTTTATATATATAAAAGTTGATTTATTATTTTACACCGGATTACAGGAATTTTTACATATTGTGGATTAGTTACATGGTTGTACATAGTTTGGGTTCATTTGGTTATATGAGTAATCTGTAGTTGTAGATTTACTTATGTAAAAGTTTTTTTTTTTTTTGTTTTAATCAAATTTTGTTTATTTTAAATTCAAAGTAACAATATATTTCTTTACTGTAGGAAAAGTCTCATTTCTTATTTAACAATAGGTACTTTCTATTTGTTTTGTTGTTTTTTTTAATTAAAATAATAATACTAATCATTTCCATGATAGGAGATATGTATTCATATATGAAAGGGATCCGCCTTAGGGAGGCAAATCAATTAGCTTCCATGTGGCATTGTAGATGTAGGAGGGGGTCAAATTCTGGTCCCTTTTCTGAATATTTTCCATTTTGTCAATGTATAAATCAAGAGGGTGCTCCAGTGCATCATTAAAGGTGAGCCAGCACTGGGTGTACCATAGCGAAAACAATAAGAATGTCGATGAGCATGTCTCTGGGATGGATCCACACAGTATATTGTCAATGAGAGTAGATAAGGAAGGCTTTTTGTCATTTAGTATGGAGGCTATAAGGTCTCTGTAGGGTTGAAGGGAAACACAGTAACAGAGGAGGTGAAGAGACGTTTCCTCTTCTTTGAGGCATAGGGTGCAAGTGGAATCTATATTTGAGAATCCTCGGCGACGTACAAGAAAATGTTTAGTAGGCAATGCGTTGAGGTTTATCTTCAACAGGAAGTCAAAAAATTTGGGTTCAAGAACCATTGTTTAAATTTCTTAATTAGCAGATGGTTGTTAAGCCAGAAGAGAGTTGATCCTGCAGAAACATCAGGATTAAGGATGTAGTATGCTTCCCAGAAATTGATTTTCATTGAGGATGGCTTGTTAGGAAGAGTAGTAAATTTGGAGATAAGAGATGTGAGGGTTGCTAGCCAACCAGTGTTAATAGGGGGAGGCTTGTCTGTGAGAGTGATCTCCTTAAATGACAAGGAGTTGGGATACTGCAGGCACATTCTGTAGACAGAGTTTAGGAAAGTTGAAATATAAATGTATCTATGGAATGTAGGGATAACCCAGTGAGCTTTGTGTGTTTCTGCAGGCTTCTCATGCTGATGATTGCACTTCTGCCCCCTCTAATCAGATCAATGCACATCTTGTGAATCTTCCTGTTGAAGACTTTGGTGAAATTGACTATTGGTGTGAAATAGGATATTCTGGGGAATATTAGCATATTGATAAGGGAGGACTTGGCGAACATGGACATGTAAACTTTGGATAGGGAGAATGTGATCTTCTTGATAGATTGAAGTATCTTATTTTGGACAGATCTCCTCATGGCAGAGGCAGATTCAAATATAGGGAAGCCTACGAAGTTCTGAGGCTTTGCTGCAAATTGGCTAGGAATTATCTTACCAGAATATAAATACCAGGCAGATGACTTGGCCACATTAAACAGGAGGCCAGTTTGATGCGAGAACTCTCTAAGCACTGAAAGAAGTCTGGGGATTAGTTTTTTTTTGAAGGAAGAAGAATGGCCAAGTCGTCCATATAGGTGATGTGATGAATTGATGTATTTAATGTTGGGATATGGATGCCAGGAAGAGAACTCTCAATTTGAAGGAGCAGAGAGTTAAGATTAGTGATGAAAAACAGGGCGCTGAGAGGAGAGCCCTATGGAATGGAGGATGTGGTGGAGAAAGAAGGGAACACATGTCCAAGATAAGATAATAGTAAATTATTTAGGTAGAAAAATTCAAATCAGATAATGAAAATGTAATTGATTTAATTTCTTTAAAACATTTTATTTATTTATAAAAGATACTATAAACAATAATGCTTTTTGTAAAAATTAACAATAATAATAAATTCAGGTTATATATATATATATATGTGTGTGAAAGAACAAAAACTAGACATTCACAAAGTTAAATATTTGTAATAACTGATATAATAAGCCAAATTTGAATATGTACTTTGTTACAAAAGATCAATTCAATGGATCATGTTTAAATCAAATAGTGTTGTTATATTTTAGATATTTAATAAAAAAAATGAAAACCTTACAATAAAAATAATCTAATAAAAGTTGTTTGTTGAATGATGATAATAAAGAATTTTTTTCCAAAAATTTGTGCTTGCAATGATAGTCATGGTAAAATAAATCCATCTAGGCAAACTTTATTTATGTGCATTTGCAAAATCAAATATAAGTAATCATTTTAAGACATGATGGACAAAGGGTTCCATCAGTACTCCAATTGAAAATATGTAGTTGGTTAAGATAATAATGCAAGTTAAAAGGAAAAGAAAATCTTGCGTCTTTATGTTCAAGCTAACTAATGCATAGACCCCACTTAAATAATTTACCATAAAACAGATTGTAAATGTAAATTAGCCATCAGGCTAATGCACATGCGCTTTACAGATAACTATACGTAAATAATGCTAACGTTCTCAAACACAAGATAAAGTCTTTAGAAAAGGTAGAATGAATCCATCTACCTTTTCGACCCAAACGTTTAAGTATGGGCAAATCTTAAGTGTTTGGATATGAGAGTGTGACAATATTAAACAGTCATAGCGCTGTATAAATAAATACTTAATTATATAAATGTTTAATTTCAATCAAGAATGACGTATAGTAAATTTTAAATAATTTCGCAAGCATCATTCATCCAAGCATATTAAAATAATTTAAAGTGACTGTTTAATATTGTCACACTCTCATATCCAAACACTTCCAGATTTGCCCATACTTAAACGTTTGGGTCAAAAAGGTAGATGGATTCATTCTACCTTTTCTAAAGACTTTATCTTGTGTTTGAGAATGTTAGTATTATTTATATATAGTTATCTGTAAAGCGCATGTGTATTAGCCTGATCGCTAATTTACATTTACAATTTATCAACATAGCGCTGTATAAATAAATAGTTAATTACATAAAACAGATTATAAATTATTGACAGTTTGGATTAGAAAAAAGTACTCATTGGATCATATGATATTGCTTACTATTTAAATGCTTACAATATTTGAGTTAGATGCATACCATGACCATTCAGGAGATTTAATGCTAATCATGCATTTGCATTATCAGACAAACTTGATGTAATGCTATGTAACAAAATTCAAAGTCTGCTTAATAGTTTAATTTATTCCAGTTTTACTAGGAACAATTAATTGTTTTTTGTAAGCAGAACATTAAGTAAAAATTCAAAATCTGGTAAAAAGATTTTTAAAATGTTTTTAATTAAGTGTATGCACAGTAAAAATGATATTCAGTTGCTTTTATGTATTAAATTCTAAAGACAAGATAGCAATAAAGCATGCTCCTCAAGTCGTCCATGTGTTAAAATCCTTCCTGTAGTTCTGTTTATTACGGTGAGTCTTATGCAAATGATCCATGAGAATCATTCAACATGCATATTTGTATAACAGGGTGAAACAAAAGACTGAATACAGATCAATTTTCCTTGATCATGAACATGCCACACATTTCCTCCATCCAATGTTAGAATAATTTGTTAAGAAAGTGAACAATAAGAAAAGAAAATACAAAGAAGTTTGGACACTTGCAAAGGATCCTCATTCCATTAATAAAAAGGATTCGTGTATTCCACTGTCCGAAAAATATCTAATTGTCTTATTTGCATATCGTGACACATTTACATATTACATCATGTCAATTATATAACCACACCTATACTACATAACTTTACTCAGCACTATGACTCTGGCAGTGTTTTGCTGAAAGCTAGCTCAATGCATTTGATTGTTTTATATTAGTTATATCTTTTCATAAGAACTCGAAGTCAATGAGTGCTTTAGAATTAAATTCTAATTAGTGGATAATTTGGTACAGAGAATTTTATCATAGAACAATTAATATTGTTATTAGTATCATATTATTATTTTGCTATGTTAATAAATTATTTTTCTGTTGAAACTATTCAAGTTATTGTTTTCCTTTTTCAAATAAAGAGATCAAGATTTCTTAAGTAAATGCTCATCATCTTCTATCCTAATGATAGACCATCATTGTCTTCTATGATTTTGCTCAATCCGCTGACTACTACAATATATATATAATCATTACTATAATTCAACAAAGTCGTAAAATGGAGCTGAAAGATAGTCTTATTATTTTTAAAAGTGCTAGTAAGAAAATAAAAATCTTTTTGAATAATATAAAAACAAATAGATCAGCAAATATCATTCTTCTTGAATGATGCTATAAAAGCAAATAATAAAAAAGTTATCTTAAAACATCTCACACCATTTTAAAAAAATTTAGCAAATTAATTTGAGTTTCTACAATAATTATAAATATTACTGTCACAATATGTTATATCACCATTAGAAACCTTAAATGCATAGGGGAAGATTCAAAATAAATTCATTTATGTCAATGCTCCGATATTAAATTTACTTTCATAGATTCACAAGCAAATTCTTCACTTTTTAATTGTTTGTCTAGATACACGTTTATATTAAAATCAATCCCCTCCTCTACTACATTTTTGCCATCAAATGCTTGACGTAATTACAATCGTATTGGGGTCATCAATAAAAAAATGGGGGGGGGGGGGAGATATATATTTGTTAACTTTAAAGCTTGAAGCTGTTGTTGCATTATAATGAATGGCAAAGGCCATTATTAGAGATTTTTAATACTATGCTCAAGATTATAATCATTTTGTTTATTTATTGAAAAATTACATTTTGTATAAATATATTCTTGAAATAACACATTTAATACTCACTAACAATGTGAATTTAATAGTCATAAACAAAATATTTAAGTTTTTATTGCGCAAGCTTAAATTTAAACAGTAACTTGATTCCCATCACATTTAAAACGTTAAATTTTATTAAATAATTACACAATTTAATAAGCATTTTATATCTAACGAATATCTCTTTGATAAAATTAGTGTAACTTTTGTAAACAAGTTTTGCCTTGTTTATTTTAAAAAGCATGTACATATAGTTAATTTCATAAAATGTAGTACATCCATAATATGTCATAAATTTTATGTTAGATAAATAAAATAATTCTAAGAAGTCATAGACTTTTTCATAACCTACTTTAAAAAAATTTCTGGATTTACACTAGATATGTCAAAAGTATCTACAATTTTACTTAAAACTTCTGCATCCATGTGGGCTGCCATGATTGCTATAATGATCTCTTTGAAAACGGGATTAAAACGAGATTAAAAAATAGTGTAGTGTTAATACTTGAAAAAATTATATTATCTTTTTAAAATATAGGAGAAAATAAATTCTAATAATATATTCTTATTTTAAGGCAAAAAATTAAATTATAATTTATTTTATTTTTATAAATTGTCATCTGCTTTATTCTTTCTTTTTTCATATTTTATATTCGACTTATTTACGTTAATACTAACAAGCTAAGCATAGATATCTTAATTATTTTTCAAAAATTATATATAGATAATATGCTTTCTATTACGTTATTTTTTTAAAAAAAAAATTGTTAAATTTAATTAAAATATATAACTTCTTCGTAAAAATTTTATATTATATAAGACATAACATTTTATTTAATCTTTGCAACCATTGAATTTTTTATATTATTTTTGAATATCTGCTTCCTCTTAAAATGACTCGAATAGATAATTAAAAGATTCATATAAAATTATTTCAAAACTAGCTCAGCTGCCATTATATTAAAAAGTTAAAAGTTTCCAAAAGATAATCTTTTTTCACAAAATATATATTTAAAAAAGTAACATTTACAAACGTCAACTTTATTATACATTTGTTAAAATGTTTGTATCCATTTAGTCATTATATATTATTTAAATTATTTCTCCTTCCATGTAAGAACTAGCAATTATTCGATCTGAGTAGAAGTGTCATTAAAAAACTTAATTAATGCAAAAGCTATCTTTGTTGCAATCGAAGTTTGCATGCCAATATATATATATTTCACTGGGCTCTTATAGGATTACCCATTATTTATGGTTAGATTAACTAACTTATATCAATCCGCACCATCTTTTACGTATATAGAGCATATACCACTTTTTATCAAGATAAAATTTCATCCAAACAAAGACTAATGCAAATTATAATTTAATACATTAGAGTGTATGTGATCAAAATTCTCACTACAGCTTTCATTTTGAATATTGTATATATTAGAGTAGTTCATAAATTGAGGGCGCTTTTTCAAATATTAAAACTTTTAATTTGTATAATTATATGTATTTATTATTTTTAACTTTTTTTTTAAATTTGTATCATTATATATATTTATTATTTACACTTACCCTGTGTTATTTGAGCAGTGATAGAATGGCAGACGAGTTTGACATATCCTATGCTTGAATTTTTTTATGAATTACTGAACAGTAAATTATTTGATTATTCATAAATATTACCAAAATCATACTTCTCTTTATTTTGTTGTAATTTCCTATAAATACAATTTATCCAAACCACTTCAAACACTTTTTAGCAAAACTCTTTATTTGTACACATATACATACACCACGTTGTGATTGTCCTGCAGCCTTCTTCAGAGCTATGATATAATGAACAAAATAAAATACATAACTATATAATAATACAATAAAAAACTAAAAACAACAAGATATATAAAAATAAAACTGAAATAAATAATCAAATCCAAATAAAATAATCCAGTTAATATAAAATAAAATAAATTAGTACACAACATAAATAGAAAATAAATATAAATTATACATGTGTGTTAGGAATACACATGTATAATTTATTTTCTATTTATGTTGTATGTATTAGGAATATACATGTATAATTTATATTTATTTTCTATTTATATTGTATAATTTTTTTTATTTTATATTAACTGGATTATTTTATTTGGGTTTGATTATTTATTTCAGTTTTATTAGTTTTTTATATATATATATTATGTTGTTTTTAGTTTTTTATTGTTTTTTATGGTATTATATAGTTATGTATTTTATTTTATTTTGTTCATTATATCGTAGCTCTGAAGAAGACTGCAGGACAGTAGAAATGTAGGTGTATGTATAGAAATAAAACACACTAACTCCTTCTTTTTAAAACTTGTTTTTTATATGACTATACTCATGTAAAAAAAAAAAAAATCCAACGTTTTGACTATTTTATATAGTCTTTTTCAAGGCACACTAAAATAAAATAATATATATATAACAAATAACACATATTCCATAAAAATAAATAAATAAAAAATTACAAAATATATTCATAACCAAAAAGTTACTTATCTCACTCCCCTTTCCTATTACCAACAAACACAACTCAAAGAGAAACAATTTCCTTTTATTAAAAAAAAAATCTATATATATCCTTTAAAACATTTAATTAAAAACCTATTATTATTATTATTATTTTCTTTTCTGTGCTTGATATATTAAATTATTTTATTTTATTTTAGGTGTATGTATGTATATATGTACAAATAAAAAGTTTTGCTAAAAAGTGTTTGAAGTGGTTTGGATAAATTGTATTCACTTGATTTTTTTTTTTTAATACTTATTTCACAAGTTTTGTTTTACAAACATCTTTAGTAATCTATTAAAAAATAGGTTCAATGTATTATCTCCACAGATCTTCCAAGCTTTTCTCTCTATGATTTTAACTTTCAAAGCCATATCTTTAATCAACTTATTTCTTCTATATCTCTTTATTCTACCAGCTACAAATCCAACGTGTCTATTATAGTTTTATTAGTGCTAAAATTATGCTTTTTTTTTCTGTTTCATATTTTTTTCAGTAAATAATAATAAAATAGATCAACAGTAATATACACTTCATAAAATTCTTATCTATATTTCAAATTATAAAAGGCATTGCCTAAGAATCTCTTCTCCCCCTCCCCATGCTTTATTTTCTACTTACACCAATTTAATTTAGAGATATTAGTGGTCTTATTACTTAAATGTTGTTTCATCACCCAGGGAAGAGATAAATATTCTTAGTTATGTTGATGTTTTAATTACCAGAGGAGTTGCATTTTTATTATTGAGAAATGCTTAAAAAATTTTTCAAGAATAATTGGGTTAATTATATAGGGATACATACAATCTCTTTTTTCCTTGGCTTTATTTCCAATTTGTATTCATTTACTCTTAAGAGTGATCAGTGGTCCTATTATTTGAATATTGTTTCATTACCCAGGGAAAGTGAGAAATATTTTTACCTATGACAATGTATTAATTACCAGAGGAATTGCTAAAATTTTCAAGAATAATTGGATTAATTATATGTGGATACTAGTCTTCAATATGGCAAACATTAACAAGAAGAAATATTTCATCAATGATCACTGCAGTTTTAAGTAAATTACCTGATTTTCCAGCATATACTTTTACTCCAAAATTAATTCAATGATTAATAAATTAATCAATAATAAATTTTCAACTAAATTGTTATTTGTTTTAATCTTATTAAATGCCATCTCAGAACAAAAAGTAATTAATTTTATTCTCAAAGATCTTTATGCATATTATGCACTTTAGAGCAATATAACTAACCCATACATTAATAAATATATGAATAATTATTTACGAGGAATAGAATCAAAACTTTTATCATACAGTATTCTAAGAACTCAGCTAGAAGCAATGGATTTGATTTTGTTGAAGTTATTTTGTCATTTCATAAAAGTGAAATTATTTAGCAGAATATATGATGGCTCTCTATTTGATATCAACTTTCCTAACTATCAGCCATCTAATTTGATAAAATGGGAAAAATCATAATTGGTGAGATGGGCGCTAGCCTATTTATGTACAAGAAATCAAATAAACAATGTTAATATTATTCAAAATCATACAAAAATTTATCAATGATGCTATATCCCATTCATTCATGATACCAATTGGAAATTTTTCTATCTATAAAAGTGTTAGAAAATATGCTATAGAATGAATAATTGATTCATATTAGCATCAAATTACTGTATGATGTTTTTCCTACAGCAGGACGTATAGATAGTTCTTTGATACAACTTGTAAATTATATGATTCAAATGAAGAAAATTTTATTTATATTGTTGATTATTCCTTTTAAATAATTTAATATTAAGTTTAATTCTCTTCAGAAATGTACTAAGCAAGATTTTGATGTCAAGCTTTTAGATTAGTGGCCAAAAGACAATAGCAGCTGCATTCTCTCTTTTAAAATTTACATAGTTATTAAGATGTAAGACAGTTTTCACAGAATCATTGTTTGCCAAAAAAGATAAAATTTGTAATGTGGTCACAGAGACAGATCTATTATGATCTAAATGAAATGCATTACATAATCGTCAATGAAAATATATTTCCTATGTAATAATACATTTAAGTGATTATACTGAGAATCATGCAAAGAAAAATTAACCAACAAAATATAACAATACTAAATGTTACATGTTAAGTTTTGATTGTAAATATTAAACATATTGGTTTTATTTGCTATATATGTACACAGTAAAATGAATTAGTTTTTTTTTTTAAATAAATATTTTTTTATTTATTCTTCGTAATATATTTAGTTTAGTAATTCTACTTTTACAACTTATATTTTTTTATCTTTTAAATTCATTTACAAAGCATCCAATATTTCCAAACCTCTTTTAATTGTTTAAGTGTAGGCTCCATATAAAACTTGTTATAACATAGTTTTCAACAAACTATTTCTATAAATCTCTGAGATTCATCTAAAATATTAAAACTAGCATAACTAATAATTCTTTTAACTAATTCTCTTATCAGATTACATTTTCTTGTCAATGATATTCTCAAAATAGTCATAAGTGATTTGTAATCAGTATTTATACTAGAGTTTCAAATTCATAATATTATTCACTATCTCTAGTGATTATTGTTATTATTACTAACTTCAGTGAACACTTCTAAATTGATTACATCAAGCTAATCAAATCTATCATAAATTTATTGCATGATGATAATCAAGCAACATTTCTGATACAATTAAAAATATGATAAGATACTTATGATAAGTAGACTGTAGTTTCTGCTGATATAATTACAAACACAGTATCTTTTATAATAAATATAGTATAGATACTATCATTAACTGATGAAATTATTGGTCAGTCATAAGCACTATTTGGTTCTATTGAGGTAGCCATACATTATAATCAATCTCATACTGAGTTACATTTGTATCGGTAACTTCCATTTCCAAGTAAATTTTAAACATACAATGAAATTGAGTACTATTGTGTGAATAGAACCAGTAATTTGTTATGATAACTATATTGGCTACTCTAGGAAGAAATCTAAGCTGATCCTGTTTAAAGAATACAAATTGCTCAATAAAACTGGTAGAAATATGATTGGTATAAACTTGATAATGCAAAATTGAAAATAAAAAGTAATGTTGTATCATTAAAAAGTTGCCCTTCAATTATCATTTCAATATGAACCATTTTATTTCTTTGAAAAAAAAAAAAATGTTTTTTTAATAAAAAAAATCTTGCATTGGATTAGCTTTAATAGAAATATTAAAATAATTGGATCTAAAAGTTGATTTGCATATTTGGACAAGATAATTTTTTTATTAAAAATAAATCAGGTAAACAAATTGATTTGAAAATTATAACGTACATCAATCAAAGCTAGCT
The DNA here is from genome assembly GCA_028023455.1 of Epiperipatus broadwayi. NCBI lineage: Eukaryota > Metazoa > Onychophora > Udeonychophora > Euonychophora > Peripatidae > Epiperipatus > Epiperipatus broadwayi. The sequence goes on along the minus strand of JAQFVV010012540.1, from coordinate 635,935 downwards.
TTTAAACAATTAGATTAATTATTAACAATATGTCTCTGGTTCAGATATTATAAATACTGCAAATTTATCCTCTCCAATAAAAGAAACTATGCTATTGAACTCAAAAAAATCAGCATTAATCTGCAATTTAAAATTCTTAAAGATGATACTTTGAAAAGCACATCTGCAATATGAAGATCATATAGACCTTAGCACTATTTTTGATCTTTTAAATAACCAAATATCTTTGGGTGAGTCAACTGATAATTATCACTTTGAATAAATCTTTTTCTAAAATTAAAGTGCTGAGACCGAACAATAAATCTTAATCTTAAGTATTACATCAAGGTAGGGCAAAATCTAGGCATGTAAGTTTTGAGTTTTCTACTGAAGTAAACTAGTCTCAGAGGCAATGCCCTTACATACAATCAGTTTTTTTAATACTGTTATTATGTGGCCACACTCAGCAAGCTGACCAACGTAAAATGCAAAGTTTAGATTTCAAAAACAAAAAAGCTTTGAACTACATTATGCTAAGGGTTTAATGGTTAAAAATACAGCCTTAGCTCTCAAATTAAAATAAACATTCCACTAATAATAGAAATTTTCTTCTGCACTACTAACAGTTTCTATGATTTCAAAAAGTAATTCCTAAATAATAAGTAAAAAAGAACAGTAAGGACAGCAAAGCAATACGATTTTTCACTATGATAACGTAATGGTGAAGATTACTAAGAATATTTAATCCTTTTCTTCTTATAGCATTGCAATCTTATCTGTTGATTTTGCCATTTAGGGTTCATTAAACATTGACACAACTCAGATGAATTTCGAATAAATTCTAAATTGAAATCTGTTAATCATTATTGATGTTGAGCCTAAGATACAGAATGGTACACCATATTCTTTAATATAAAACTCAGATAAATATGGTCTTATAATAGAAGTACAATAGTGACCTTAATTATATTTTTTCTATCATCATAAGCAAATAAGGCCATGATACTTTCAGTAACTCATTGCAAACTATCTGCAGTAAAAAAGATTAGTAAAAAATTAGTCTGGACTTTAGAAGAGAAATCAATCAGATATCAGCAGTTCAGATATCTTCAAAAATAAAAAGACAGTTCAAATTTTAGTAGAGAAGTAAGATTTCAGCCATCACTGAGAAAAACGGTCAAAATAGCAATAGTAAAAACAACACTAATAAAAAATGACCAAAATTCAAAAGCAGATTACAATATCTTGAAAATTATAGGTTTGAACAAACTATTACTAGTCAATCAGTGAGATTAAATTAAAAGATAAAAAGTTGATTTAGGATTTCATTATTTGACTCAAAACTAACAAGTTTCATAAAAACTAAATTTAAAAGTACTTTTGGTAGTAGAACAATGAAGCTGATTTAATAATGACTTAGAAAAGCTTGGATGAAAAAAATTCTGTGAAACAGGGATTTATTAAGAGCAGTCCGATCTGATATTAATTCTATTGACATAGTGGAAAACTATTGATGAACTTATGTTTAGTTCATCTAATAAGTTCCTTAGTATAAAATAAAATAGCCTAAAAAGATTTAATATACCCTTTTTTATTATCAGAATTTAGATATATATTTATTTATCATGAATATTAATGAAAGATTTATTTAACTCTATCAAGAACATTCTTTGAACATCAATTTTTTCTTCTTGTTATCAGATTCATCAAAATATATCTTCCAATTAAATTACTTATAGTGATTTTAGGTATGTTCATAAATGTATATAATATTTAGGAATGTTTTAGTAAAAAAAATTTTTTTTTGCTTTACATTTTTCAAATATTAGTTGTTACAAATACATTTGAAATTCACAACATGTCATTTATGTATTTCAATATGTTTTAAAATGAGAATCTTTTCTGAACTATCTAAAAATGAAAGTTGTTTAAAAGACTTGATCTTAGCACATAATTTTATTATGTGTGGATCACACAATGATTCCCCCTCCTCCCGTATTAATAATGCTGATTATATGAAAACATCAAATCCAAATATAATAATCAATTGTGTGAATTGTTAGCAGTATATTAAATAATCTTTCTTTTGTATATTTTCTACAGATTCTTAAATGGATTCTTCTTCATTTTCTAAAATTGTTTATTCATAAGTAGCATCTCATTAAATTTATAGAAAATATTTGTTTTAGTATCATTTTTACATTGTTTTTTAAATCTTTCTTACTCCCTAAGTTCCAATAAGTGGATTATCAAATTTATTATCCAATATTTACATTCATGAAGAGTCATAATGAATATATTAGAACAAAAGTGTCTGTATGTTGGAGTCTTTCTTTGTAACTATCAGTGTCATATTATAACATAGCTTGACTGCTAAATTCTTCATTGTTCATGAATAAACATCAGTAAGAAAGTTACCTACAATATTTATAACTTCACCAATAATTGTAAAGGTAACTTCAATTTTATTTTTATAGCTATTATGTCCTTCATATTTAGCATTGAGGTTCTACCTTTTTAGCCTTTTTATAAATACCATTAGGTCTCCTTTATTTTTATTGTATTCATGGTGTAGTGTGGATGCTTAATTATATATACAATAATGAACTGATGGTTTAAATGGCAAACATTCATTCTTCTAGTACCTGTTTCATTGTTATCTTGTAACTTTTGATAATAAAACAGGCAAAACTCACTATATGTATTGACACACATACCAAGCTAGAGTAATCAATGGATGCCAGAAGGCTTGTGCATAAAATCCCCATCTAGTGCCTACTCATCCAATATCCCCAGACTAGTTTCTAAATTATGGCTTCATCAGCTTTCTGTGTGTGGCAATACGTATAGTGAGTTTTGCCTGTTTAAACAACAGTTATAAGCAAGCATAAGAAATAGTGATCATGTGATGTTTATTATTTTTTGATAATTTTATTATTATTACATTTAATTATAGTATTAATGTTGAAATAGAACTTTTAAGTACTTTATATTCCATGATTTTTTTAAATTAAGCCAATTACGATTATTTCCTTAAAGCAGTTTAATTTGTGACTGTCTTAAGAAATAACTTCAAAATATATTAAACTATTACTTATATAAAGAAATACTAATGATGTAATACTGCATTTAAAGAATTTAATTGGAAAAAAATATATATATTTTTAGTGATATTATGTTTTTTCTATCATTTTTATATGAGTCCCATTAATGGATGCATATTGGGTATTTTTATTCTATATACATTTTTAAAACTTCCATTTGACCATAAAATCTTAAAACATATGAATAAAAACATCTGGAAAAAGTAAATGATTTTAAAGACACATTTCATGCTGAAACAGCACTCTGTAGTTAATAGAAATCACAACCTTTACATAAATCATTATCTTTTCAGTATTTATTGTTATCAAATTTAATGCAATTTGATCTACAAGGGGCAAATTTTTTAAATTCATATCTTTGACACTACATCCTTTGTTAGGTTCGAATTTCTCATTATTTCTATGAGATAAAGTTTACATCGAAGTTAGAAATGATACTATTGTCTCTAATATAATAAATGAATAATAAACATTAATGTACTTAAGTAAATGGATTGTAACAAAAATTGGACTATAAGAATTTTACTACTTGTAAATAAAATCGAAGTAATTTAATATAAATACCGAATAAATGGTAAATCTATATATAAGAGATTGTAATGGCCAACTAAAGAACGTTGATTCAGCAAGAAATAATCTTGAAGATTATTGCATAGGAGGTTTTAAGTATATCTAAAAGAAAATAACTCCAAAGAAAAAAGACAGATGAAGTTGAATTATTGATGTCATGTGGTTATGCTTAATAATAATAATAACAACAGATATATAAATTCTTAATTGAGTTTAAAATTTATATCTGGACTAGGAATCCTTAATTATTAGTACATGGCATAAAAAATATGAAAAGAGAAAGTTTAATACTTATAGATAAAACTGAAGTAATATATATATACACACACGTGTGTGTGATCTTTGACGTGTGTGTGATCTTTGACATATTCTTTCCAAATGCTATTAATAATATTCAGCCTCTTTATCAAACTTCCCAGCAAGTATAAAGTGACTATCTATATATGCTTTCTTTGATTTTATTTTTTTATATTCTTTGAATATATATATATGGCAGTAAAAAGGAATTTGCAGTTAACTGTAAAAAGACCATTTGATTCCTTTTTGAGGCCTAAAAGAAATGATCAAAACTAATTTCTAATGTCCACCCTATACATTCTTGTTATTGCTCCTACTACTAGTAAATATGCGCTGCTCGTTAGCATAGATCAAAAAGCGTGATAAGTTTATTGGATTTGTACCTCTTGAGTTTAAATTCAAAAAATACCATGGACTTTATTTGCCTGATAGATCTCAACTAAAATATAAACTGAGTTTTTTTTTTGAAAGCAGGATGAATGTCTATAAACTCTCTCTCTATATATATATGTGTGTGTGTGTGTGTAAATAAAGGGATTTGAATTTCGGATTTTTCAATCTGTGTTTATTCTCCACTCCATCTCAAGCAACTGATGCATATGACCACATTTGCAAAAAGATAAACGATCTCCAACATAGGTATTTCTGGCAGAACCATTACTCATCAATTGGACCAAATCATAATCTTAAGATGGAGTGGAGGATGAATATAGACTGAAAAATCCTAAGTTCAAATCCCTCTACTTACTTTTATAAGAAACGGTCAATATAACCAAATATATATATCTATATAGTTATGGTAGACAAAACTAAATTATAGCCCTTATTTTCAGGAAACTGTAATGGTACAGCTAAGGCAGCAGTTGCAGCCAAAGGTGAAGAGTGGTCAAGAATCTCCTGATTATGGATACAAACTGCCATTTGATAATGATCATTTATTTAGGTTCTTACACCCCCTGTTATTTTTGAATGAAGTAAACTGAATGTATTAAAAGAACCATCTAATATTAAATGGGACATTGTAGGACTTGAGAAGTTAAAAGAAAAAATGGAGAGACAATTTTAAAAGTGGTCAAATACTATATTACAAAGGTACAAATATTGGAAGCAGAAGTGAAGTGAGATTAAATTGTAAAAACAATATTATGGAAATGGGTACTATATCAGAAAGATTGGAAAAATTAGTTATTCAAATTAATAAAAGATACCTATCACAGATAATTCAGTTTATGTCCCAGTAAATTCCCATTTTGATGACAAAGTAGAGTATCGGCAAATGAACAAATGAAATGTCTTTTAACTGACCAAACAATATTTTAAAATTACCATGAGAGACTAATTTTAGAATTTGTAAATAATTGAAAGATAAACATATAAATTTGATTATAGTGATATAAATGAGAGAAGACACAGATTTGTGGAGTTCACAGAAGAAAAAAAACTTTATTATGAATTATTTTTTCAGAAAAATGATAAAGAGAAATAAACATGGAAGCATCCCAATAATACTGCAACACTGGATTATATTTTGAGCAACAGAAAATATGTATTAATCAGATTGTAATTTTCTTAAAAGTTTCAACATAGGAAGTGATCATTGATTAATGAGACATGTTAATGAAAAACTAGAGACAAAAATTATTAAGAATACTATTAGCAGCTGATATTCCTAACCTTCAGAAAACTCCAATGAATTTAAATTCAAATGTACAAATCATTTTAAAATATCAGATTTTAAAGTCAGTTCAGATTTGAATAAAATCAATAATAAGATAACTGGTAAACTATTAAGAACTGTGAAAAAGCTATCTGGTACAAAAAAGAGCAAATTTAGGATTTATGAAGAAAAGAAGGAATATAAAAATATTCAAAAATGTTTCATAGAGTAGAATTGAATAGAATTTTGTAAAATAGTCTGAAAAAAGTTGATAACTATATAAACAAATATAATAATTATGAATTCGCAAGGAAAGCTATAAAAGTATAAACAAACATATTAATATTGGAAGGCAAGTTATTTCTGAAATAAAAAATGAAGCTGCAAACTATCTTATAACAATATACATGACTTCAATTATATGTTATCAAAAAAAATGGTAAACAAAATATAAATAAAATAAAGAAAAAGAAAACATTAACATTTGTTTAAATTTAATACATTTTCAAATTTAATACATTTTCATCTCTGAGTACCATACATGATCATGTTTAAAAAAAATTTAATAAATTGTAAACAAATTTTACAATATAGAAACAGCCATTTTTCATTCTCAGAGCATGTTCCTTAAACAAATATCTTTGGCATTTGTTGAAAGTACATTTTATTCTTTCTTTATTATTCTTTCCAAATTTCAAATGCAATATTTCACAATAAATGTTTTCTAAGCTCAATGCTAAAAATGATATAAAATCAAAAACACATTGCAAGTTGGTAGTGACTTAAAAACTCTAAAACAATTAGAGAGATCATATCTTCTTAATAGAAAACTACTATTATATATCTATATGAAAAAGAAGTTACTGGGGGGAAAAAGAATAGGTAATAGTATCAATGATCGTACCCGTCACTTGACAGCATTGGTGCTACTCAAAAACAGTTAAATATACCATTTTTAAAGGTCATAAATAATGTTTTTTTTTTCTTGGCATTCAGTCTGATTAGTTTGTTTATCAAGTAATGCATCTTTTGGATGATCCTTCGGATCGTCAAAACCATCAGGATCACCCCCATGCCTATTCCAGTGCTACGCTCTGTTGTTTTGGTGTTTCAAGTATTAGAAGAATAACATATATTTAATAAAATCTTAAAAACATCCTAAATAAATATTTTGTTATTGTCATTGTTAAAAAAGAATACATTTACTTTTTTTACAAATGCCGCCATATTTGTCGATCTTAAAAAAAAAAGACATTTACTTTTTTAACGTTATTTAAAAAAACAAAAATGTCAATTAGTTTTTGTTATTGTTATTGTTAAAAAAGAATACATTTCATTTTGTTGAAATGATGCTGCATTTGTCATCATTAAAAAAAAGACATTTAGTTTTTAATGTTATTTTAAAAAAAAAACAAGTAAAGGTCAATTAGTTCTTGAAAGGTCATGGCCAGGTAAAGTTATATTTCATTGTTTTTTGTTAGCAAGAATGCCATCCAGCAAACAGTACAGTTGTTGATATTACTACCAAAGAATATTATCCAGAGTGTATTTAATTGTGATAAAAGTTAGGCATTTCACTGTTTATTATATTTTAAAAATAAAGATATGGTATAGTTAAGATTTTTTAATTTTTTAGTGAACAAATAAGTGAATACACATTTAGTAAAATATATGTAAATGTCTATCCTCAATTTTTTTTAGTGATAATTGGATTATTATTATTTTAAAAAAATTGTAATATTAAAGACTTAATTTATATATGCATACTATACATAAAGCATCTCTACTATATACATATGTGCATGTTGAAAAGCATTGGAAACTTGCAGTTTAATACCGAATATGTATTCTATTCTAATCAAAGTTTATCAACAAAATGAGCTTTTATATGTGATCTACATGAGAAAGGCTTGTAAAAAATATAATGGATATTGCAGCTTTATTACTAAAAAAGAGATGACATCATGAATAGTCAAAATAAGTCATAGATCACATGACCCTATTCTCTTAAGCTTGTAAGTTATAAACAATGAGGATTGCCAATTCTTCAACAAGCTTTGTAATAAATGCTTAGCCAGAGAAAGCATTTAAAATATCTCTGACAAGAACTCTCTCCCCCCCAAACCCTTGACCATAGTTTTGTGCTTTGGCACTCCTTCCTGGTACCTCTCTGAGGAGTGCCAAAACACGAAACCATGGTTAGATGTTTGGGGGGGGGTCCTGACAGAGATATTTTAAATGCTTTCTCTGGCTAAGCATTTATCACAAAGCTTGTTGAGGAATTGCCAATCCTCATTGTTTTTGACATCATGAAATTTGTGAATTTTTTTTTATAAATAATTATATATTAATAAAGAATAAGAAAACAAAGTATCCTCTACAGTTATTACATCTTGTGAATAGTTCAGCATTTTCAATGAATATGTGAGACGTGCAATTGGATCTATGAAGAAGAAAAAGTTCAGGAAATGATGGAATTATTATTGATATCTTAAAAGAAGCAGCTAAAAAAGTTTAAAAAAATATGTTGGCAGAGTTATATATCAAATTTCAAAATGATTAAGTTGTACCAGAAGATTGGAAGAATGCGGTAGTAATAATGATATTTAAAAAAGAAAGAAAATGTAACAAATTACAAACCTATCAGTTATATACAATATCTTTATCAAAGTAATTAAAAATAATTTTCAGAAAAAATTGTCCATTGCTATCGTAATACAGAATTGCAGTCGATTAAAATTGTCTGGTTTTGTTTTAAGTTGATAATTTTCTACATATTGAACAAAAGAAAAAGAATGCCAAATTTCCAATATTGCACCTTATTCTGAATTAAAATAAATTCTTACAATCACTTTTTTAACAAATAATTTATAATATCCCTTTTAAAGTTGTCAGATATTTATTTTAATAAATTCATTTTTAATAAATATCTTTCGATTGAATAATTTAATTTACAGGTTTTATATTTATAAATTTTAAAATTGATGAAGGTTTAAAACATAAAGAAACTAATTACGTGCCCACATTTAAAATGGTCTGTTAGCTTATTATTTTAGCTAATGTAGTCTCACTTGTAATTATTGTAATATAATTATTGTATAACTGTTTCATACATTCTGTATTGTTATGTTTGATTTAATTATTGTATATTTTTCTGCAATACTAATTTTATGTGTGTGTATTTCTATGTTTACGTAAAATTTCAATTGCATTGTTCAAATCATAAAAACATCAATAACTCACACATATTTATATATGCATTGATCAATAAAATTTTTAATTAGTTTATAAAAATTTATATTTTCTTAAGCAGTATTATGAAAGACTTAAATGGTATTTTTTAATCATATTATCTGCTATCTGACCAATCATAATGATGAATTTGCTTTGCTTAATTAAAAAATAAAGTCAATATTTTTTTTACAGTTTTTTGGCTATATTAATTAATTACAATAATGAATATAAGGTTACAATAATAGCCCAAACGTATCTATACAATAAATGTTTAATATGTTCTCAAGATAATCTCTTAAATAATAAGTGGATTATCAATATCTACATATATATGTGTATGTATGTTAACATATTGTAGGTTTATAATAATTTTAATTAACATTAATAAGTGATGTTATGGATAGTAGAACTGGAATGTCATAATATATTCTAACAATCTGTAAGTGGTCATCTAGCATTTTTATATAAAAAGAGTTACTTTTGCTGTAGATATGGATACATCATATCAGACTTCATTAGATCAATTAATAATCTGAACTATCTTGGCTTGTGAAACTGCTATAGCCACAAATTACTTTATATATCTTGTGATCTGGTTTTAGCACTGTCAATTTTTGTCATGTAAATAAATTAGGACTAAAATAAATAATAAGAAAACTAACCAATATCTCATCTCAACAGATTAAAGCATTCAATTATTATCATTTTTAATGATTATTTATTACTCTACACTCATTGATGTACTAAACTGTCAATATAATGCAATTTCTGAACCCATTTTAAATCATCAGACAGCCTAGATTTATTTTTAACCATATATTGTCATCGATTACAATAACAAAAGTTTATTAACATGGAACCAAATAACCATAATAAATAATAATCAAATAATTAAAAAAACACTATTGGTTTGGTAAAATGTCTTTCTTCACCTCATCAAGATATTACATGATATGAATATTAATAACTTGACCCTAAAAGGAAATATGCCTATAAGTTTGAAAATAAAGATTTTTAATAAATGTGTTTTAGCAGTTCTTACTTATGAATCTGAGACTTTGACACTTAAAGGAAGTGCAATACAGAGACTTCAGACTACTCAAAGATGTATGGAGAGATGCATGTTAGGAGTAACAAGAAGAGATCGAAAATGCAATATATGAGTAAGAGAACAAAAAGGTGTTACTGACCTTATTGAAAAAATTAAAAGATTGAAGTTGAGTTGGGCTTGACATATTGCTAGAAGAGATGATAATAGATGGACAATTAAAATTTTAAACTGGATTCCAAGAGATTGTAAATGACTCAGAAAGAGACCACATGTGAGATGGATGTATGAAATAAAAAAGGGTGCAGGGGTGATGTGGAGAAGAGAAGCTAAAGATCAGAGAAAATGGTTTGAACTTGGAGAGACCTTCATCCTGCAGTGGATTGATAATGGTTGATGATGATGATGAATATTAATTATCATTCATGGAAACATTAATTAATTTAAAGCAATTTTTGCACTGACTGATAATTATAAGATTTGATTATTTTGATTCAGTATTAGATAAATATAACTAAATTGGAAATTTACAACAGCATGAACTGATTTAATAAATAGACTATTTATATAGTGCTTACTATATATGTAATATAAAGAAGGTAACAAGTCTTCAGTTATGTGCTTGTATGAATTTAGGCACATTCACCCATGAGCATCAATTTAAAAAATATAAGTTGAGTACATATGCATTGAGCTCATTATTATATAAACCAACCTTTACTCACCACACTGAGATCAGGGATTTAATCTATTGTGTGCCTGAACGTTTTCATATTAACTTGAACACTACAAGTTTTGTATAAAAACATTTATACTATAGGTGGAAAAAGATAGGATATCATTTTTACTCATGTAAAAATTTAAAATAAATAGTGAGTTTTGAATTTTTATTGTAATAAATGGTCTATTTATAGAGCAATTATAATTCAGGTACACAAGAGTTTAAAACCCTTATCTTAGCAAATTGAGCAAAGGTTGGCTTATATAATGATAAGCTCTATTGTAAGTGGACCACTTATAATTTTTAAACTGATTCTCACAGGTGAGTATGTGTACATTTGTAAAAGTGCATGAGCGGAGATTTACCTTTTTATTGCATTTGTAGTAAGCACTGTATTAATAGACTATTTATTACAGTAAAATCCATTATTTAATTGTAATTGCAGATGATTAAAAATGAGATTCTATGCCTCTTCTGCTATACAATGAATAAGTTTGTAAAATTCATTTATAAAGTTACAATTTAGGCATACAACAGGTTAAAGTGCAGATCTCAACATGGTGAGCAAAAGTTGTGTTATGTAATGATAAGCTTTAAGCATAAGTGATCCACTAATGTTTTTTTAAATTGAGCTCTCAGGTGAGTGCTAATAAATTTGTAAAATTGTGTGATGGGACTTTTCTTACCTTCTTTATATTATAACTGATTCATAATAATGATTATATTTTTTCAGAATTTATTTCACAATAAAATCTATAAATTAATGACTCTAAACCAGTGTTCTTCAACCCTTGGTCCACGGCCCGGTTCCGGGCCACAGAACTTTTCTGCAGTCCACGTGCTAGACGGGCAGTAAAAAGTTTGTAAGAATAAATAATAAGAGTTTAAACTTTTAATTAATATAGCCAATTTTTATTTATCTCATTTTTACCCAATTAAAAAAAACAGAAGGAAAACAAAATTTAATCAATCACTCATAAATTAATTTGTTTTTTTAGTTATCACAGATGTTTATGGGGGGGGGGGGGTAGAATTAAATTTTTTTATTACTTTTTTAAAAAAATTTAAACAAAAAGTTTTTTATTATATAAACTCCATATATATATATAAAACTTTATCTTATATATTTAACATTGTTGTTTTGATCAGTTATAACAATTATGCTTATCTTTAAGAAAATTTATCTATAGACTTCTGCCAGTCTGTGAAATCTTATCCTTATTTTTGCTGGTCTGTGGAAACTTATCCTTATTTTTACTGGTCCGCAGGTGTGAAAAGGTTGAAGACCACTGCTCTAAACTATGTGTGTATGTTACATAAGCTAGTACATAGAGGAAATAAATATAAAAAATAAAGGCTTACTTTTTAATGAAGTTGAAAAATAGTATACAGAGTAGGAATAAATAAATACATTATATACTATAGAAGATAACAACACATTTTAATAGCTATATAACTTAACAATTTAAATGTGAAATGTAAGATAATTGTATTTAAAACAAACAAAACTCACTATATATATTGCCACACACAGCAAGCTAGAGTAATCAATGGATATCAGAAGGCAATAAGCCAGAAACTAGTCTGGGGATATTGGATGAGTAGGCACTAGATGGATATTTTATGCACAAGCCTTCTGGCATCCATTGATTACTCTAGCTTGCTGTGTGTGGCAATATATACAGTGAGTTTTTCCTGTTTTAACAACAGTTATACACAAGCATAAGAGGAGGTGGTCATGTCATATAATTGTATTTATTAAATAAATTTCTGGACAAGATGACATTAATTTCTTAGGTTGTTATTTGGGCTTTATATAATTATTCAAAGTTATAAAATGTACTGCACTTATGAAGTAAGCGCTTGTTTGAGCTATTGGTACACTCTCTATATTACATATTTGTAAATAAATACAAGCTTATAAAAGCAATGCCACACTCTATATGATTTGCTTTACTGATTACTGAAACGTAGTGTTGTAAAATGAAAACTGCAATATTGGCATGGATATGACATTTAAGCATATATCTGCATCTGTGAGAAACTATTTGTATACACAAAGGAATAAAAATTGTCAAATAACTGAACCAACTAATTCAGAAGTCTGTGAATTGTATAGACAAACGTGAGAATTTAAATCAAATTTGCCTGAACAAGTAAACTGAGGGAAGATTAAAATATAACAGTGTAATAATAATTGAATGCAACATTTATTATAATACAAATAAGAGAAGTCGTAAGATATTTCAAATAAAACTATTTTTTTAGTAGAAAAATAAGTAAGACTTTTTTATTTATATATTCTTAATAAAGCATTAAACACAATTCTGTTTAATGAATATTATTAAAGTTAATGTTTATGTGAAAATTAGACGATATGAAATGAATGTTTCCATTGTAAAGAATTAATTTTTATTTGCTTTGTAAAGTCAGGAAATGTAAATTTAATGTTAAATGAGAGAGGGGGGGGGTGAATGTAAGTTTCAGTTAATTTTGTTTTGTTGTTGTTCAATTTTTTTTAACATTAAGTTATTAAGAAAGAAAGACCTTAAAACAAAATACATCTTTTTTTTTCTTATGTGTCATAGCATCAGCCAGGAAGTGAAACCACTAACCCAGGACAACTGCTTGTAAAGCAGCTTTCCTGATCTCTGGACCACCAATGCTTGACAACAAGATGTATCATTGATAAATAAATCAAAATACTTTTGAAAACATAGAGTTTCTTTCGATTTCAGGTCAACACAGATTGTTGCATAAAAGGTCAATGGGTATATAAAAAGGCAAAAACAACACCAGTGAGTTGATGTTCAGTCCAGTCACTATTCAGTTTAGTTATTAGTTGAAAATGCTACTCAAGCTTTCAAGAGTTGATTTTTGAATATATCCAATATATAAAATTTATATAAAAAATGTAACCAATTAACCAAAGATAAAAGCTAATGTATTTAATGGCAACACAGTATTGATAATTATATGACATCATTATTGTTTTAATTGCTTCTATGAGAAAGATGTTCACCATATATATGTGTAGGTGTAAGTACAAATTTTGCTTGAGTCACTGTCCACTATCTATAAATGTAATTGCGTGTAGAATATTGGATATAGATCTTAAGGATATCATATCGTATGCCTACTATCTGACTTAAATGAAGAGAAATGACTCTGAGTCAAAACTTGTCTGCTAAGAAAAGAGACATCCATAAAATGAGATTCAATAATATTGATAGCGAATTAAAGCTTTAAAGAAAATTAAATTCTTAAAAATGAAAATTCAAAAAAAAAATACAACGTAGAAGAAAAATCTTCAAACTTAAATGGTGGCCTCACAAAGAAGTTTATTTTGAATGCTTTCAAAGATGTATTTTTCATAATGTACATGGCAAAACTTAAAAAAAGATGCTACTCCAAAACAAAAACTTTCAAAACAAACCCCTTTTTAAAAATTTTTAAAAAAAAAAAACACCCCCCCCCCCCCCCCCCCTTCCCCCCCCCCCCTAAATTAATAACATATTTTTTTTTTTTCAAAAAAAAAAAAAAAAATAAAAAAAATCAAAAGAGGAAAGGAAAAATTTTTTAAAAAAAAATTTTTTGAAAGTAAAGATAATACCAAAGGATTAGTACTAAAGAATGTAACCCTAGCAGATGTTTTATAAAAATCTTCAATAATTATAGTTAAATGCAATATTTTCAATAAGCTAGCAATCATTTGATAATAGAGATAAATTGTAAATTTTCATCACATACCCCCAAGACCACTTTTTTAAGACTATATAACATTTTTTTATGAGATATTAAGTAATAGAATTTTTTTTATAATAAGAATATATTTCAAATGATTTTGTGCAATATGTGGCTTTTTTTTCACAAAGGAGAAAAAAATGTATAAATAAGGTAGTAATCACAACCAGTGATATATAAATATGCAGACTATATAAAAGTGATTTATATATCTTATATACGAAAGTAATACCAAGATAATTGCAACTCATCTACAGAGAACATTGAATTTCCACCAACCAAGAGATCAAGTTGAATTTAAAAGTGGTTTTAGTACAATAGATCATATCCAGGTATTGAGAGAAGTTATAAAAAGGACAAATGAATATGAGTTGCCATTATGCTTTGGATTTGTAGATTATGAAAAGGTATTTGAATTTATAAACATTTCTTCAGTGATTAAAGCATTGGCTCATTAAGATATAGATCCAGGATATTGTCATATTTTAAAGAATATTTATAAAAATGCAACAGCAACAATTAAATTACATAATGATACCAGGAAATCCAACATTGAGAAGGATGTAAGATAGAGTGACTCTATATCTCCAAAACTTTTTACAGGTGTTGTAAGAAATATTTCATGGATTAAAATGGGAAACTAAAGGAGTAAAAGCAAATAGAGATTACTTAAGTCATATGAATTTTTCAGATGATGTAGTTGTTTTTTCAAATAATGCTTTAGAGCTGCAGGAAAGGTTGTAGGAGTTATTAGATGAAAGTAGAAATTTAGGACTAAAGATTAATGTTAAAAAGACTAAAGTAATGTTTAATGGATTTTTTCAAAAATATGAAAATAAAGATAGATTATGATGAGTTACAAGAAGTAACAGCTACAAGTATCTTGGTTAGATTTTTAATACAGATGAAACATAATGGATGAAATTAATCATAGAATTAAACTTGTTTGGACTGCTTTTGGTAGAAATAACTTGATGCTAAAAGGAAATATGCCTATGTGTTTGAAATAAAAGGTGTTTTAATAAATGTGTTTTACCAGTTCTTTCTTATAGATCTAAGACTTAAACACTTAATAGAAGAGCAATACAGAGACTTCAGACCACTCAAAGAAGTATGGAGAGATGTATGTTGGTAGTAACAAGAAGAGATCGAAAACACAATATAATGATAAGAGAACAAACACATATTACTAGTCTCATTGAAAACATTAAGTCTGAAGTGGAGTTGGACTGGACATATTGCTCGAAGAGATGATAATAGATGGACAATTAAAATCTTAAACTGTATTCCAAGAGATTGTAAAAGACCCAGAAAGAGACCACA
The DNA here is from genome assembly GCA_028023455.1 of Epiperipatus broadwayi. Taxonomy (NCBI): domain Eukaryota; kingdom Metazoa; phylum Onychophora; class Udeonychophora; order Euonychophora; family Peripatidae; genus Epiperipatus; species Epiperipatus broadwayi. The sequence goes on along the minus strand of JAQFVV010012540.1, from coordinate 620,258 downwards.
TTTGAGATGGATGGATAAAATAAGAAAGTGTGCAGGGGTGATGTGGAAAAGAGAAGCTAAAGATCAAAGAAGATGTATTGAACTTGGAGAGATCTTCAATCTGCAGTGGATTGATAATTGATGATGAAGATGATATGATTTTGCTTTGACATTTTCACAATTTATTTTATTAAATAGTTCTTTTAGGATTTAATAGTAGTAGTTATTTTCATTATTGTTTTATCCTCAGCAGGTTTTTACACTATACATTATATTTATTTATGTCATTGTGAAACTTTTGATGTGTTTAACATGTTTCAGGTCATGCTACATCTGGGATTGGCGACTCATGGTTCATGAACTGCATGTGACTTTTTGATCCAAAACTTGTGGTTTTCTTTATCATAATAAACATAAAGACATTTTTTATTATTTCAGTTTGTAAATAAATATTTTCATTAATGTAAGAGAGGAAAAATGTGCTTTTTCACATAGTTTCTTAGATTCAAAGCAAAACTCTCCATACAGTATTGCCACCCTGTATGAAGAGTTTTGCTTTGTTTATAAACAATTTTGTGCTATTATGAGATGGTGATCATGTGATGCTTAATGGTTTTTTCTTAGATTCAGTGATATTATAGAATAAGAATTCTTATGTATAATGAAATTTTAAATAGTAGAAATTTGTGAATAAATTAAACTTTATAAACAATTTTTTTTCTTTATTTGTTTTAAGAGAATTTCAGTTATATAAATATTCTAATTCTATTATGTTTATTACAAAAATAAATGTTAGATACAACTATTCAGAAATGCATATTTTTCATGGACTTATTTTCTACTTCCTCCTTTGCAGCTCTTCTATCTTTTAGGTTGGTCTATTCAAATAAAATAGTTCTTCATATTAAAATGGTCGTTGACCCTTGTGCTAACCCATGGAAGCTTAATAAATGAGAACAATATTTTGAAGATGTTTCTTAAGAATAAGCTGATCCCTCAGATCTGAAGATGGTGCCATAATGTGTAGAAAAAGCATTTCTTCAAAATAAAGCTGCTCTACACTAGCAAATATTTTTAATGATCTATCCAGAAAAATAAGTAAAAGTGATTATTGCTAAGGAAATATAACTATTTAATTACTATTACTTTATTGAGATCATACTTTAAATAATCAGGATATGTAAATTTATAGTGAGTAGTTCTAGATATAATTCAATAGCTAATCAATGGTATGAGGTATAAACTAAATTTTTGCTATTATGCTTAAAGAGGAGGGTGTTAGCATAGCTTGCTATCATTTTCCATCTAGCGTATAATGACATATTAATATATTGATAATGATGGATATTTCCTTTTCCCATCTGGTAATATCTCTAAATATAAATTAGATAAGAATAATGTTTTTTACACTTAGATATATAGTTAAATATTAATACATTCATGATCTTTGCCAGTTTTTACAAATATGAACTGAATGAAATGAAATTACTTAGTTAAATTCTAATGTAAAATGATTTGATTTGTGATATGTGATGTTTCAGATGCTAACACATTTTTTTAGCATTTCAAGCTACAAATATTGTTTGCTTATTCAGACAAGAATGATTATCTTATAATTTAGTTAGCAATAACATTCCTAATTAATTATGTATTTTGATAATATTAAGCCTAGTACATAATTAAATCTGTCAGAATTTAAACAATATCAAACAACATTCTAATGGATTGTTGAAGAAAGTTTTATCTGTATTTGCTTGATCTTTCATACAAAACTGATTTCAACATCTTAATGTTGGGTTATTGGTTCATATAAAGCTATATAGTATGTATATTTTTTAAACATGTGCAAACTTCTCTGCCATTTATTACAATGTAGTAATTAATAATTTGTAAAGTGTATACTCATTATGTAAGTAAATGCATATATTAAGACTATAATATTAAGACTATGCACCTAGATGCAACAGTAGGGACCTCTACAAATCTTAGCACAAGATTAATGACTTTAAAAGACAAGAGCAGTCTCTTATAAGAGATTGCTCAGTCTCTTATAAGAGATTGCTCTTGTCTTTTAAAATCATTAACAATGTAGTATAAATATTTACTATATTTTTTTTTTATCATAAAGAATACCTGACCACCAATGTTCAACTGTTGTCTTATTCTAATTATCTTGGCACATGGATCATTTTAATATTCAATAATGCAATCTGTAAATCATAATTTCATAATTCCCACAATAATAAACAAACAAACCATAATATTTTTATTTCTTATTTAACATTTATTAAATTCCATAAAATACATATAATGATCATGTAGATGCAATCGCTTCTATTAAACAATATTATTACGTTTAAAAATTCATCAATATCTTTAACCTTATGCATAGCATATTAAAACCTCATGTTATTCACATATTAGCTTAATTCTTAGTACTGCCAAATATAGCATTAATATCAAAATGAGAGTCATAGATCACATGACCCTATCTCTTAAGTTTATAAGTGATAAACAATGAGGATTGCCAATTCCTCTACAAGCTTTGTGATAAATGCTTAGCCAGAGCCAGCACTTAAAATATCTCTGTCAGGAACCCCTCCCCAAACCCCTGACCATGGTTTCATGCTTTGGCACTCCTCAGAGAGGTTCCAGGGTAGGTTCAGATGCTAGATATAAAAATACCAAACCAAAGCCAATCACTTATCAAAAAGTTATCTATTTAGTGGAAAATCTGAAGCTGGGTCTGAAGACATGTAGATGTCTGAAATTTTCAGATTTTCCACTCAGTAGATAACTTTTAGATAAGTGCTTAACTTTGGGTTGGTATTTTTAGATCTAGTGTCTGAACCTACCCTGACACCTCTCTGAGGAGTGCCAAAGCATGAAACCATGGTCAGGGGTTTGGGGAGGGGTTCCTGACAGAGATATTTTAAGTGCTGGCTCTGTCTAAGCATTTATCACAAAGCTTGTAGAGGAAATGGCAATTCTCATTGTTTATAGCATTAATATTTCTGAATAAACAAAATATATTCCTTCAATTAATTCTTATATGCTAATGTTTTTATTCCTATGCATATGTATTCATGTGACTTGTTTATGCAAAATTTTAAGATTGAAAATATTGTTATTTAATTTCCTCTCTATTTATAATTTATATTTTGAATTTTATCTTAAATCATATTACTACTTAAGTATTTCTATATTTTTAACCTCTGAGGAAATTTTATTTAATCTAATGTTTAAATGTTCTGAAAATAAATCAATAAGTATAATAATCTTAAAATATAACAGATATGAGTACATCTTAAATATATATGCATTATTGTATTGCTTTAGCTTTAAAGTAAATTTTATACTTCCTTGAAATATATTTATCACACTCTCTATATATAATATAACGTCTAAATTGTATATCTAACATCTTACATGCATATAAGTATTTATGATAAGATAAAATCATACATATTTATATTGATTGATGTTCTTTTAGTAGAAATATTTTAATATAAAAAGAAAATATGCCTATGTGATTGAAAAGGAAATTTTAATAAATGTGTTTTACCAGTTCTTACTTCTAGAATCTGAAACTTGGGCATTTAACAGATCAGCTATACAAAGACTTCAGACCATTCAAAAAAGTATAGACAAATTCATATTAGGAGTAAAAAGAAGAGATCAAAAACCAAATATATGGGTTAGAGAACAAACAACTGTTACAGACATCATTGAAAGATTTAAAAAACTGAAGTGATGTTGGGTTGGACATATTGCTAGAAGATATGATGAGAGATGGATAGTTGAAATCTGAAATGGTATTCCAAGAGATTGAAAAAAACCTAGAAAAAACCTACATGTGAGATGGATGAGATAAGGAAGTTTGCTGGGGTGATGTGGAGAAGAGAGGCTAGAGATCAAAAAAGATATATCAAACTTGGAGAGATCTTTATCCTGCAGTGAATCAATAATTGTTGAAAAGGGTGATGATGATGGTATGACAAAATTATACAGATAAAATCTTACAAGTCTAAATATTTGTCAGTCCTATGTTTTTATATAGAATTAAGCTTACAAAGGTCTCCTTTTTTGATATCAACTTTTATTTGTATTTTTAATGGAAGGTTATGATGAAGACTAATTCTACAAATTGTAAATAATAACGTTTTTTATTTTATTTTATTTTCTTGATTCATTTTCTAAATTTAGGGAAATACTTTTACTAATATGATGAAGTATATTTTATAAATATACTTGTCCATTATATTTTATTCTATTTTAATTTTCTAAATTTATTAAGCACACCTTATATTTTTAGTAATTATTATATGTTCAGGATTTCATGTCAATTAATAAATAAGTAATATTTATTAAGGCTGTAGCCTTAAGCACATGCGTATAAAAATGTGATAGTAGGGACCTCTACAGGTCTTAAACCACAAGCTTACTCTTTGGAAGAAAAGATTAATCTTAAGGAAGACTTTATCTTTGGTATACCGTATATTAATTTCCTTGCAATAAGTGATAATTTAAGTTATGAAGAATAAATTAAATAAATTGCTTAATCAGAAGAGACTGGAGAATGATTAAGAAAAAAGCTTTATAGAAAAATAAACTGTTTGAAGAAAGATTACTTCACGTAAAAAAATGGAATCAAATTTCTCTATTTTTATTTCTATTTAGAACACAGGGATATTTTATAATTATTTCAGATATTGTGAAATGCAATCTCTAGTATTTTATCATTCTTTTTCTTTATGATAGCATAAAATAACCGAAGCTTTTGATGAGATATATCATGCTTGCTACCCAATCACAACCATCCATCAACCCAGAAGTCAAACCAATCTCTCAGATCATAAATACATTAGAACACACTTTGTTAAGCGATTTGTATAGTACATGTAACATTTCAATTATCTTTTGCACATATCTTTGATTGTATGTTTTGCTAATCTGTGATGGAATTATAATATATATATATATATAAGATCAATAGATGGTGTTTTACCAAAAACACCATCAAAGCGTATGTTTGTTTACATAAACGTCAGAGTAAGCATTCACTATCTCTATCATTAGTTCCACCTTCAGATCATAATTTCAAGCTGATTTGCTATCATCAGTGAAGGACAGGAATAAGAAACTAGATCTAAACACTAACTCTGAGCGTTTATGAAACAATTTCTATTAAGCTTGCAAGCATGAATTTTTTAGACACGTAATGTTTTCAAACTCAGCATAGCAAGCCATATAGCTGTATGGGTCTGATATCAATTCAGTATCACCACACAGTAGAAGCCTATGCAATATATATCATTGCAAAAAAACCTCAAAGGTACATTTATGAAAATCAAAAAAACAAGTTAAACTTGCTAACGCTTGTATTTATGATCAATAGATGACGTTTTACCAAAAACACCGTCAAAGCGTATGTTTGTTTACATAAACATCAGAGTAAGCACACACTATCTCTATTGTTAGTTCCACCTTCAGATCATGATTTCAAGCTGATTTGATATCATCAGTGAAGGACAGGAATAAGAAACTATATCTAAACACTAACTCTGAGCGTTTATGAAACAATTTCTATTCAGCTTGAAGCATGAATTTTTTAGACACATAATGTCTTCAAACTCAGCATGGCAAGCCAGATAGCTTCTGATATCAGTTCAGTATCACCACATAGTAGAAGCCTCTGCAATATATATCATTGAACGAAAACCTCAAAGGTACATTTATGAAAAACAAAAACATACACTTTGACAGTGTTTTTGGTAAAACGCCATCTATTGATCATAAATACAAGTGTTAGCAAGTTTAACTTGTTTTTTTTTTGTTTTTCATAAATGTACCTTTGAGCTGAATAGAAAGTGTTTCATAAACGCTCAGAATTAGTGTTTAGATCTAGTTTCTTATTCCTGTCCTTCACTGATGATAGCAAATCAGCTTGAAATCATGATCTGAAGGTGGAACTAATGATAGAGATAATGTATGCTTACTCTGATCCTTATGTAAACAAACATACGCTTTGACAGTGTTTTTTGTAAAACGCTATCTATTGATCATAAATACAAGCATTAGCAAGTTTAACTTGTTTTTTTGTTTTTCATAAACGTACCTTTGAGGTTTTCTTGCAATGATATATATTGCAGAGGCTTCTACTATGTGATGATACTGAACTGATATCAGACCCATATAGCTTTGTGGCTTGCTATGCTGAGTTTGAAGACATTATGTGTCTAAAAAATTCACGCTTGCAAGCTGAATAGAAATTGTTTCATAAATGCTCAGAGTTAGTGTTTAGATCTAGTTTCTTATTCCTGTCCTTCACTGATGATAGCAAATCAGCTTGAAATCATGATCTGAAGGTGGAACTAACGATAGAGATAGTGAATGCTTACTCTGATGTTTATGTAAACAAACATATTCTTTTACGGTGTTTTTGGTAAAATGCCATCTATTGAACATAAATACAAGTGTTAGCAAGTTTAACTTGTTTTTTTGTTTTTTATAAATGTACCTTTGAGGTTTTCTTGCAATGATATATATTGCAGAGGCTTCTACTATGTGATGATACTGAACTGATATCAGACTCATATAGCTTTGTGGCTTGCTATGCTGAGTTTGAAGACATTATGTGTCTAAAAAATTCACGCTTGCAAGCTGAATAGAAATTGTTTCATAAATGCTCAGCGTTAGTGTTTAGATCTAGTTTCTTATTCCTGTCCTTCACTGATGATAGCAAATCAGCTTGAAATCATGATCTGAAGGTGGAACTAACAATAGAGATAGTGAATGCTTACTCTGATGTTTATGTAAACAAACATATGCTTTTACGGTGTTTTTGGTAAAATGCCATCTATTGAACATAAATACAAGTGTTAGCAAGTTTAACTTGTTTTTTTGTTTTTTATAAATGTACCTTTGAGGTTTTCTTGCAATGATATATATTGCAGAGGCTTCTACTATGTGGTGATACTGAACTGATATCAGACCCATATAGCTATCTGGCTTGCTATGCTGAGTTTGAAGACATTACGTGTCTAAAAAATTCACGCTTGCAAGCTGAATAGAAATTGTTTCATAAATGCTCAGAGTTAGTGTTTAGATCTAGTTTCTTATTCCTGTCCTTCACTGATGATAGCAAATCAGCTTGAAATCATGATCTGAAGGTGGAACTAACAATAGAGATAGTGAATGCTTACTCTGATGTTTATGTAAACAAACATATGCTTTTACCGTGTTTTTGGTAAAATGCCATCTATTGAACATAAATACAAGTATTAGCAAGTTTAACTTGTTTTTTTGTTTTTTATAAATGTACCTTTGAGGTTTTCTTGCAATGATATATATTGCAGAGGCTTCTACTATGTGGTGATACTGAACTGATATCAGACCCATATAGCTATCTGGCTTGCTATGCTGAGTTTGAAGACATTATGTGTCTAAAAAATTCACTCTTGCAAGCTGAATAGAAATTGTTTCATAAACGCTCAGAGTTAATGTTTAGATCTAGTTTCTTATTCCTGTCCTTCCCTGATGATAGCAAATCAGCTTGAAATCATGATCTGAAGGTGGAATTAATGATAGAGATAGTGAATGCTTACTCTGACGTTTTTGTAAACAAACATACGCTTTGACTGTGTTTTTGGTAAAACACCATCTATTGATCATAAATACAAGCATTAGCAAGTTTAACTTGTTTTTTTGTTTTTCATATATATATATAAAGCAACAATTAAGATTAGAGTTTTTCCAAAGATAATGTGTATATGAATTTAAAATGTTACATGTGATATATAAATTACTTGACAAACAGTCTGAGAGGTTGGTCAGATGTCTGGGCTTATTGATGTTTATGATTGGGTTGTAAGCATGATATACATACTCCTTGGAAGCTTCCATTATTTCCTGTTCAGTTACATATAATTTGAGTTATTTACTTATTTACAGCTAATATAAAACAAAACATTTAATTATCTATACATTACTGGAATAATTTTATAGTCCGATTTATTTATTTTTTATTTAAAACTAATTTGTTTGCTTTTAAACTGAAATTGACTTTATTATAATTATATTATTGTTATTATTGATGTAATAACTTTTATGTTTACATCAAATTTTCCTGAGTAAATTATTAAAAGAATAATGAACAGCATGCAAGCCCAATAACATACATTCTTGCATAACAAATACATTTATTCTTATCTATCTATTCACAGAAGAAACAAGTCGAGAAACATTACTATGATAAGATACTATAAGGTTTCAATTGTTAGTATTAAATATTTGATAAGGTGCAATATATAATCAAACTATTAAATTTTGCTATATAAAGATATAGCCTAGCATGGACCTGTTTCAATTATTTTATTATATTCATATCTAGACCTTAATGACTATATTTAAAATTCATGATGTCATTTCTGCCTTCCACTTTATATAATTAACTTCTCTATTCTTTATTAGTTTCAAAGAGAATTTATTTAGAAAAAAAAACAGATAAATATAGTTAGTTATTCAAGATAAAGAATTGGCATTAAATTGTATGTAGGAGTAGGGGAGGTTACAGTAATTGGTTAAAAAAAACTAGAATGATTTAGTGACAATGATGAAAAAGTGATAAGCATAACTTATTACAATTTGGACATTTTCCATATGAGAAAACAAGTTTCTACATATATATATATATATATTTGCTGGAGAACATTTTTTGTCTCTTATTTTGATTATTTCAGATTTATTTTTGAAATTGGGGATCTTGAACAAATTGAATAAAAAATACATGATTATTGTAGAAGAGTTTTAATAGTTGCCTAGAAATTACAGTCATGCAGGCAATGTAACTAAGCTGCAAGAAGCTGCAAATATGTCTGAACATGCTCAAGCTTGGTCTCTGATTTTAATTTTACCCAATGTGTTACAGAAAAGAGAGAGTAGTCTATGAAATGAATGATTAAAGCAAAAATGGCATGTCAGAAACCACAGTGTAAAAAGTATGAAGGTGGATATTTTGATGTTAAGGGAAAGCCCTCTGACCATGCTATTGACAATGGCAGAATAAAAGAGAATGAGAATGTCTAATGGAAAAAATGATAATGTGATGTCTGTAATGCAGAACAACTATGGAGAAAGTGTTTGATGGTTGCTTCCTTGTGGATATTTGGCAAAAAACATCTATGTTACAATCTTCTATATAAAAAGATATTGGTGGGAAGAGAATCCATATTTATTTTAATAAGAAAGTGCAGATTTTTTAAAATTTAAATTTACTTTAAAAATAAAAGTTTCCCTATTTTTTCAAATGCAAAGCCTTATAAGGATTTAATCCATTATTTTTGCAAATATGAAAAATATTCACCTTGTACATCATAGTACATAGAATATAAATATAGTAATGTGGATTTCTACAAAGTTTGCATTTGGGAATGATTTTGTGAATGAATGAATGTGTTGTTATTTTTTCTATGCATTGTATTTATATAAGTTCTAGCAATTCTAGACTGTTTCATTGAAACCGAAAATGATTTTAATTCTCTTGTTTATATCATAGACCACATATGACATCAATGTTGTTGTTATATCTTTTATATTTCAGAAAATGCAATGTTGGCAGTGAACTCATATTTAATTTGATGAGATATTTAGAATATTTGGGTTCAAGATGTCCAATGCTTGAATCTTTTCAGATGTTGTTTATTATTAATCTTCAAAACTCATGAGGTGCTTGTTAACATCTGTATTTGAGTATAATGTGATAGTTTTTTTAAATAGGTGCATTTTTTATGGGTGAATTCTGTTTTAATGTATATGCAATAGCTTAAGAATTGTTGTCCAATGTTTTGAATGTTATTATAAAAAATTGTTTTAATTTGAGGTAGAATTTATTTTATGGTTGATAGGAGATTAACTGTTTTCTGTATTTTGTATATGTGCGTTGAATGTAAACATAATCCATTGACGCTAAAGTTTGCCTATAATTTTTTGACTGAGAGACCAGAAATTTTTTCTCCTCACAGACACTTGTAGTAAAATGTTTTTTACAAAAATTATTGGAATGTGATATGTAATTTTTGTGATGATTAACATGTTGACAAGTGATATTTTGGTGTATAATGAGATGTATACTTTTGATAATATTGTTTTTTATTTACTGTACGTGTTTCTCCTTTATTTTCCTGTTAAGCTATATATATATATTTATAATCTATATATTGATTTATCACACTAATACTTTGAAATAAATTTTATTACTTATGTTTGTATTAGTATGTAGATATACAGAAATTAATAGACAGAGTCAGCACTACCATGTGGGTAATAAGCACTTTTATGTAAAAAAAAAAACTTTTAGTGGTCTTCCCCCAATTTATGAAATAAAATTTGTAAATTAAAACAAAATAAATTCTATAAAATTTTATTAAAAAACACAGTAGAATATTTAATTACTTTAATAAAATCTTATTTAACAAAAGATATAGAAACTATAGAAATAATTATAAATTCATTATTACATTATTTACAAACACTTTTTTATTTATACATTAATTACCCTTACTTTGTGATCACACAATTATTAAATTGTTAATACTTATGGTATCTAAAATACCATTTTCAACAGATATAAGTGATAAATCAATTAGGCATTCTTATTTCATTTTAGAATATAGATAATTTTTAATTTGGAAAAACATCTTTCCCAGAAGGAAAACAGTTCAAGTTAAGTAAATGTGCAGTACAACTGCCACTTTCAGAAAAGTCTCAATTTATTTTGATATCTATATATAATTTAAAGCAGATCTGTAAAGACTCTATATGCCTCATTACTTACTGGGGTTGACTCCCTAGGGTGAGATGTCTAACAATCTTCTCTTGCTCCATCTCAGCCTCTGAAGTCTGAATGATCTTGCAGTGAATCCTTCATTAGCAAGAGTAAAGACAATTTTTAGTTTTATTTTTTTCTTAAATTTTGGTTTATTTCCATATTTTCTGGAATATAATAATCATCATAAGGTGATGTACCTTTCACATTCTGTTAGAACTACCCAACTAGGTCAACATTAACTTGCAATAGTCATAATAATACTGATGTAATTATTACATTCAATTAGCATCAACTAGTCCAATTAATTTGTTAAAAATAGCTGTTTGTTTTAAAAATCCATTGGTTACTTTTAATTCGGACTCTCTCATATATACATATACTTTCTATTAACAACGTTAGCTTCCCTTATTTGTATTTATATATTGGACTATTTCCATCATCTAGTATTGAGAATTGAATGTCTTTACAAAAATGTAACTTTATTTATTTAAATTTTTAAAGTACATTTAACTCATAGTAATAGCAAATGTTAGTACATGCACTAACAGCTGAATGTAATTGGAAAATTTAAATAAAGCTTAATTTTTCTAAAGATATTCAATATTTAATATTAGATAATGGAAATAGTCCAATATATAAATACAATTAAAGTACCATCTACCATCAGGAAAACACTAGCTTCTCTTATAGTTGTTTGATAATAAAATATACCACTCCATTATTTAATTTTTTTAACACTTATTAATATCTTAGTCATATTAAACAAACTCATATTATACTTTATTATACACTCTATGGTTTAGAAATTAAGGATTTGTTTAAGGGGAAAAGTTTAAAATTTTCATACTTATATTGTTTATTTGATAAATTTTTAAAAGTCATTAAAATGCATTTGGACTGTATTTTGTTAAGGGTCAATTATGAATTTTTAGCTAAGAAAAAACCTTGCAACAATCCAAATATAAAAAAAAAACAGATTAGTGAAATACAAAAAATCATACCAATATTAAAAATAAAAATAAAAGATAATATCAGTATTAAAAAATTGCATTTAGCACCAGAATCAATCCCTGTACACTTATATTCCAAAGTCTGGCCCTTTTAAAACACTACATTGATGATGATGATGATAATAATAATAATAATAATAATAATAATAATAATAATAATAATAATAATAATAATAATAATAATATATATAACTAATAAATGCTATAATGATTGTCCAATATTTTACAGAATTATTGTAATTATTATAAAGCGATTTTTTTAAATATTTATTTTTAAATAAATTGTTAGTAATAACATCACTTTTTATATAAATTAGGATATCTAAATAAAAGTAGAATGTACAATATTGACAGCAAAATGGCACCCATGTGTTCTGTTTAGTGCAATCATAGAGTACATAATTGTTATTATATTTCAAACAATTATCACAAGTCTGAATAAAAAAGTAATCCACTTCTATTTAAATAAAAAATAGTTGGAATTGGAATATGTTTCTAACAATGGAGTGATTAAAAAATCTAAACGTTTTCATTTACATATAAATTTTATTAATAATCGTAGTGATTTGGTGTCCCATTATGAAGCATCTTTGTGCCCCACACAACCTGCAAATTTATATGTGGTAACCTAGATAGTACTATGATGTTAGGTAGAATGTATAGTACAGCTGTTTTAACATTTCATTTATAACTGGTCAATTAAATTTAAATTAGTTATGTTAAAACCCAAATATTAGTTAATTATTCACACATATATAAAAGCCAATATTTATGAAATGTATATATATGAGTGTAAAATAATTTACAAGTAATTTTAAATGTAATTTATTTAATTAAATGCATATTATTAGTATTAGTTTAATTAAATAAAAATAAATTTAGTTTTTATTTAACAAAAGAATTTTTTTAACATTCATTTTTAAAAAGTTTTTTCTTAAAAAGTAATGAATACAAAGATCCAGAATAAATATTATGTGAGATCGCTAAAATTAAAATAATTAAAACTGACCTGACAAACAAAAGATTCTAATTTCAGATCTCTGAAAAACAAATTTAATCTTTTGGAAAAGTATTTTTAATTAGAAAATAATGTTATTGCGTGGAAGACTATAGATATTTTACTGTTTTTAAACTAAAAACTCCCATCCGTCAAAGATGATATAAAAAGAAAAAAAAAATGTAATCCATCGATTGTAGATATTAACTAGTGCATTGGTGGTCGAGAGGTCAGCGCGATTGCCTTGCACTTGCAGGCAGTTGCCCGGGTTGTGGTTTCACGTCCCGGCCGATGCTATGACACTTAAAAAAAAAAAAAACTAGTGTAAATTCGGCACACTTTTTAAATAAATGGCTGTGGATATATTTGAGCATTTATGTTAGTAATAGAATATAATAGAATCTGTATACATCCTAATATTCTCTTAAAAACAAATAAATAAAAGTAAAGAATTACTTTGACAGTTTGATTTATTCACAAAATTTTAATCTTTTAATACCGGTATTCATCATATAGAATTATTATTATTCTATAATAAGGCTGAATTCAAGAAGGAACGTTGTAATGCATCCTTTTCCTCTCCCAAAGTCATCAAAATATATGGATTTCTGTTTATCATGATAAAAAAGCCATGAGTTTGGGATCTAAGAGTCACATTTGATTTGCAAGCCACAATTTGCTACAACTTCAATTGTGTCAAACTATTGAGAGAAAACTGTTAGCATTGTACAACAGATCATTTTAGCAGTCATCATCATCACCACCAACCATAATCAGTACACTGCATGAAGGTCTTTCCAAGTTTAATCCATCTTCTTCGATGTTTAGTTTCTCTTCTCCAAATCACCCCTGCACACTTTCTTATTTCATCCATCCATCTCATATATGTGTGGTCTCTTTCTGGGTCTTTTACAATCTCTTGGAATCCAGTTTAAGATCTCAATTGTCCATTTATTATCATCTCTTCTAGCAATATGTCCATCCCCACTTCACTCCAGTTTTTAACAGTAGTTTTATAGAAGTACTAAGGATTTACTTCAAATTCCAATGTTCTGTCAACAATAAATTTTGTACTTTCAATCTAAATAGTGTCTGAATAACTCAACCATTAAAAATTTTCATTATCTCTGCAAATATATATATATATATATATTGTAACCAGACCCGCGTATACAATATATATATATATATTTATAATATATATATTGTAACATTATTAAAGTAGCTCAAATATTATAGATTCAATTGTAACTAAATTTACGAGATCAAAAGAATTTTAAGATAATACCTGAGTAGTCTATAATATAGAGACCATAATATTATAACTTAATAAACGAAAGAATTGTAGCTTTTCTTTTATATCAAAGAGAAAAGAATTAAACATTGTAACTTGCTGAGCATAAGCTATTAAACAAAAGATCAGACTGAGTTATCAATCATATTAAGGGTCATTGGATTCAATGAAACATACTTCTATAATTAGATTTCTCAAGATATCACAGTATCAGTAACTATAAACAATAATTATTCAGAACAAACTATTATAACACAGGTATATGGAAATCAAGTGAGTGAGTACACAGGTAACTCAATCAAATATCTCTCAATATATCCAACTGTAGATTTTACTCACTCTTATCTCTTGGTTGGATCTCAATTGCATATCTACATGAACAACAAGTGAATATGGTCTATCAGGGCGCCAATAGGTTAGCTGGACTAGACAAAGTTATATTTATAACTTTTTCACATGTACTGGGTTTGAATCCCTTTTTGGTACTTTATTTCTAATAAAAATGGAGGATTTTGCTTTTAGACCCATAATCACTGTATGCAATAATATTTAGTTAAACATAAAACATCCTTAAACTAAAGTGGAGTATACAAAGTTTATCAGATGGTAATCATTTCTTAGATCTCAACATAATAAATGCGTTTCAATATTTTTCTTTACAAGTTTTACTAGCTCAGATTATTATTATTAATTTAGGATGGCAATTCACTCATCCTTGCATGAAATAGATGATGGAATGGTGGTTATTATAATAATAAGAAGAAATCAATATTTATTTATTTAAACAACTCATTAATTAAAACGTGACGATGATGATAATGATAATGGTTTCAACCACAGCTTTAGGACTAAGCCTAAACATAAAACCTAATTCTTATAAAGAAATTCATAACTATTGCTTAATTTTAGTACATCTAATTGGAACTTAAATAGCTAATATTCACCTTGATGATGAATGATCACACTTAATAAAGACTACTCTTAATGAAATATATACGCCTCGTTTAATAAAATAAACTAATATTTATTACTGCATTTCTAACATATACATAAAAATTTCTATATCTACATGAAAATTGATATCAACAATAACAACAATAATCATAATCGACTGTTTTAAAATCATAACATTAATTTTAAATTCTTCCCCCTTTCCCGTAAATGTATTTCAAATTGGATGTCACATTGACCATGATTTTCACTCCACGAGAAAATGTCTCAAAAAAAATAAACACTCTTTTTTTCTCTCTCTTTCGCACACATACCTTTATAAATCTAACATGTAAATAGAATGACGAAAATAAATGTTAGTAAAATTGGAAAGAGCAAGTTTTAGAAACAAGTTTTAAATTATTTTTCTCCCCCTCTCTTCTACCCTCTGAAATAGCTTTAACTTAAAACACAATACTCTAATATTCCTAATATTGCCTATTGTTTTACTTTCACACACAATTACATATACGCAACAAGTATTATATTTATGTATGTGCGTGTTCTATCCCCATAATAACACAAATATTATTTAAAACAAAATAATAATAATATAAAAAAAATGTGTTACATATTAATAACATTTCATAACTTTAAGTTAATAACAATCATAATTTTAGTACATATATGGAGCTTATGTTTATCATTATTAAGAAATTCTGGGTTTCAATTGATCTTGGTTGTTTTAAAAGTTCTTTAAATAAAAATATACCACTCTGTTGCTAAAATTTTACTAAGTCTCTGATATTATAAAGAAAATATATAAAAAATTTATGCTACCAGTTCCATTCTTTGGCCGCGACTTCCAATGATTCAAATTTATCTTGTTCAATGTCTATCTTTGGCAGCACAATTTCTGTGTTTCTTTGGAACAATCTCTTTCTTGAGGTGTATAATTATTTGATGATGATGATCCTATTGAGGTTATTTGCTTTAGTGGATAATTTGGAAATCATTATATTAACTTTTCTTCTCTTCCTGTCAAGCATGATTCTTTTAGTGGATGAAGTACAGCAGTTGTTTTCACGTTTATAAACTTTCTGTAGTTTAAACTCAGTTACTGGAACAATTAATTGGACTTGATGATTTACTATTTATCTGTAGATTAATCATTTTTCTTCTGATTGCCTTCAAATGCGAGTGAATGCTTTCTTATTTCTATTTAAAAATATCTGATTTCTCTCGGTCAGTTGAAAGGTGTAGAATATTATTTTTCAGACAAGACATCTTTTCTTTTCTATATGATGTGCTAGTTGATGATGAATCTGGTAGACAGATGGAAAAATATATATTTTTCTTAGACCACCATCCTTATATTTTCAATATTCAAAGCTTGATATTAAAAAAAAATATATTTTTTAAAAAAAAAGGTTATCTAGCAGAATTAAAAATGTTTGTCTGCTTTAGTTTCAATAATTTTTAAAAAGTCTCTCTAACAATATCAACTGATTTTCCAGACTGCTTTTATATCCGATTTTTTTTCTATTTTTGGCCTTTAATTAGATTTATAACTTATTTTCAACCAAATCGTTTTTTAGTTGAATAGTATGAAAAATCTCAGTATCCTGATTTTTAGACAAACTTTTGTTTTGATGGGAAAAATAGTCTTAATCCTTTTTTACACCTATGTAACATCTCACATTTGGGCTTCTTTCTTTTGATCTTATGATGAGACATTTTTAAAATTAGACTTCTCACATCGTCTCTAAGTTTTTAACAGAAAAACAACCCTTATAATACAAAAAAATTGTTGAGTAAGAAAAAAAATAATATAACAGATTTTCTTCTTTTTCTCTCAATATTTAATAAATGTAGATATATTTATGTGATGTAACACACACACTCCATCATTCAAATCATGTATAAACTGACATTAAATAATCTAATTGTTAGCCTAGTAATTATAACCCTAATATTTAAAATTAAATCCTCAGCTTCTAAATCCAAATTACAATTATAGAAAAGCAAAAATAGAAGTACAGAATAAGATATTAAAATTTAGCATGTGTAGGTTAGTTTTAAAGAAAGTTAATATGTGTAATTTAAAAGTGGCTAACTAAATAGCTTTTATAACACACTGCCTATACATATGCGCTATAACTCGATTTAAAAAATTTAACCATTGAATAACCAAATGTGTGTACTACTCTTTTTGAGATTTCTTAACACACAAACAAATCAAGAATATAATTGTTCCTCCACTCTCTTTCTATCTTAAGCTTTTAGAACTGGATCTTGTAGGGTTTAAACTTGGATGCCCTACAGCTTCCTTTTTATATAAAAATGTGAGGATGATTTTTGTTTTACATTTTCTTTTATGCACATTGCTACAAATTTAGCTACTGACTAAATTGTAATGGTACAACATATATATGTCTGAAATAATACCAAACATCATGAATAAATTCAAATATAGTGTATAAGTATTTTGAAAGCTACCCTAAATACTAGTGAATGTCAGAATGTATCAATCATAGAAGCCTACCACAATCCAAAAATCTACAATATAGTATGATATAACTTTTTCAATATTTCTAAAATGATTTGTAAAGCCAGCAATTGCAAGAGGTAGAGATAATGCTTTTTAATGTGATACTTTTGCAAAATCAACTATAATTTTAGAATTTGGTCCAAAGAAGGCATGAACTATAAGTGAGTTCTAATTTTAATTTTTAAAGCATGACAAATTAATTCCTATTCAAAAATTTCTAGTTAGAGGATAGTTATATCATATTGTATTTTAATATTGTTTAAATTTTGTGTTTTAAATTTTATAATATTAAATTTAAATTATGAGTTATGCTATAATAAAAGAGGAGATTGAGTTTGTGAAATTGATGTAGATAAAATTTATAATTGGATATGAATGATTTTCATATTATGTTGTAATAATGCTCAACTACTTGCCTATTTTTTTTTATTTACATTTTATTGAATAAAAGAAAATATAGATTTTAAATATATTCCACTTAGTAAGTTTAGCTAGTAGAATTAATATAAAAATAAAAGAAAATAATGTGGATTCTTAAGTTATTATATTTAAATACAATTATAAACATTATTTTAACATTCATTAAAATTTTAAAATGAAAATACCAATTTAACATATTTAAAAAAAAGAAAAATTAATAAATTTTAAAGCAGAATTAACAAAGCAACGCCATTTAAAACAATTCTTATACTATTACACGCTAGTATATAAGAGTAACTATAAATTTATATGAATAAGGAAAAAATAAAAAACCCAATTAATAGATTTATTTTTAAGTTAGTATATCAAACAATTAATAAGGATAATTATATGATGAAGTTTACTTTGTTTATTATGATAAAATATGTTTTAGTAAATTCTGTTTTAAGATATTTGAACAGACATTAACAGTCTATATGCGGAAAAGTTATGAGATTATAAATTAAATGTCCATATGACATCAAATACAGAATTTGGCTTTAAATTTATATATACTGTGTATCATGTTTGTAAAAAAAATATTTTGTAGTTATATGTCACAGATTACTCAATGATCCAGGAAGACTGAACAATCTGTAGTCACTAAAGAATTACTTTTGCAATAAGCCTATAAACTTGAAAAAAATGAGAATATTGGTTTAAGAAGTTTGAATAGATCCTTTGCACTAACTTTCCTTGCCTTAGCTATAGATATTTGAAGATAGACTTTAAATAAGTTGATTGATATGCTTTTAATGGGTAATGCCTTTGTGCATGAGATAACCAGATTTATAAATATATGATATAAAATTTTCTCATGTTAGAACTTGCCATTAAAAAAATATGTATTTACATTAGAATATGCATTCAATATACTATATTTGTAGCAACAAAATTTAAGAATCAAGTTATAAGCACTTCTTACTGATTCTTAGATATTTAAAGTTTAAATAAATAGGAATGTTTCTGCATTATATAAATAAACTCTTATATTTGTTGTATTAGATAGAAGTCTTATTGTTTAATGTTGACTATTTTGTTGAGTTAATCATTAGTGACAGCACTTATTAAAGAAACAGGAGTGAATTTATAAATCATTAAATCCAGCAGTGAATTTGTTTTACAGACAGTTGCAAGTGTTAGATAGATTATAAAAGTTAGAGATTAATTAATATGATCAAAATCAGTTGATTTAACAGATTAATAAATTTGTGTAGAATAAAGTAATTTAAAATTATAGATCTGGAAATCTGATAGAACGTAAATAAAATTATACCCAATAATTTTTGCTATAATCTTTTCTTTAGATATTATGTTAATTATTTGTATTTAATATAAAGAAATATTTAAGTAGTTGTATTATATGATTCTATATTAACTTGCCCTGTCTGTGTTTCCATCAGGATGTCCACAATTGGGAATTTTTAACCATGAAAAAAAATTCTCATTTAGAACCTGAACTCCCATCCTCGTGCTTTCCAAAAAAAAAAAAAAAAAAATCCTTACTAATTAAATCAATTGAATATTATGTTTGTAGAGTAAAAATTTATTAATATTCTTTTAACTCATACTTAATTAATTAAAAATAAAATTGTCTACTATAATCTGAATTATTCTTCTGAAATTACATTTTTAAATTACATTATACATGTCAGCGCATAGCGCTGGGACGTGCAGAGAGGGGAACTGATGGTTTTGCCGATCCAAATGATCACCCAAAGATGCACTACTCTGATCAAACATTTTAAAATTACATTATACATGGCAGTGCATAGTGCTGTAATGTGCAGGGAGGGGGACTGATGGTTTTGCCAATCCAAAGGATCACCAAAAGATGCACTACTCTGATCAAACAAAATAAAAATAAAAACATTCCATGACAACATTTTGAAAACTATTTTTAAAAAATTTATGAAACAACATTATTTAATAAACTGTAAGAATTCCATTTTAAATTACATTCTACATTTTAGCATGATGCTTTTGCCGTCTGATCAAACCAAGCCTATGCTTTTAAAAACAATGGAAAACCTCAGCCATTTTAGTAGTCTTGTAGCTGTTCTTATGCAAAATTCCTTTTTCACATGAATTCCGTAAAATGGTGCTGGGACATACACTTTTTCAACTTGTCTCACCTTAAAAAGATGTATAGGGAAACACAGCAATGGATTTACAATTATTACTATCTAAAACTATGTTAGGTTGTGTGAAAAATCATTACTTTGAATGTATGTGAAAGGAGTTATGGCCACTTGGATTCTATACACCCTCACATCATACTGTAGCAATCTGTGAAGTGTGTGCTTTTTGTATAGTATCATGAAGAACAAAAGCAATGCCATCTAAGCCTGCTTTATGGCTAATATAAACAGAACTGTTTTATAGACTGCATAAATGGTATATTTTTGTGCTTTAGCATAGAATCAGCATCATCAAGTGGTGTGCGATGGCTAATAGCTCATAAAAATAGAAATGCATTCTCAAACTACTTAATAATGGAATCTCAGACAAATTCTTTCCTATGATACAAGTAAAAAATTAATGAGATAATTTAGTCAAATATTATTAGTCATCATTATAATTACCAGATTAGAAAATCGAGATACTGTTTTTATCAAAATTAATTGAATTTTTGGGTTTATTTAGTAACACAAAGGGAAGGGAGATGGTTTTAGTAGTAATTATCTCTAAAGGGTCTTGGGTAGATAACAATTATAGCTAGTTTAACAAAAATGAATATTAGTTTAAATGGTTTTATTTTTATAAATGTATTATTAAATATTGATTATATGAAATGCCAATAGAATTATGGCAATAGCATAACAGCAAAATATTCAGTTAAGACAAATCTGATTAGATGACTAAATGGCATAATTCATTAACCCACTATAATTCATTTTGAAATAGGTTTGTAAATCTGTTTGCTATATATGTATTAAAGAATTTGTTATCACCAATATTATCTGATATGTACAGAGGTATTACTCAGAATGTACAATTCTACTAGCAGTTACTATCTCGACTAGTGACTTGCTGCTTGAATTCCATAAATTAACTGTCTTAATCATGCATGCAGTTCTTTATAATGTTGAACTACAATGCAGCATATTCTTTTGCAGTAATTTAATTCTCTATTAACTTTTCTTCATTAACTTTGCTCGATAATGCTATTTTCAGCATATTGCACTAGACATACTGCTGTTTTGCTTGTTAGTACTTTGCACACACACTGTGCATTGTAATGCTCTTTATTGCTCTTTGGCTATGGTGTTTATTGCTCTAGATGGTCAACCTCGATTAATGTGATCTGATTTATGTAGTTTTAATATTGTCCTCTTGCAAATTAGCATATATAGGGCATTTTTTGTTTGCATAATTTTAGTTATGTATATTAATTATTTCTAGAGTGACACTTTAATGTCTTTTATATTGATTAATTTTATAACACACACTTAATGCACATTTATTTATTCTTTATGCATTAGTGATATACAGTTTTTTCAGCCAAATATAATATAACCAATATAAAATAAATATTCACAGTTCATGTGACCACAAAATCCACACACATATACAAGTGTTTTAATAAATAATGATAATTTTAAATATATGTAATTGCAACATAAGAAACTACCTCCCACTGTGATTTGTAACGCCAACAATTAAAAAGATAGAATAATAACAATCTATCTTTTAGCTCTTTTATTATATAAGCTTAACTTTTTGATGTTCAAATTATAGAATGAATTTGACCTACTATTTTAAATTAAATTTGACCTACTAATATAAATTATGTCTAAAGATTATTAAAACAAAAACTCATTCTTGTTTCTCTGAATATATTAATAATGATTTCAGATCATTTAATCTGTGTATGAGGGGTCAGATTGACCTTAGGTCAACATGGGTGTGACTAGAATCTCGGCCTTAGGATGGCCGTTGAGCATTCCATCATCAGATTTTCAATTGGATGGACAGTTGAAAAGTTAGAGTGCGGAGTAGATTGAAGCCTGTCCATTAAAGTATGAGGATTGGCTATCTTAATATATATCTGAGCACTTATAGCATATATGTATAGATATGATAATCTGGACCAACTGATGATTGCTGGTTTAGCATGAAATACGCATATCGGTGATTATTTATCTTTTCAACATATATGTGTTTAAGTGTGTCAGTGTTATGAGATAGTGTGGAGAGTGGTGGGCCGTGTAAAGTCTGTGCTCATATACCCTATATATTACATATATAAACACAGGTATATAATAAGCCTGTGTGTTTCAGTTAAATTAAAATAATAAATCAAATTTGCCATATAGTTTAAAACTTTGTCAAAAAAACCAAATGTTAGGATTCTATTGCATTTTCCTGAAGGAGTGCGATAATGATATTTTAATCATATTTATATACTGAATTATTTCTATCATCAAATATTATGTATTGAATGTTTTTAGAAAAATTAAAGTTTATTTAAATTTCCAGTTACATTTCAACTGTTAGTAATAGCACACAGATTAGTATGTGATCAATGTTTTGAGTGGTATTATTCTCTCTTTTTCAGATGTTGCTGGCTTAACCAGTGACACTACTAGCATGGGAATCAAACCTGGACCCTTAGATTCTTGAGTATTGAATTTTAATGTAACACTCTAACCAACTTAGACATAACTTAGTAGGTTTGTTGTTATATAAGCTTAATTTTTTGATGTTCACATTATAGGATAAATTTGGTCTACTATTTTAATTTATATGCAGTGATTGTTAAAACTAAGACTTGTTTTTGAACCTCTGACTATATTAATCGTGATTTCCAATCATTTAGTGCGCACATAAATTCAAATAAGAAATCAAATTCACTTTATAGTTTAAAACTTTGTCAAAAAACCAATCTAATACAACAACAAAAGATAAAATGGTAGCATTATATCCTTTCGTATTTGTTGAGTTACATAACTTGATGGGAGGTATTGATTTCCGTTACAATTTCCATATATGTGTCCAAGTAATTTCATATCTTCGTTTATTTGATTTTCGTAACTGTTATCTTGTAATAAACAAAAGAGGATTAATTGGAATTACAACTGCAATTAATAATTTTCAAGTTACATGTTTCTGTGCTGAAATATATCTTCATATCTTTATTAATTGAAAGTGGATTTATTTTTAATATATTTAAACATTAAAATTCTAATTTAATATCTCCTTATTTTTCATTCTGAATTTCAATTCAGTTTTATAGAAATTAGAGCTTTTGTTTAATGCTAAAATAAATAAAAAAATCATTAATGTTATTAGAAGTTCTGAAAATAGAACATTTTCCCTTTAACCCCCCCACCCCCGAAAACAATATTAATTAATTAACTATTTACATTTATCAATTTATTTAAGAATGGGACTTAAATGTCTCATTTTTGTATACTTCAAACAAAGTTTGCACTGTTATTATAAAACAAATTGACATTTTGGAAAAATTCCCCTAATTTAATTTGAATATTTTCCTTGTTATTATTTTCTAAATGATTGTTTTAATGGCAACCATTTTTAATTACCTTACTATATTTAAAATATATTGAAAAATTATTGTGACTTAAATAAATTATTTTATTATGAAAAGTAATTAATTGTTTTATATATTATTAAAAAATATTTAAATCACATTGAAAATGCTTGTAATATCTGTATATATTCTTTCTAATATGTGATCATTTCTTTATATAAATAAATAATGTAAGTTTCTGAAAGTCGTAGTAAATTTGGCAGTGTTCACTGATGATGATTAAGTGTTTTAGCCAATTAATCCTATGACTTTTGCCAAAACAATCTTTGTAAGTACAAAACTTGCTTATCAGCTGATTACATACACACACCCATTCATATGTGTATGCCAAAATTAACCCAAATTCACAACTAATTTGACTAGCCAAAGAAAAATAAACTCTAAAACACAATCAATAGTTTCACTGCTACAAGCAGACTTTTTAAAGAAAAATAAATTCTAACATAATCATGATTTCATTGCTATAAGCAAACTTCTCGGAGAAGTCTGCTTTTAACAGTGAAACCATTGGTTGTGTTTTAGGTTTATTTTTCTTTGACTAATCTGGTTGGGTTGTGAATTTAGAATAATTTTGATCATTTTTATTGATTAGTTTAGCTTTAGGCTTTTAGTATATATATATATATATACCGGATACTCAATCTATTCTGATACAGGAGGGCGCCACCAGACCACTACGGGTCTGGAAAATTTGTTTACTGTGATCTGATGATGATGGTTTGCGCCGACTAGACCCAGGGAGAAACAAGAGATCTTAAATTGTTTAGACAATTGAGACAAAAGCACAAAGACAAACGTCAGCCAAATTAAGTTTAAACATATTTCATAAATTTTATTATGAGAAAATAAATTATTAAATATAAGTTTATGACACAAGAGATGGAGGTTAACTCAGGCGTGTACCAGACATACTAAAGGCAAAGCTATGACAGACTGACTGATCTTCTAATAAACAAATGTAAAAGGGAGGAAGCAAATTTCATTCAGCAGAGGATTCACCTAAACATTGGTTTTCACCTTCAGATATTTAAACCCTATGCCCCTGAAATAGATCAAAGAATCCAGCACCGAAGAGCTGTTCACGATCTAAAAATTGGTCAGACCTTGAATGTCCTTATATCGGTATGAGCTGCACCTATTACTACGTTTAAAATAACGGCGATTGATCCACCCCAAGAACAATCGAAAAATATCATTGAAATGAAGAAACAATTAAACTGGTGAATCCCAGCCAAACGATTGGCAAAAATTACTTTAAAATTAATAATTAATGGTCTCAATAAGAGACAAGTAAATGATTAGAAAAACAGTTACGTCTGTCCCAGCAAATAACGAAAAGAAAATAAACTTACAAACAAATTCTGAGTACACGCTCTGATAAATTTAAAGCACACGTAATAAATACACAAATGAATCTATCGGAGAGTGCACGGAGTACGAAAATCTTAAAAGTTGTAAACACTTTAGCAGACCGAAAGTATCGCTCACCTGTAATTTAAGAAAGGATAAATTTTATCTTCCTGCTGACGACTTCTAAAATTACAAAGAAAAACACAATTCTGATTTCCACTTTTAGAGATCTTAGAACGAAATCTCCACCTGCGAAAATCAGACAATAAAGTCGTCAGCCAAAAGATTTTTGGAGGTTTAGCAAGAGGGCAAACTTAGAGTATAAAATTAATTAATTATTAAATACTAAATAATAACAGGTAAGCATTTTAAAAGCATGACTGCCAAAGCATTTATAAAAATCTTACATAAAATAGAAAACTCACTCGTCACTCTCCAATAAACAAAACGGAAAGCAAATTAGAATCTTAAAACTAAGATTCTAAGACACACTATAAAATATTGAAAAACACAGCAAATATTAAATATGAGGCTATATTGATTTAAGAATACATATTTGTGGTTAGATTGAGTGGAGATTTAATGAGAACTAATTTACCCTGGGAAGAATAAAAAAAACGAAAATAATTACCTTTCGGTAAAAGCAATGTTCACGGAGAGTGCGCACTTTTAATTAAGTTCATTTTCAGGTTCTTTAGGCAGCAAAGTAGATGTAGAGAGGTTCCGGCTTCTTTTAGGTGTTCAAAGCATTACTGGAGCAAACTTGGAAGTCAGGGATCCGTCTTTTGTGGAGTTAGCAAGCCATTCGGTGGTGATAACAAGTATAGAATTTGTCATTTTTGCCAGCGAAAGTCTCTAATAACAGCTGATGTCCTTTAATTAAGAAATTTAAATGTCCGCGCTGCTATAACTTTTACGTGAGAAAACCACTTGTTTATCTCTCAAAAATGGATTAACTGACACTCCAAATTTTCGGGGCAATTTATACGATGCTCCATTTCCCGCAAAACACTTTCCTTGTTGTTCAATTTCTTTGCCTTAGGCAGGGCAAATATTAATCTCCCACTCAATCTATCTAGGAATTCTACCCAGGGTTTATTGAAATGAAAACAACAACATAAAAATCAAATCTCCGCTATCAAAATTGTTTACAATAATTAAAATAAAAGCAACAGGAATGCAATTAGCTAGCCAGCTTGTTTTTAAATCAAATGGATTTAAAAACAGGTGGTATATGAAAACTATTTTAAAATAAATCGATAAATATTTTTTAAAAAAATCCATTTTACATATAAATGCGTGTATACTTGGATATACGCATTCTGTTTAAATAATAATGAAATTTAAACCTTACGTTTAATGAAACTTAAAAGCTTAGTAAATTTCTTTTTTTCGATAACGCAATTGAATCAGATTTCAATCAGGTTCAATATATATATATATACCCATCAACCCTTGTAACACAGCAAATGAACAGTGCAAAGTAGAAAGAACAGCATGAAAACAGTCATGGACAACTCTCTATCCACTGCACTTTACTTCAAAATTCACAAATCTCTCAGGTTCTTTTATAGTGTAAATTTCAGATAATGAATGTAATTAATAATAATAATCATTATCTTAATAGAATAGTCTAATTAGATTACAATTATGGGGTTTGAAACTTCTTTTCTCAGGGTGAATGTTATAAGCCTAGATATCTTAAAACTTTAAATACTAGCTCAAGTTTTAATATTTTAACTGTATCTCAGGTTCACATTATACTTAATATAAAATGATAATTTTACTAGATATTCCAAAGTTCTCATATGCAATGTTTATTTAAGTTATAAATAAAGCATTTTGTATCATCATTATAACTTTATTCTTGATATTTTGAGCTTCAATCAAATATGAAATGCAAATACATAAAACTGAATATATCAATATGTAGGTGACCAATAATTAATTATTATACAAAATATTCTTTAAAGCATTTTAAATTCTACATGTATAAATATTTTATTTATCTGGCATATAAATATATCAAAGTTTATAATCTTATAATAAACAAATTTATAATAACTGCATATAGTTGAAGTAATGTAGCACGTAGAAATGATACATTTTATGCTACCCAAAGCATGACAAAAACATACTTAAAATAAATATGAATTATCAAAGCATATATCTTATTACAATGCAGGTGAAATAGATAAATAAACCAAATAAACAATAATAATAATAATAGGTGACCATTGAAATGTGCTTTTTTTAAACAATGAAGAATAAAACTTTATTATTTGTCAAGCATTGGTGGTCGAGAGGTCAGTGACTGCTGCTTTACAAGCAGTTGTCCCAGGTTAGTGGGTTCATTTACCGGCTGATGCTATGACACATGAGAAAAAAAAACAACTGTAATATTATAAGATTTTCTGGTCAATGAAAGAAATAGTAATGGCAACAAAAACAGAAATGTATTTTAATAATAACAAAAATATTTATTCACAATGTAAATAAATATTTGAGATTCATTACAATAAATATTTAAAATAATAATAATAATAATAATAATAATAATAATAATAATAATAATAATAATAATAATAATAATAATAATAATAATAATAATAATAATAATAATAATAATAATAATAATAATAATAATAATAATAATAATAATAATAATAATAATAATAATAATAATAATAATAATAATAATAATAATTTTAATTTAACAAATTAAGATAAACTATTTGTACAATTTTATGATAAATATTCCCTTTAAGTATTGCTACAAATTATAATAATAACCTTTGCATTATTATCAGATTGTCACAATTATCATCCAATACATTTCTCCAACTATTTTGTACTATGGATAAAACAATAAATATATTTATGGCTATATTATACCACTAACATAATATTAACTTCCTCATGATACCAACAGTATCTGAAGACCTGTGTGATAAAGTATTTATTTTTACATTACAAAATAGCATATTGTAGAAATTATAAGTACACCTTTACAATGCTATTAGTACCTATGATTAACCAAAAAATAGATATAAGATACACATTATAATTCAAGACTATCTAAAATATTAAATTACAATAATTAGAAAATAATCTTAAATTAAATATGCCTTGAAAATGCTCTTAAATATTCAAATATTGCAATATAGGCAAGATGTATGATAATTGATATACAAATAGGCGCCTGTTATCTATGTGCTGGCAGTGACAAAAGATTAATAAGCCACAATCTTTTTTTTATGAAGGGGTTGAACATATGTATTATCAAGAAAAAAGATATCAACACCATTGCCAAATCAACAGCTGATTTCAAGAAGTATGTCAATAAATAAATAAGCAAGGCTTAAATATAATAATAGCAATAATATATAAATAGTCATTCACACACACTCTCACATGTGTAATGAAACGTCTAATTAATTAATGTGTGTGAACTGATAAAACATGATGGTATAACAAACTACATATTATAATTTTATATACTATTTAAATTTCATATATTGACTTTGAAACAGTCTACATGTTCACATATACCACGTATAAAGGCTGTTTTAGCCATCACAACAATATCATATATAATAACAAATGCTAACCCAAACTAATCTTAATAATTATTAAAATAAAATATTTACCTGTATATATATAAATCCTTTTACATATATTTTCTCTCACCCAACCCTTGTGCAGAAAATACTATCATAAATATCCTCATAATACCATATAAAATATTAAAGAAATAATCATACAAGATAGAATTATAATTACCTAATACCAATGATAAATTTTAAATGTATAAAACATATTTATATATTCTGTTAAATTAACTGAA
>JAQFVV010012540.1:526456-586456 GCA_028023455.1 Epiperipatus broadwayi | reverse complement strand
AACAAAAATAACCATAGATTGCAAAAAATGGAGAAATAAAAGTATTTTCATTTAGAATAAATTGACATGGCTTCTATTTAGAATCAACTGGTTGTTTTATTCAAGAGAGAGAAAAAAGATCAGTCATTAAAATAAGTACATTTAACTTTTATTATTGTAAACATTATTTACAATAAGTATTATGTCTACCCATCCCTTGTATATGTATCAAATGGATTATGTCCTGTATATGAGGGGTCAGATTGACCTTAGGTCAAATATGGGTATGACAAGAATCTCAGCCTCATGGTGGCCTTTGAGCATTTCATCATCAGATTTTCAATTGGATGGATGGTTGAAGAGTTGGAGTATGGAGTAGATTGAAGCCTGTCCATTAAAGTATGAGGATTGGCTATCTTAATATATATCTGAGAACTTATAGCATATATGTGTAGAGATGGTAATCTGGACCAACTGATGATTGCTGTTTTAGCATGAACTATGTATATTGGTGATTATTTATCTTTTCAACATATATGTGTTCAAGTGTATCAGTGTTATGAGATAGTGTGGAGAGTGGTGGGCATGTGAAAGTCTGTGCTTATATACCCTATATAATAATTGTACAAAAAGTAGAAAAAAAATATAGATCATACAAAATGGAGAAATAAAATCACTTACATTTAGACTGCAAGCAGTATGAGATATCACTAAACTCATAAAACTTACACTATGTAAGGAAAATTCAAACTAATTTGATGTTTGTAAAATACAATATAAACAGGAAGGTACTGGGATGAATATGCATTGAATTGTAAAAATTTTATAAAATGAAGGAATATGAAAATTTTTTGTGGTATCACATCCAAATTGTACTTAATGAGAGTTAAGTAAGGATTTTTTAAATACAATTCTTTGATTAAAGATCATAGAAAGTTCTCTACACAGAAGATTGATACTTGATATATCTCAAATATTCTTAATTTCATTTTTTAATCATGGAATTATGTTTATGTATGCATATTATTTATTACCCATTTCAAAATGTAATCAAAATAAATATACAAAAACCTTTCTAATCAAACATTTAATGCATTTTATAGAGCAAACATGTTTAAAAAACTAATAGAGAAATCTGTATTGTTTATCAATAATTAATCGTGAGAATATGAATTTATCACAGTATAAACTGTAACATTATATTGTTAATATTAATTTCACTAGTCACTTTCTTCAAATCTTTATATCACTATCTATACTTAAATAATAATAATTGCTATCATTTTTTATTTTTTTATTCTTCCTGGCTTCTTACAATATGTCTTTTATTATTCTTTTACATCAAAATATGAACAAAATCTTTTTTCTTCTTATCATTGAAGTACATGAAAAAAATAAAATGGCATTAGTTTTCTGGTGTAAAGATTGGATTGTTGGTACAATGAATATTTCTAGGGAAAAATCATTATCAAAAATATGTATTTCTAAAATTAATCATACCAGATAATTAACACATCACTTGAAAGTAGACAAAATTATTTTATGTTAAAATGAGCAAAAAATAATTATAAAAACTGAAATTGTTAGAATTTTATGAAAATTACATAATAATAAGATGAAGTAATTAGAGTGTATTCTCTCAAAAACATTTATTAAACTAATTAATACCTACTTTACATTAATTATGAGATGAGTATAAATATGGATGGTACATTATAAATATGTATAATAAAAATTTACAATAATAGATAAGTTATGGGATTAACATTATTGAGTTAAAACAGGGTTAGATATTTGGGTTAAGTTCAGTGTTAACTCTATTAACAGGTCTGAAATAGCTTCCGTGTCTCTTGAAAAATGAATGTTGTTGCAGGAGTGTTGTCTCTTTGTTTAATCTTTTTCATGCTTTGATTAAATAGTGCGTTCTCATCCGGCTTGGGAAGTTGGTATTAGAGTGTATGAAGGCATGTTATCTATGTTTTTCTCAATTTATATAATTATAAACCTTTATTGCTGTCATATATTAAATTAACAGAATGCATGTATAAAGCATTATCATATAAAAAGATTTTCATAAAGCCTATGTTATTTTATAAGTGTAAGAAAAGTGTATTTAATTTGAAAGACATTTCTAATAATATTTAAAATAATAGTTATTCTATAATTAACAAATTTAAGTTATAATTATAAATTTATTAAACGCACATTGATTACGTAAGTAATATTTACTGAGGCTATAACCTCGATAATATGCGTGAAAAAATGCGATAATAGGGACCTCTACAGGTGTTGCTTGTGGTTAAAACACCTGTAGAGGTCCCTATTATTGCAAATTTAAAAGTTAGTAACTTTTTATTTTAGCTTTTTTAAAAAAAAAAAAAAAATATGTTTTCTTCTTTTTCTGTAATATTAAGTTAAATTATTATTTTAAGTTCGTGCCATAGAATAAAATCACATTACTTTTTCATTAAAGAATGAAAGAAAAGATGTCTCCATTTTTTTTTCTATTGAAACAATAAGAGTACCAAAACTTTTTTAAAATTAAGCAAAAGTAAATTTATTTCTAATAAAAGATACCCCCCCCCCCCCCATTTTTTCCATATGACTGAACTGAATTATTATTAAATTCTGAATAGTACTATATGTTTAAAATGTTTTCCATAATTTATATATATATATTAAATGTGTCGAATTAGATATTTTCATAGATTTATAATTTAATAAGCAATAGAAATAAATTGATTATATTAATGTAAATATGGATATAATCTCTTTATTTCTATTATTCATTAAAAAGATGCTGTAACTATAAAAATGGGGTTTGCATAATTACATTTAACCCTTGCATTTGCCATTTCTCCCACATGGTGAGAGTCTTTAAAAATTCTCAACCTTTCATGTCTGTGTAAAATCTTTATTTTATATTAAAACTTCATAAATTGGACTTGATTTCTTTTTAATTTAATTTTATAAATGGTTAATATTTTAAAATAATCACGTCACCTTTTTAAATATTTAAAAACTGACTTGTAAATAAGAACAGATGTAAACATTACCAATAATATCAACATCAGAAAAATAGTCATAATGCTTTTTTTTAGTGAACTTAAGAATAGATTTATTTTTATCCATAACACACTCCTTAAAAGAAAACTCCATGCTTTAGAAATATGCCAATCCTGAAGGTTCAATACCTATTAAAGTTTGTACATATAGTAGATACCTCTAAAGAAGAATATAAACTATCTTGTGAATATGATTTGAATATATATCTACTTATTACTGCATCTATTATTTTAATCTTAATGCTTACTAATATATAATGTATCCAATAATATGCACTCATAAATGCTCATGTAATATGACCTCCTTTTATATTCTGATTCATAGCTATAATGTAATCTATTAAATTCCATTGTTTTGAGTATGGATGCATCCATGTTTCTTTTTTAGCAGTTTTTCTGCCAAAGCAAAGTATTTGTGATAACCATATGTCTGCAATGATCCAGTAATAATTAATTAAGTTTTATATCATTAATACCATTATTTCTAATAATTTTGGCAAAATCTACTATTTACATGAACACATGCATTAAAGTTTTCAAGAAGAAAAAAATAATATTCTAATCATTGCTACAATAATGTTATCCAGAGAAATAAAAGTTTTACTTTTCTGAATTCTCTGAAGTTAAAGTTGGAGTATCAGCACTAATAAAATAAGCACTACTACCATTGTGCAAGTTGGTTTTAATATTGTAGCTTTCATTCATACAATAAGAAATTGCAACAGTAGAAGATATTAAATTAGGCTTTACATGAAATTCAACAATATGCATCTTCTTTCACAGATTAATCTGCCTTTATATCCATTCACCTATTATGTTAAACTTTCTTCATCTGGAGACTTATAAAAGAGCAGCTGTAACAATCTCGACAGTTTTTTAGTCACCAGTGTAGTTCTCTGTTCTTACCTTGAAGAGATTGTATCATGTACCTATGTTTACAAAAAAAAAGATTTATAACATTTCCCTTTAGTACTACCACTGCCTCTAATTTATTACTATCATTGATATTATTATTATTATTAGTGCTATCCTTTCTGTTTTTTTTCCATATGTCATAGCATTGGCAGAGAGGCAAAACTGGCAAACAATCGTCTGCAAACAACTGCTTGCTTGCTTGCTAGGCAGCTGTGCTGACCTCTCAGCTAACAACACTTGACAATCCTTTCTGTTACTGTAATGAGTAATTTATCAGGTGCAATCATTTAGCCACATTATGTACGAAGGCTATCTTTAAATTAAATTTTTTAGTTCCTTCCACTTTCATGATTAGCAATGGGGACCATAAATTGGGCTGCTTAAACATAATCCTTTGTCTGCTGAAACTCCCACCTCAAATCCAATTACAAGCTGTCTCATTAGTGATTGCATTGCTTCAAATGAAGTATCATGCCAGCCTGTTCAGTCTCCCCATCATTGTTTTTTTTAACTATCTAGCTTACACTAAAGTAAGGGAAATAGGGAATTGACATCTATAAAATAATCAAACAGTTTATCTTTAGAGAATTCAGGCACTAAAAGTGATAGAACTGAAACTTACCCAGGGACTATACATTGTAAAGTCTAATACTTTACCACAGCAATAAAATACATAGTACATTTTATATCAGTTCAGTGTTATTATTAAACATTTAGAATTTACTATATTAGGTTTTAGCTCAGCAAATGTGTACTTTAGCAATATGGACATCTTATAATAAGGAGTTTAATGATCCAATTATTTCCATGCAATTTTTTAATACGGAAAATCTTTAACTCATGTTAGGGAACCAAGACT
This sequence comes from Epiperipatus broadwayi, assembly GCA_028023455.1. NCBI lineage: Eukaryota > Metazoa > Onychophora > Udeonychophora > Euonychophora > Peripatidae > Epiperipatus > Epiperipatus broadwayi. The sequence continues at coordinate 581,638 of JAQFVV010012540.1, read as the reverse complement.
TCCATATTACTAGCACTGCTAAAATTTGACTGATTCAAGGTTATTTTTCTGGTTTAACTTATTTTTTCTCTCTTTATTTGGTTTTGATCTCTTCACTTTACACTTTTAAGCCTAAATAATTTTACTATTAATAGCCAGGTATGATATGACAATGATATCAATATGTGTAAATAAGCATTAAGAATATGCTCTTTATCATCATCATCAATCATTATCAATCCACTGCAGGATGTAGGTCTCTCCAAGTTCAATCCATTTTTCCTATCTTTAGCTTCTCTTCTCCATATCACTCCTGCACACTTTTTTATTTCATCCATCCATCTCACATGTGGTCTTTTTCTGGGTCTTTTACAATCTCTTGGAATCCAGTTTAAAATTTCAATTGTCCATCTATTATCATCTCTTCTAACAATATGTCCAGCCCAACTCCACTTCAGTCTTTTAATTTTTTCAATGAGGTCAGTAACACCTGTTTGTTCTCTTACCCATACATTGCGTTTTCGATCCCTTCTTGTTACTCCCAACATGCATCGCTCCATACTTCTTTGAGTGGTCTGAAGTCTCTGTATTGCTCTTCTATTAAGTGTCCAAGTCTCAGATCCATAAGTAAGAACTGACAAAACACATTTATTAAAAACCTTCCTTTTCAAACACATAGGCATATTTCTTTTTAGTATAAAGTTATTTCTACCAAAAGCACTACAACCAAGTTTAATTCTATGATTAATTTTCATTCATATGCTCTATGTGTTGCATATATATATATAATATATATATATATATATATATATATATATATATATATATATATATATATATATATATATATATCATCAACCATTATCAATCCACTGCAGGATGAAGGTCTCTCCAAGTTTAATCCATCTTCTCCGATCTTTAGCTTCTCTTCTCCACAACACTCCTGCACATTTTCTTATTTCATCCATCCATCTCACATGTGGTCTCTTTCTGGGTCTTTTACAATCTCTTGGAATCCAGTTTAAAATTTCAATTGTCCATCTATTATCATCTCTTCTAGCAATATGTCCAGCCCAACTCCATTTCAATCTTTTAATTTTTTCAATAAGGTCAGTAACACCTGTTTGTTGTCTTACCCATACATTGCGTTTTCGATCTCTTCTTGTTACTCCCAACATACATCTCTCCATACTCCTTTGAGTGGTCTGAAGTCTCTGTATTGCTCTTCTATTAAGTGTCCAAGTCTCAGATCCATAAGTAAGAACTAGTAAAACACATTTGTTAAAAACCATCCTTTTCAAACACATAGGCATATTTCCTTTTAGTATCAAGTTATTTCTACCCAAAGCACTCCAACCAAGTTTAATTCTATGATTAATTTCCTCCATTATGTTTCCATCTGTATTAATATTTATTTATTTATTTAGACACATACGCACATATATACGTACTAATGATGGAATTAACGTTTTTAATTCTAGTCATTTATTTAAGTTGATTTGCTCCAGTAAAATGTAAATGTCATTTTATAAAATTCTTTTTAAACAGAATTGTATATTGGATTTTATTAATAATAGATTTGTATTATTAAAAATATTTTTTAGTATATATTGCATGTTAGAAAAATCACTTCAATATAGGTTTTACTTGCTTTAATGGATAAGATGTTAATAAAATTCTAAAGTAATATCTAAATTCTTTCTTTTTCTCCCCTTTATTTTAAATGGCAACCTTAATTTTATTCTTGATACAATATTAGTGGAAAATCATTCATGCTTAAACCAAAATTACCAAGTTTTACTTTTGACATTTAATTCACTCACTGACTAGTTTAACAAATTAAGAATCCAATATCATATAATTTTCAACATTTAAGTAATTTTCTTATTTTACAATCGATAAATTTATACCTGTGAACGGTCAAATTTATTACATGTAACATGTTGACGGTTCAACCTATTATTATTTACACTACTCAGTCACATTATGAAATTCAGAAAAAAAGATTTTTAATCAAATAAATTAATAATTTCTATTGGTGCTTATTTATTTAAATTATAGTATTGTATGTGGGTAATATATATATATATTATCATTGATTTAAAAGGGGATTGTAAAAAAAAAAAAAAATTATATTTTAATTTTTATAATAATAAATTGCGGTGTGCTATTTTATTTATAGCTGTTTAAAAATTTGAATTAATAAATATGCATGTAAAGAGCTTATTAACGTTTATGATGTCATTTTAAAATTGAGATGCTAGAATGAATTGACTTAAAAGGTCAAAGGTAACGGTTGGTTTATCGCTTGATATTAACTTTGGATGTCTTTTTAATTGACTTTTCAGATAGATAACTTTATTCAAACACCTACCTAATGATATTTTGACATTACTATGATAGATTTGATATACAAAAGGCAGAGCTGGTCCAGAAAAAGCGAGGCCCAGCGCAATGATTTCATGCGGGGAAGATGTTCCACATGATAAAAAACAGATATGTAAAAAAATCCATCTTATTTGTTAATATAGACATATTGCTTTAAAATTAGTCTAAAGCAGATATAATTTCGTCAAAAAGTTTGTTTAGTTTGAATAAGAATTCAATAAAGCATTATATATATATATTGTTTGCTCAAAATTGATTCAATACAATTGCACAAATTAATAATTGACATTAGGTCAACATGGGTGTAACAAGAATCTCGACCTCAGAGTGGCCTTTGAGCGTTCCATCATCAGATTTTCAATTGGATGGACGGTTGAAGAGTTGGAGTGAGGAGTAGATTGAAACCTGCCCATTAAAGTATGAAAATTGGCTATATTAATATATATCTGAGTACTTATAGCATATATGTGTGAAGATGGTAATCTGGACCAACTGATGATTGCTGGTTTAGCATGAAATACGTTTGTATATTGGTGATTATTTATCTTTTCGACATATATGTGTTCAAGTGTATCAGTGTTATGAGATAGAATGGTGAGTGGTGGGTGGTGTGAAGGTCTGTGCTCATATACCCTATATATTACTTATTTATTATTGTTTATAGATACCACTTTCAACTTTATTGAATCAATATTTGAAAAAATAAAATACTTATGATGCTAAAAATATATTTTAGCCTCTTGAATATTTTATTGTGGATCTTTCGGCAAATTCAAATTCAATAGATAAAGTTGTTAATGAAGAGAATACATTAACATGATCAGAATATTGGCACATGGCTGAAAAATATGCACTATTGCCCAACCAGTGCTTCTAGAATTGCATTACTTCATTATCATGGTAGGGCATGCAAATTACAGAATTTTGCATGAGGGGTGAAAGGAAGCATAGTTACATTTAACATGATGAAATGTTTGATTTTTACAAAAGTCATAGATCATGCATGCTTAAGAACCTTGATAAATGTGGGGTTCTTTGCAGCATCCTCAGACCAGCTCTGATAAAAGGCCTATGCATTATCATCATTCTTTTTTGGCATACTTCAGCACTGTGTTAGATTAATGCAACTTTGTCACTTCTGGTTCTCCAGCTTTTTATGCAACCGCAAGCAATAAACCATATAATTATTTAATTATGCACACACTCATATTCTACAAAGAATAGATATGAAATTTCTCAATCATTTTATGAATTGCAAATGTGTTTTTTTAGGAATGGATAAATAAGCATGAGTTACTCCATTTGCCAGATTTTAACACAAATTCTTCACATCACAGTTTTCTTTTCCATAATAAGAAATGTATCATAGATATTATATTTTATGAATTTTTATTTATAAGAGATTTGAACTTGAACTTTCAAGTTCCCTATATCTATCAATTCTATCCTATATAACTCATACACATGACCACATACATGTGAAAAAGATAAATGATCTCCAATATACATATTTCATGCTGACCCAGCACCCATCAGTTGGTCGAAATTCCATTTCCCACACATATTATCAATCAGTGCTCAGTTTATATTAAGATAGCAAATCTTCAAACTTTAATGGAAAAGCTTCAATCTTTTTCACTCTCCAATCTTCAACCACCCATTTTATTGAAAATCCAAAAATGGAATGCTCAAAGCCCTTGTTGGCACCAATATTATTATCATACCCATGTTGATCTTAAGTAATATGGATCAACTGATGAGTGCTGGTTCAGCATGAAATAGGTATATTGGGGATCATTTATCTTTTTCATTGTGGTTATGTATATCAGCTGTAAATAATAGATTGGATAGATGTAGGAAACTTGAAAATTCGAATTCAAGTCCTTTATAATTAAATTAGACAATACACTATTTATATATATTTGAATTTTTATTTTTAAAAGCTTTATTTAAGTTGTTTCAATTTTTTTTTATGTCAGTAAATCAAAATTTACCTTTATGTCATCATTAACAAAATCAGAAACAAGACAAAATATTTTTAAAAATAAAAATGATGAGCAGACCACAAGAAGATTTTTATAGAAACAAGTTGAATGTAAAAAGATTATTATAAAAACTAAACTTCAAATATCAACATGTATACTCATCTTACATAGAAAGTTCACGTGACCACTCCATTTATTAAAGTTAAAATAGTGCTATAAATATAGTTTTTAGTAATTAGCTTGATTAAAAGTATATAAGAATATGGATGTGTATACTTAAAATGTCATACATTAATAAAATATTTATAATTGTAAATTCCAATAGATCCTTATAAATGTTTTTGTTAAATGGCTGTATTCATAGTCAGTATATAGTAGCAATTCAATTATGATTTGACAAATGGCATTATCATTATTTATACTATTGTGATCTATTAATGAACTCGTTTATGACCTGATAAAATTAAGTTGCATCACTTTTAATTCAGTACAACTTATACAGTAGTAAAAATTATTTCCATTGTTATCTATGAAATGCCCCATGTAAAACATTACGAGATGAATATTTCTTCACCAATTTCCAGCTGAGGAAAATAAAACATTGTTGTATTATTTAACCTCCCACTTGAGTATTTAAATATCTCATGACTTCCAGAACAACTAATCTTATGATCACTATATTTTAATTATTTATAAAATGGTGTAAATTGCATTTTATATCAGTTTCATTTTCTAAACAAATGATATCAGTGAGTATATTTCTACTCTTTATTATACATATTCATGCTTCAAATAAAGTTACGGTATTACTGATTATATAATTATTAATTAATTATTAAAATAAATCATATGATTGTCTATTTCTTTTATTTAATGCTTTTAATAGTACATTCGTTAATTTAGATTTATGTTACATTATAAAATGAATTTTGTGCCTTACTATAATAAATAAGCCCAAAATTTTATTTTGGTAAAGTATGTATCATATAATAAACTTAAATTATTTAAGATATATTACTTATATTAAATAATTTAACTTAAGCAAGGTTACCTTAAATTAAATAATATATAGGGTATATGGGCACAGACTTTCACATGACTCACCACTCTCCACACTATCTCATAACACTTAGTGTTCAAGGGTATCAGTATTATGAGATACTGTGGAGAGTGGTGAGTCATGTGAAAGTCTGTAGTGTTCAAGTGCATCAGTGTTAAGAGATAGTGTGGAGAGTGGTGAGTCATGTGAAAGCCTATGCTCATATACCCTATTTATTACATATATAAACACAGGTATATAATAAGCTTGTGTGTTTCAGTTATTACTTAAATTGAATAATTTAAGCATTTAATAGCAAAAAAAAAAAAAGAGTTTTCTATTAACTGAAAGAATAATATTTTATTTTTTCTCTGAAGCCTTAAAAAATCAAGCAAGACAAATTTCTAATGTCCACTTTATACATTCTTTTTTTTCTCATTATTACTAAAAAATTACTCGAGGTAAAAAAATTGGTTGTTCATCAACATACGTATAGCCAATGTAGTGTGCTTATTGGTTTTTACTTCAGAATTCAATCTAAGAAAAGAAATATGTATTTTTTCTCTTAAGCCCAATAGTTTTTAACTGATATATTGGTATGATTTATTTGAAGGCAAAATGAATGGGTAGTGAGTGTGTGAATGCTGATTTTATTTTGTATTCATGACAATAAAAAAACAAAAATTTATCCTTCTTATTTCCTGGGCTGTAACCTTGCCATTTACAGCAGTGAAATTGATGATGAATAATAGATGATGCTAAAAAGTCTCCTTCTTATAGACTTAGATTACTACTCAGTGATGGCTGCATCTAATTACTTATAACTATTTTAAACCATTTTTAAATAAAGAAAGACTGCTGAATTAGAACTGTTTTATATTAAAATTGATATTGTAAGACTTTGTGAAATTGGAAGAAATAGTTTGAAAAGTTATTCTTCTTTTCCTTATCTTATTTGCAATTGGATTGCTTAAATATTTTGAATATTAGTTAAGTAAAGATTTATATTGGCTTCACCAATCGAAAGCACACTCAGCTACATAACAAAATTAGTATACAGAACAAACCTTTATTTAGCTAATGTTTGAAATGTTTAAGCAAACCAATGTCATTAATAATAATTTATTTAAAAATAAATTTATTTAAAAAATATTATCTCTTAATAATTATGGTAATTGTGTGGTATTCTAGATAAAATTATATGTAAATCCAATTTTTTTTTATATGTTTTACTAATCTACTTTCCTTGGATTTGGACCATCATAAGATTTGTCACCTAATTAAAGTGGGCTTCAAGGGAGCAATGAAAAAGTCATAAATAATCCATAATATTACCCAAATATCCAAAAATTATTGTTTTTAGCTGTGGGCCACTGCCTTAATTTAGCTTGATAACAAATCCAACTACAGTCCAAATCAAAGTAAAACAGAACTAGTAAAAAATGCACAAAGTTTTAAAAAAATATTTTTTATATGAAAAAATGTTTAATTTGTAGCAAATTTCATTATATTGATGTCACCCTGTCAATTGTTAGAACCATATAATATCATTTAAAATCTCTTCTAAGTGGTATTTGTCTGAAGGTTTGTGATGATGGTATATTATTAGATATGATATGTTGGATTATTTCCATTATCTATGAGTGACTGTTGAATGTATAGAAAATTTTAAACTTTATTTAAACTTTCCAAATACAAACAACTTGTTAATAATTTCACACAAATAGACAACATAAATCATAAGAGACAATTTCTAAGGGTTTGCAGTTAAAACCTCCTATTTCCTCCAAGAGAGCTGAGGAGTGTAATTACTAACCTGTGTTGTCTATTTGTGTGTTATTACTAACAAGTTGTTTGTATTTGGAAAGTTTAAAATTTTCTAGACGTACAACATTCACTCATAGATGATGAAAATAGTCCAACATATCACATCTCTTCTAAGTAGCTTTTTCTATTGAGAAAGTGCCTAAGAAATTTGTTTTATGTGGAACAAACCAAATGTTTGATTTTTTTTAATAGTTATCCCAAGCATAACCTCTCATAAAACAAAATAAAGTGCAAGATATGATAGTTTCTAAAAATCTATTGAATAAGGAAATTTTTTTAACTTCTCTTAAATAAATATAACTGTAATGTAAATCTTTAACTATTACATGTTGGAAAAATATTCAAAGAAGTTATCTGGAGCTCAAAATAGAAAAAGACGATTGCAACAAGCAGGGCCAGCCCAGATATGAGGATTAAATTGATGGCATCCAATTGGGTCTAGCTCTTGAAGAGGGTTCCATGCCTGTCAATGTTTATATAATTAATAAGTATATGAAAGATATATATATATATAACTTACTTCAAAAATTACGATAATCATAAACATCTATATATAAATATTCAAATATTTAATTTTTATCGTAGAAAATAAATATTCAAATATATTTTACATTATTATCAGTTGGTACAAACTGATTAATTTCATTACTGCTTCCGCCAACTCTCTAACTCATTATATGTACTATGCATATAGCGAGTTGCTTTCTGCGCAGTTGCAAAAAGTAAAGACACGTGATATGTTATTATTTTAAAAATGACGTTGGCCAAATAAATTGTTACCATTTATTTCACTGAATTGTGATTTTAATTATTCATGTATATATAAATAATTTTTGCAGCAAGGTAACTAATTTTAATATAGTGCAATTACTTTATGATTGCAACTAGATGAACAATTCAAGAAATTTATGTAAACCTATTAGTATTTTTACATAAACTAATTAAAAAAAAAATACATCTTAGTTGTTCAGTTAATTGCTTTAAAATCTTAAATATTCTAAAAATATAAAACTATAAGCTGATAATTTATATTATTCACAGAAAATTTTCAATACTTTTTGATTAATAGAAAATTATGAAAGTAATTTTGATTATTTTTATGCAAATTTAAAAAGTAATCAATATAAAAATATTTTCAATTATTATCTGTTTCTGGAAGAAATTTTAATATTTAAACTATTTTTTTCTTAGGATATATAATTCAAAATGAGAAAAAGAATTGAGCAGAAAATACCAAAGTGGTAGTATTAAAAGAAAATTTAAATGAAATAAAACAGTTACAGCTGAAAACAAAACGGTTGTTTACACAAATTTTTAAGAAATCGCAAAGGTGACACAGAATTGGGAGGAACCAATTAGGATGATAAAAATATTCATATAAATGCAAATGTCTCCAGAAAAGATGTTCAGGATATTAAAATGGATATAGATAATAATCCTGAAAAAAATATTTATAAGAAGGAAACAGTGTCATGGAAATAATTCAATATAATATGTCTGAGAATGAATAGTTAATAAAATTACTAAATATAACAAATTATCCTGCAACTTATTTAGAAAGAAAGAGCCAGAAATAATAGATTATTTAATGAAAAAGGATCACCAAAACTTCTTTTGGATAAATTTCCTTGCCAAAATAATGAAACTCATTTTTCAAAAGTTCATCTTAGTAAAAAACTTCCAAATAATATCATATATCATTCCTGGATAATATATTCTAATAAAAAAGATAAAATATTTTGTTTTTCTTATTGTTTTTTCTGTGAAAATATAATTGTCTTGTACACATCAGGATTCAATAAGTCAAATACCTATTTCAGATTTGGTGACTAAAAATTAAGCATTTGATTGCAATGTTAAAATATACAAAATGTCAAAAAGCTATCAGCTGTAGATAGTATAGACATGATTCAACACAAATTATTGAATGAAAAATAATTGTGATTATGTCAAGTTTTTGAAAGATTATTAGCAGTAACACAATTTCTAGCTGAATATAATTTGGTATTTTGAGGATCTGTCAAAAACATAGGTAATTCACATAATGGAAACTTTATAGGAATTATTGAACTGCCAGGAAAATTTGACTTAATAATTCAAGACCATCTTTGATGAATCACCAATAAACAAGGTTGAGAACATTATCTAAGCAAATAATTCAAAATGAATTAGTGAATTTGGACCAAATTAAATGAATAAAATTAGGCAGTGTTTTCCTGCAATTCTTGTCTCTGCTTGAGATATCAAATACCAATAACATGGTTCAGTCATTTGTGTTTATGAACAGCTCATTAAATTAAATTTATAAATGTAGAGAGTAGTTTTGGAGAAGATTTATAGATTATGCTGAGGGGCAATAGTATGATAATGGTTCAAATATGAAGGAAAAATTTTCAGAATTCTGGCTAAATTCCAAGACATGTTTATACCTTGTGCTTGCTATAATTATAATATCATTTTGGCAGGACGTGTCCTGATGCATTAACTTTCTTTAATATACTTTAGGACCTTTATGTTTTATTATCATGATCCACAAGGAGATGGGAAATTTTCCACAAATATGTTAAAAGGTAGATAAAGCTTCTTTGCAATATTTAAGCAGGGAATATTACATTTTCTTTTTCAACTGCAAAACTTACTTCACTCACAAACTCATTTTCATTCACTTTTGATAAACTTAACTGCATTTATCATTAATCATTCATCAAACTAGAGTTTTTCTCTAGCACATTAACAAAAAGGAAAACAATATCAAACTCTCAGGCAAGTCGAATATTTAAATAGCTAATTAAAATAATTAATACTTCAGTAATAAATATTGCAGCACACTCAGTCAACCCATGGGTGCTACGAATCAGGTTTTCTAAGCCAAAAGCATGCTCATCTACATTTAATGAAAATAAATACACATATTAAACTTTTTAGGCAATGTTTAAAACATTTCAGCCAATTTATTATAATACAATTATATATATACAATATTTACATTCAGAGTACATAAAATGTTTAGATGCAATGCTCCGTCCTTCATTATGATTGGAAAACTACGCAAGCTTAACTGTTATTGGTACACGTAATTTTGGAAAAGATGTTTTGCCTTTTCATTAGGATGATGATTCCTCTAGTCTGCTCACTAGTTGATTATGCTTCACTGCATTCTACAATATTGTGGATAATGTATGTACTGCTCTTTGTTCCCTGTCAAATGGACCTCTTTAGCTAGAAAGATCTTTGTTCTTACTGAAATGATTAGATTCACTGACCTGGCTCTCCTATTAACTTATTTATGCAATTGGTTATCTCTTTTCTTTTATTGTTACCCCATTGATCCGTTTTATTGCAACTTAAATCCAATCTTTGTTGCAGTAAGGATAAGTCCATTATTTGAAGATAAGCTTCTGCTGAGTAGATTTTTATTTCATCTGCTACACATTTAATAAATTCAGTAATAAATGATGTAGCTAAAACTCCATTTGATCATGTTAATTTTTCTTGAGTATTACATGAATTGTACAATTATTTTTCATTATTTGTAAAATGGTGGGCTACACTAAATTTAAAACTAATCTTCTGCTACTAGATGGAATGCAGAATTGAACCAATAAAACTACTTAAAAATATTATTAAAGACATATATCAGGTTTTTACAGATATTGCAGAAAATGATACCAATGATATAATTTTAGAATTCATGCTGATAATTTATTTTCAAAAATTTGTTTAAATTTGTGTGCTCTATTGGCATAATATATTAAATTTTATAAATGTTTTTTTTTCCTCATGTTTCATAGCATCAGCCAGGTAGCAAACCCACTATCCCAGGATAACTGTTTGTAAAACAGCTATCGTTGATCGCTCGACCACCATTGCTTGACAGTCTTATAAATGTTGTAAGCAAAAATGATGCAGAATCCAACATTTAATATGCAAGCAGTTAAAGAAAATTTCAAAATTATTACAGACAATGTGAAGAATCTTTGGTCTGATGAAAATTATAAAAACATTATTATTTCTGCAACAATTTAACAAATAAGTAGACATTAATCCTGATTTTCCAGAAATAAGAAAGAATAAAATAACTGAAAATGTTAAATATGAGATATTACATGAATCATAAATGATGGTAAACACCATTTTAAAAATCAGTTTCTTTTTTACCATTTTAAATATTGCTATATTTTCAATTATTAAGCGATTTGTACATTAAAGCAACACAATAGTCTTCAAACTTACCCATAATATAAGCAAATTAAAAGAATGATGGTGTAAAATTATGTGACAAATATTTTTATAATCGGGATATTGAAGGTTAACCCTATTTGAGGAACTAAAATTTCACAATGTTTTATAAAAGTAGATGTTTTCTCATGCTATTTGAATTTTATATATTAAAATAAATTGAAACTTTTCTGAATGATTTTCCAAATTAAAAATTATTTATGATCTACGATGAAAGAAGGAAACCTAATTGATTTATCAGTTATATCTACTGAAATGATATTGTAATACTATAAACATTGGCAATGTAATTAAAAATTTTGTGGCTGTAATGCCAGAAGTGTTAACATATAAATAAAAAGGTAAGCATTGTAAATATTATATTTTTAAAATTGTATTGTTCTACTGTTACTATATCTTTTGTCACATAAAATTTTAATGAATTTTGTTTTAAAATTTCATTTCTTGAGACTGGAGGCTCTGGAATTTAATTTTCACAACGGCATCTTTTATACACCTAGTGGCCATAATAGTAGCAGTTTAAAATGTTTAAGATGTATTTAAATTTGTTACTGCAAAGAACAATAAGTATATTTATATTGCTTAATCATTTTCCACTTGTATGACATTTAATAACAATAAAGATAATAATAATATTCTATATAATTGTAATTTTTTAAAACTTTTAATAAAATATGAATTAAGGAATCTATATCTTAAATTATTCTATATCCTAAATTATAATTCATCTCAGCTATAATAGGCCTTATTTTAATATATATCGTCTTATAGCAGACAGTTCAAAGCGGTATCGTTTTGAGCTGGCTATTTTGAAATACGAAGTCTAATGTATTTATATATTAGTTCACAGAGGGCGGTACTGGATTTCTTAACCATGTGGGGCGATTTAATGCTTAATATTTGTATATTTATTTCAGTATAGCATTATGCACTGGGATTATATATATATTATCTTTATTGTGGTAGAGAAAATGTGTAATTAATAAATGATTAGTAATAATCATTACGTGTTTATCAAAAAGTTGATAACGTAAAAGTTGGGAGTGGAGTAATTTGGCGCTTGAAAATAAAAAAGGGGACAATTTGCTCTACATAAATACCTTCATATAATAAAGATATATATGAGAGATGATGACCTGGCCCAATCTGATGAGCGCTCGTTCAGCACGAAATTCATCCTGGGGTTATTTGTCTTTTATTGTGTTTTTATTTATATGAAATTATTTATGAAATAAAAAAGAATGGAGAAATATGAAAATTGTCTAATCTGTATATTATTTTATAATACTACATAAAATAATAGTTTATAGCGATATGATTAAATGATATGTTTCAAAAAATCTAATTACAAAATAAATTAAAATATGATTTTCAAATACAAAATGTAATCACTAATTATTTTAAATTATCTAATTTGAATTGAATTTTATTTTCATATTTTAAAAAGATTAAATTTAAAATTTAATAAAAAGCAAATTATATATATATAAAACGACTGCAAGTATACCAAGTTAAAATTATTTTTATATCAATTATAACGTAAAGTGAAAATTAAATCGTAATTTTTATGTTTAAAATCAAGATTGTCTTTATAATTTTAAAAATGGTTTTAAATTTAAAATGTTTAGATTTGAAATTTTTAGATTTCAAATTTTTAGAATTTTATTTTAGTTGATTTAACATTTTAATTCATACAATTTTTAAAAATGATTTTAAATATTTATACTGCTGATATTTGTTGTAATTTGGTTTTTTAAATATAACATTTAAATATATTTGATTTGACTAATAACAAGTGTATATAGTATTGAATTATATTAAAATATTAATTTTTCTCAAGGTGAAGAGTTTTCTTTAACATTCTGAAACCAGTAGAAATAACAATAATTTAGAACTGGTGTCCATTATTTTGATCGCATTGGCTTACCTAAAAATATACCTACATATGCAAACACATGTTTTTCTAACTCTTGACTTTTTCATAAAGCTAAATAGATATTTTTATTAATTCAAAGATGAATAAATTTATAATAGTTAAATTGTAATTATAAATTTATTTAAACGCACTACGTAAGTAATATTTACTAAGGCTTTAACCCCAAGCATATGCATGTAAAAATGTAATATTAGGGACCTCTGCACGTCTTAACCACAAGCTTTTCTTTCAAAGTGTAAGCTTGGGGTTAAGACCTGTAGAGGTCCCTAATATCGCATTTTTACATGCATATTTTTGATGTTAACTTTTCTTCCAAGGCGTAAGCTTGTGGTTAAGACCTGTAGAGGTCCCTAATATCACATTTTTACACACATATTCTTGAGGTTAAAGCCTTGGTAATAGTTAAATTGATAAATCTCAGTTAAATTTTCTAGAAATATAATTATTATCATTTTCAACCATTGTTCAATCCATTATGGAATGAATGTTTCTATAAATTTAATGCTAAAAATCACTTAAATGGTATATGATAAACTATTTTTGTTTGATCAAGTATAGTATAGTTTCTCCAATCTATAACTTTTCTTCTCCACATCACTTCAGCACATTTCTTTATCTCATCTATCCACAGGAATGTGATAAACTATTTTTGTTTTATCAAGTATAGCACATTTCCCCCAATCCATTGCTTTTCTTTTCCATATCACTCCACATTTCTTTATCTCATCTATCTATCTCTCATGTGATCTCTTTCTATACTTTTTCCAGTTTATTAGGAACTAGTTTAAGACTTTAAATCCGAGCAATATGTTTAGACCCACTTTATTTCAGCCTTCTAATTCCTTCATTGATATAATTCACAATGTACATCTCTTCATACTTTGTTGTGTGATCTTAAATTTTTGTAGTGTTTTACTGTTAAGCATCCAAGTCTTAGTTATATATGTAAGAACTAGAAAATCATATTTTCTAAAAATCTTTAAAAATACATGGGCATATTTTATTGAAATATTAAGTTATTTTTATTCAACTGTGTTAATAATTTAATAAGATATTTGTAGTTGCTAATTTTTTTCTAGTTAATTGCTATCTATATTTATTTTCCTTGAATCTTATTTCACTCCTTTTAGAATTTGTCATTAATCCTACATTTTTGCTTTCATCTTATAGTTCTTGTAAGATTTGATGAAGCTTCAGAGTAAAATCTAAATGACTTAATTATAATCATATATATATATTTACATATGCTTCACATTTTGAACCACAAAATACTTCATATGAAACTGTGATAAAAAGTTTTGGAACTACACCTGGGTCTCATTTTATGTGGTAGATAGGTTCCTCAGAAAATGTGCACAAAAGAAATCACACAAAAATAAACTTAACTTATCTTGAAAAATGGGGGATAGGTTCTGTAATTTTCAGAAATTGTCATAAAAGCAAAGCAACAAGGAAAAATTACTTTAAAATTCACATTAAAAAATAAGAAATAAAGTATAACTAATATTATCTTGAAAAATGGGGGATAGGTTCTGTAATTTTCAGAAATTGTCATAAAAGCAAAGCAACAAGGAAAAATTACTTTAAAATTCACATTAAAAAATAAGAAATAAAGTATAACTAATAGAAAATTTCAAATATTTGAAAAAAATAATACAAGACAAATTTTTTTTACTTTTTTTATTAACTATAGTATTTAATTTTACATTTTTTCATACATATTTTAATCATTACCACTATTTGACAATATGAGTTCATTTGTGAACTAGTTAGAAATCTGATTCATGACATGATGTACAACTAGCACCATTTTCAGTCTTATGCTATGTTAATGGTTTTCTGTTTCTATATTAAAAAAATGAGATCGCAACTGACACTAATATCAGATAATAAATTAACTAAAGATAATTTTAAATCGAATCATATGTATATGTTTGGGTTGCCAACACAGACAGCGAGCATTAACATTAAAATAATTATTGAATAAAAGACTTAAGAAACCAAGTGTGTTAATAAAATATTTTAATATTATAGTAATGGTTTTGTTCAATTTTGAATGATGATTATATTGATCACCTCTAGCCTTAAACAGAGTTTATAATTATAATAGGGATGGCAGTCATTATATGACAATACTATTATGCAATTCTATGGAGAATTATATATATCTATGCCCTAATGAGGAAGTAAAGGTAGATAAAAGTATTTGGTTGTGACAGAAATTATGATTCAAATTCTAAAGGAAAGAATATGACATTTATTTTCACATTCGCAAATCCATTCATGAAGAGCAAGATACGTGTTTAGGGCATCTTTAATATTTAATAGGAAACTTAATTATAAATGAATATGAATTTGTTCGACTTTAATAAAATCAATTTATCACGATTTATGAGCATTAGAGTGGGCTTTAATGGAACTGAGAAGTAAACGGTACTGACGTCTTATGAGCTATAAAAAATGAATATGAAAAATAATGTCTTGCTGGTGATTTAAGGAGGAGGGCAGCTTGTGTTTTACAAGTCTTTAATGCCCTATGAAGGAGATGAGGAACACAAGGAAAACCAGGCCTGGATCATAGCCATGAACCTTTGGTGTTCAAATTATAATATGAGCAAGTGAAGAAGTGCTTTCTTCCTATGGAATTAAAGTAATAATAATATCACCGAGAACAAGCCTACGAAGCAGGAGATAGCTTGCGTCAGCACCGTTTGGAAAAATGATGACTTGGTAATCATCATGGTTTATGAATAAAACCCATTTATATAAAGAATGCTCTACGTGATGACTTGATCAAGTTAAATTAAAGTCAAACATGCTTTAACTAAAAATACTAACACAATTATATAACTATGCCCTAAACATCATGCTCTCCCTGAATACTAATATAAAGTATAATGTTTAAATAAAAATATATTGACATTCATTCCTTTATCGTCCTTTTGCAAAACATTTTAACATTATGAATATGTGTAAAATAAATAAAATAGCTGGGGGCATATTTTAGAAACTGAGCTAATAATTTATTATTATTAGCCATTAATAAAAATAACAAAAATTGTATAAATTCTTCGACTCGATAATTAATAGAGCTGTATTAAATTAGTTCTAATGGGCAAGAATTACTATAAAACTTAATATATTATTTTAAAAAGGTAAATATAATGAAGGAAATTATTATCGAGTCGAAGTTTTACTGGCATATAATAAAAATAAATGACATTAATAATCATCTCAAATATAATAAGGTTAAATAAATGAACCGCCATTGTAAGAAAGGAAAGTTAACAGATATTAAGTTTAAAGACTAGAGATAGATAAAGAATTACTACATAATTTAAAATAGCATTAATAAAAAGACATTTTTACAGTAGATAGCTTAAAGATGTTTTAACTTAAAGTTCAGAACTGGCCAGGTTCAAAAGGAAAGATATTACCATTTCTTCCTCGGCTGGTTCCTGAGTTTCCACAGGGCAGAGTCCAGTTGGATGAAACGTATGCACGCATTTGGAAAATTATGTGAATAGCATTTTGATTCTTTCGATTTTGGCAGTACGATTGGCGTGGAAAAAGTTTAATTTAGCAACAACATTGAAGATTTTCAGGTGACTTCAGGCCCAGTAATCAGACTGCTGAAGTTTAGTTCCTCACCATGATGGAGACACTATTGAAATTTCATAATTTAACTAGGCATCTTCTCTAATGAAATATATATGGCTTCTCTTAATGAAGAATAATAGCTGCTTGGAAACTTTTTCTGGGCTATTTATACTGTCCTCTGATGCCTTCAGGTGAGCGCTTCTTTCATTATCAATCTTACAAAAATTTACTAGTTGTTTTTTGATACATTCCTTCGATAAGGCTTTCAAACTCATTAACTTGAATTCATTTTCTAATTAGAAAATGAATTTTTAAAATCAGAAATTTTAAATACTTATCTTTTTTCTAATTAATAAAAACTTTATCCATTGTTTTTTGGAAAGGGACAATCTAAAAGCTTATCGAAAGAATGTAGCTTTTAATCACTAAAAATTTGAACAAACTATTTAAAGTAAAATAAAACATTTCAGACGCAATGAAACATTAGAACAAATATGTACATTTAAATATTTATAAATATATACACACAATCCATGCAGTTATAATATATATATATAAATTCATGAATAATTCTATCATGAATTTATTAATAGAAATGATTAATTTAAATCTCAAATGAGTTAATTTTAACACACATTTATGTAATAGTTTTTCTTTAAGGAAACTAGTGTGGACTGAACATATAAAGCCCCATTGCATCGGAAATTCAAGGTGAGTACAAGGGTTTGAAGTGGGCTTCAGGTGAGATATCATGAAGCTAGGATCAAACTTAGATCCGACTGCTTCAATATGTACCATCTGTGTAGATCCCTTAAACCAAAACAGGATCACACATGAAAAAGAAATTATATATTAAACATTAGCTTATTTTATCCTAAAATTATTAACTATCACATGTATATATTCACATAAGTCCACATACATTCCAATAGAAATATCAACGAGTAAACTTTAAATAACACATTCACATGTATAAATCTTTGTATATGTGTATTATAATTAAGAATAAATCATAGATATAATAAAATATCTTTACTAACAACAAAATGATATATAACAATAGCTGTAATATAGTCATATTATAGCTATTGGTATATATCATTTTGTTGTTAGTAAATATATTTTATTATATCTATGATTTATTTTTAATTTGAATAAGCAACATAAAAGATTTATTCCTTGTATTTTAGATTATAATTAAGATATTTAGTAACAATGATAATTACTTAATAAAATTTCCTAAAGACAACTGCTAGCAAATCAAAGGGATAACTATAGCAACAAAGATCATGTTAATCAACAAAATAACATAGAAATTTTTTTTAAAACCCATTCTCTTACATATACATTTTTATTTACTGCAAAAGAAAATGGAACTACTAATAAATCTTTTATTCCTTGTAAGTAGAAGCATATATATATATGTCTATAAAATTTTATAGTTGTTTAGAAGGAAGTTGACATAGATTTTCAGGTAAACAAATACTAATGGCTATTTGACACTTATTGAATCACTTTGAGAACTGGTCTGAATTTCTTCTTATCCTCATGAGTCACAATTTTTGTCTTGTTTGTAATATTTTCTGATTGAGATTCCAAAAGGGTGATCTTATTTTACAAAACATTATGTGATGAAAATATGTTTGAGTCAATCAGATCTTCTTAATAGATTGTAATTATAAATTTATTTAAATGCACATTGATTATGTAAGTAATATTTACTAAGGCTGTAACTTCAAGAAGTGCACATAAAAATGCAATAGTAGGGACCTCTACAGATCTTGTGGTTAAAACCTGTAGATGTCCCTACTATCGCATTTTTACATGCACATTCTTGAGGTTACAGCCTTAGTAAATATTACTTAATAGATTGTGAAATAAAGTACATTATATTAACTAAGTGTGTGCAGAGATTTATGACTTCAAGCATATTAAGAAAATACTTTCCACTGTCTGTGTATGGAATTTTAAAGATCCATTTCCATCAACCAAAAGAATAGGATCAAACAAACATAAATATTTAATAAATCTAAATGGTTCAATGTACATCATTTCAGTTTATAAGAAGGTAATATATACCCAATTAGTGCTGATGTAAAAGCAAATATTTTATTTCAAAAATACTTTAACATATGAGCTGGTAATATTTTTATGAGTTCTACCCTATCATGGCCATATGTAATAAAATACATTTGAAGATATAGTTCTTCCTTAAAACATGATAAATATTCCAAGGGACTCTTTCTTAAAAGTAAGCAATGTTGTATTACAATATGGATTCCTTACCACAGAACCATTGATCATCTAAAATTATTAATTTATGAACCATTTTGAATCAGGCAAGCAAAGAAAAATTCATGCTTCAATTGTTTAATTCATATTATCTAAAGTTTTACAACGAAGCTCACTAAGTGCTATATGACATTAGTATAATGTTCACATCTAACTAATATCAAATATATTGTTCTACTGATAATATATTTAAAATAATCTTTTATTCATCTAGTAAATTCTTTTATGATTACCCTTTATATAAACAGATTTGATGTTCATAAAACATTTGGAAACATTTTTTTTTTCAGAATATCATATTAAAAAAAATTAATTAAATAAAATATAAAGTAACAATAGTGAAAGGCAAAAAAATTACTTTTACTGATTTCATTCTCTAAACATATTTTTTATTTTAATTTTCTGCAAATGGTTTTTTTTTTTTGAAACAATAGAGAGAACAAATCATACATATTTATTTTTCTTTTTACAATTATTGATGATAGCAAGAATAAAACAACAAACAAAAAAACAATAAACAAATACCTATAGTAATGTTTTTGGTAAAAACTTGTAATGGTGCAGTGAATTTTGTTAAAAAGTTACATACAGAGATTTTAGCTTGAATTATTTGCCTGGAAAGATTTAAATTTCTTTTCTCTGAAGTGAAATCCTTAGCTTATTGTATGGGGAATTTCTGCAGTGATTTAATAGACATTTTAATCAATCATGAAATATTTTAATATGAATCAGATATTCCCAATCTTTTTGATCCTTATACCAAATTGTCATTAGTAAATTATCTGGTGTTCCCTATTCATTATAATAAAAATAAACAGAAATTAAGTTTTTATAAATGCTTTATTCATAAATAAACTTTAGCCAGGCATTTTGAGCGATTGGACCCTGCAATGAAAATGAAGTCTATATAATTTTCTGTGTTCATGTCCAAAAAGAGACCAGTAATGTTAGTGGTGGGGTTGATAAAAAGTACAAATATAGAATATCCTGGAAATGTTGACAACATAATTATTTTGGGAATATATTAATAACAATATACTTATTTACTTGCTATTCATTGTACCACCTGGACAAGCTTCCAGGGTCTTCTGAGAGTATGGGTACCTGAGGTTAGAAATCTCTGATGTATATGGTATCATTATTGCATAAAATAATTTATTTTATATATTTTAATTATTGTCTTAATGTTGATAATTTATCCAAATAGAAGAACGCAATTAGTAAGCATAACATTTCTTTTAAATAGATAAAAACAACTTTTTTTAGCAAGGAAATTATTTAACAATTTAGATCATCAAAATTTTGAAAAATTCAACTTTCTTAATGGGAGACTATATGACAATTTTTATCATCAAAGTCTCTATAAAAATATATGACGATTAAATAATTTTGGTATTTATAGATAAATTAATTTTGTATAAATAAATAGTTTTAAAGAAACATTAATTAAAAATTAGTAAAATGAAGTAATTTTTCTATCATAAATTTTCAAATTATTAAGATGAATGGGCTTAAAGTTTTAAATATCAAATCCAAGCTAATTGGCTAAAAATGAAATTAAAATTTTAGTTTTAAACATACACCATAGTATTTCTGAATAAAATTATTTTACATTCTTTCTTTCTTACATGGCAAATTAAAATTCATATATACACTTCACATTTGTACTCTATTTATCCATGTGTAGGTACTCGAAAGCAATTAAAATTCTTAAAGTATATACATACTTGATAGATTTTACATTTTAGAAGGTGTGTGTAATTATCTGTATATATGTGTGTGTTTGCATATGATAATTTTTTTCAATTATTAGTTTTTTTTATTTTTATAAACAGTAGTTAATAGTTTGATTTAATTATTTTTTAATTAAATAAAACACCGAGAAGGAATACTTGAATTTAAAAGCTTATTGATTTTTTTTTTTTGTTTTAATTAATACAAATAACCAATCCTTTAATTAATTAAACCCTTTAACTGATTCTTTTAACTTATTTAAAAGAGTTAATTTTTGACTAATTTTTGTATTGGTCCACTACTTAAATCTGAGAACAACATTATTCGTCAGTTTTATTTCTAGTCGGTTTCTATTGTTAAAATATTAAAAAAAAACAAATATTTTAAAAAATCTTATAAAGAAATGAAAGAAAATTTATTTAAAAATAGAATCATTCGATAAAATGGAGATGAGTATTAAATTAACAACTGATTGTACCTTTATAAAATCTTTATATATATATAAGAAAATAGACCCAGTGCATATTGCTAGCTGTAAATTGCAATATAAAATGTCAAATCATCCCCTTCCCGAACGTTAAATTTTTTCAGCAACGATACCTTGTGAATGAAGATAAAATCAATTTCATTACATAAACGAAGTTAAATCCCCATCTAGATGTACTGATATGCAACAACTAATAAGACTGGTTCTTCTGGCTGAAAGAAAATGATAGCAAATCTGTCCAAGCTACTACTACTACTACTACTACTACTACTACTACTACTGCTGCTGCTGCTGCTGCTGCTGCTGCTGCTACTGCTACTGCTACTACTACTACTACTACTACTACTACTACTACTACTACTACTACTACTACTACTACTACTACTACACATATATATATATATAATTATTCAAAACAATACAATAATTAATACAGTCAAAAATATTTTAAAAATAAATATATACCATAATTTAATAGAAGTACTTTCAACTATCTATGTAGTCGTTATCAACTAGATTCAAATTGTATTACAAAAAACCGTTACAAATATAAACAAAAAGAATTATGTCATACATCAATTTTCCCACAATTCATTAATTTTTATATTAATTTATATATATATGTGTTAAGTCTAATATTCTCATGGATACTATAAATTCATATATATATATATATATACATAAGTAACACTTTTGCATTGTAAATTATTAAATTAGTATAATCTTTGGGATACTCTGCAGTTAGTAGAGCATTTAACTTGAAACCAGAACGTCCCAGGATCGATTCTGATGCTTGTAGTTCTGACACTCAAACTTTTTTATAAACTCTTCAGCCATAAAACCATTAGTAGGGGTTTTAATATAAGTAATATGCTTCTGCTTTAGACTTACCATGTGATAAACTTCTGTATACAAAAAGAAATCGAACTATAAAATCTTACAATAAAATTATAAATGTGATGATTTCCAGTGATGTTATGAAATATAACTAAAACAGGATTTCTAGGATAAAGTTTCTACACTATCAAACTGACAATCACTATTTAGTGTTGGCAACTATAGAAATGTCAAGCAATGAGCATAACCTCTACTTAATATGATCCAATTATTTACAACAGCACTACTTCAACTAAACATTAAAGAAATATTAAAATCAGAAATGATGATCATCTACAAAAAAGTTGATGTAATTTTTTTTTTCATATGTCATAGCATCTGTTGGGATGCCAACCCACAACCATCTGCAAACAACTATTTGCTTGCAAGGCGGTTGTGATGATCTCTCGGCTAACAATGCTTGACTACAAAATTTTTAGTTTTACATTATTACTTGAATGAATGCACTTCAAACTTTGCACGGCTAAATTTGCATCGAAACATCTAATAAAGAAAATCATCACTGTTGAATATAATTACAATAATATAGTGATTACCATATGGCTAGATAATATTTATGTAAATAATATTATTACTTACATATTTTTTATTCATTTTCTATAGGCGATTTTAACTCTTGGTATGTTCTTTGGGTTGTACAACTAAAGTTAAAATAGATTCTCAACTTTTAGTAAAATATTCCATTCAGGAATATAACATATTTTGTCTTTAACTTAATAATAATAAATTTTTTATTGCTAACATAAATCAAACTTATCACTCTTAGAATTTAAATTTTCACAATTGAAAGCTATAAATTTATTTAAATGCACATTGATTATGTAAGTAATATTTACTAAGGCTGAGAGGGTTCCCCTCTTTTCTTCCAAAGCATAAGCTTGTGGTTAAGACCTGTAGAGGTCCCTACCTTCGCATTTTCACAAGCATATAATTGAAAGCTATGCAATTCCAAATATGAAATTAGAAATTGATTACAATAATTATATTGAATATATTCAAATGATTATCAATAAAATCACATTCTCAGCTTCTTTTTATAATAAATTAAAAAAAATTCTAACAATAACTTCTAATATATTCATCTGTCTAGGATACTAAATATAATTTATTCCAGGTTGGAACAAAATTAACAAATAGAGAAGTTTCTAAAGATGTTATACAATGTTCTGATGACCTAAAAAAGAAACATAGAAGTAGAATGTGGAAGAACATACTTTATTAAATTTGTTTTAAAATTTTGGACTTCACTAATGTAGGCTTTAAAGAGAGTAGAAATACTTAAAATAAAATGGTGATAAAATTCTCATGAGACTTCTAAGATCAATTGACTAAATCAGGAAAAAAAACATTTTCGTTAACAATGTTCTTTTATTAACAGTAAATATTGATAAAGTTATAAATTTTGACTGTTTTAAACCAGTCAAGTCTCCAGAAGTAAGTAACATTTATTTAGAGTTTCTAAAAAAAAAAAAAAAGACTAAAAGTGTAATTAATATTAGCAAAACTATTTACTAAGATTATGGATGAAGAACAATTCCAAAAAGTTTGCATTTAAAATAAAACCATATCAATTTTGATTAAAAAAGAATGTTTATTTCATTATTATAATACATTTCTCATAAAATTTTAAAAATATTAATCTTAAAAATAAACAACAATTTTCTTTAAAACAGGTAGCCATTATCCAGGATATAATTGCTACAAATAAAGTTCATATTTAATTTATTCAAGACTGTAAATAACTTTAAAAATAAAATAAAATCTAATGATATTTTTATCATTATATTATCATTATATTATCAATTTCTAACTTAGCTAAAATATTCTTCTAAAAATTGTAAAATTTCTAATTATTTAAAAACCAATGAAAGTATATACAAAAATTTGGTACTGTTTGGTTAGCTGTACTCCAGCCGCTAGAGGTGCTGTTTCTGTGTAAACACACAGAAATATCCAGAGTAGGGGCCAAAAAGTAGAATGCCTGTTCCAGCCGTTAGGTGGCGCTGTTTACCATGCATATGCACAGGAAGCTTCCACAAGCCAGCTGGCAGCAAAACTGCCCACCTGGTGGCGCTGGTTTGGTGTAGCAGATGACGTAAGCTAGATCTGTTTATGGCAATCAGCGCCACCAAGGTTCTTTGTAGTGGCTGGTAGCAGACGATGTAAGCTACATGGCTTACACATTGTAACCAGTGTCACCAGGCAGGCAGTTTTGCTGCCAGCTGGCTTGTGGAAGCTTCCTGTGCATAACCACCTGATGGCTGGACAGGTATTTCTGCTTCTTGGGCCCTACTCTGGATATTTCTGTGTGCTTACATAGAAACAGCAGTTCTAGCGGCTGGGATACAGCTAACCAAACACTACCAGAAATTCTATATGATAATCATAGTAAATATAAACATTCATATAATCAATTTTCTCTTCTACTTAATTATTACATTCAGCAATGACCTTTTAAAAACAGAATGTTGGATATTGATTAATTTTATTTTGCCTTGATACCAGAAAAAATATCCTTCTTAAAAACAGAAAAAACTCTTAATAAATATATGGAATTTGAACATTCTATTCATAAACTGGGATTTTTTTTTCAAAAGTGCAGTACATTAAACATTCTATATAAAACACAATAAATTGAAAGATGAGCCTAATGCCATAGATTAATTTATATTTTTTGCTTAGCAAACTTATACATAAATAATTTCTGGGAACAACCTCACATAAAATTGATTGACACTATTTGAGGTTGAGAAACAAATATTTTGTGAAAAGTTTAGTTATCACTATTACATTGTACTATTGAATACAGTGTTTCTGTTAAGAGAAAATAGTTTACAGTATACTTGGGGGGGAGTATGAAATTAAAAATTACAATTAAAATATTACCATCATATTCACATCCATATCTTTGCAATGCTTTATAGTCTTCTAATATTTCTTTAAAATATCTCATATGATGTTGCGACATAGAAAATATATAAAAATTAATTAATATATGTATACTTATTGCCAACTCAAGAAGTAGTTTTACATTTCAATACATAACAATATAAGATTTTTTCTGATTTGTCAAATTATGCAAACTCTTTAAACAACAAAAAATCAAACGAAGTTTTATTAATAAGTTTAAGACATCTATGATCACAAAACTTTAATACCCTCTAACTTATTCAAATGTGGTGAACACAAATCATGAACCACATTATTAATGATCATTTGATATCAACATACAATTACAATAATAAAAGATTTAATTAAGCCATGACTGAATCTTTCAGTTGGAACTCTTTCTCTTTCTGTCTGTCTATCTATCTATCTATCTATCTATCTATCTATCTATCTATCTATCTGTCTGTCTGTCTGTCTGTCTGTCTGTCTGTCTGTCTGTCTGTCTGTCTATCTATCTATCTATCTATCTATCTATCTATCTATCTATCTATCTATCTATCTATCTATCTATCCACCCATCCATCCATCCACCCACCCACCCACCCACCCATCCACCCATCCATCCATCTATCTATCTATCTATCTATCTATCTATCTATCTATCTATCTATCTATCTATCTATCTATCTATCTATCTATCTATCTATCTATCTATCTATCTATCTATCTATCTATCTATCTATCTATCTATCTA
Source organism: Epiperipatus broadwayi (assembly GCA_028023455.1). Taxonomy (NCBI): domain Eukaryota; kingdom Metazoa; phylum Onychophora; class Udeonychophora; order Euonychophora; family Peripatidae; genus Epiperipatus; species Epiperipatus broadwayi. The sequence goes on along the minus strand of JAQFVV010012540.1, from coordinate 555,592 downwards.
TCTATCTATCTATCTATCTATCCATCTATCTATCCATCCATCTATCTCATCCATCTATCCATCTCATCCATCCATCTATCTATCCATCCATCTATCCATCCATCCATCCATCCATCCATCTATCTATCTATCTATCTATCTATCTATCTATCTATCTATCTATCTATCTATCTATCTATCTATCTATCTATCTATCTATCTATCTATCTATCTATCTATCTATCTATCTATCTATCTATCTATCTATCTATCTATCTATCTATCTATCTAGGTAGATAGATACAAAGATAGATAGATAGAGAGAGAGAGAGAGATTGAGAGAGTTTGTTAATAGAAAGCTATTCTTAAAATTAAAAAACCCAACAATACTATATTATAATAATGATGCTTTTACGTTATAATAAATATCATATCAAATGAAGTCACCCAATAAAATATCAGGCTATCCAAGGAAAATTCCTTTTGTTATATTTTTCATATAAGTAGATTTTATAAGAGTATATTTAGTTATCCAAAAAATCAATATGATTATCCAGATGTTAATCCCATGAAAGAGTGGAATGTAGTTATTGTACAAAAATCAAGCTAATATCTATAAATGTTTGTGATTTTACATAATAACCCATATAATTATTTGCTTTATAGTATTTAAAATTTGTAACTGTCCATTTATAAATAATACATTTTGTTTTGACATTACATTGATTAGAAATAATAGATAAATGTTAATAAGTTGCATCTCTAATGGGTATAATGTAATATATATTGAACTTGAAAATGAAAATTGATCTGTTATTGATAATACATGTAGTGATTAAATACCTTATATAAAAGTATAAATGTGATGTTGAAAGAAAGCAGAGATATACAATATGTGTATTTAAATAATTGTAAAACATGACAAAAAAAAAACAGTAATTTGTTTAGATGTATTTCCTTAGTAATTATATGAACAATCTATAAGTTTTGGGAATAGCTTCTGATTTACAAATCATATTAACTTCATCATCAGATAAAAATGAAAAAGTAAAAAATTAAGATATAAAAAAGAAACAACAGTCAAAATTGTTATGCAAGTAACATGTATTAAAGAAAATAAGTGAATGCTTTATTTTTTTAGGAAATCATAGTAGTAAGTTTGAAGATTGGAAAAGATGAAACTAAGTTACAATTTATGGAATTTGGCTCCAGAGACCTCACTCTACCACTTCAATAAATCATGTCTTAAAAGTAAATAATAGAGACCCAATTAATGCAGGGTGATAGTATGAGAGGTATTATAAGTCATTATTTAAATTAGGTATATGAAATTAGAAGAAAAAAAATAGTTTTGTACAAGATTTTCTGTACAACCTGGAAGTTTCATAAAATAAATAATTATAGTTTTGGTTTACAAGTACCAAATTTATTCCATCCATAACTTTGACAGGATCCACTTTAGATAAATGCGATAATGATTACCACTAATTACTTATTAAATTAGGAATTATCACTAGCCAAAATATATATTTTAAACTTCACTTAAAGATTAAAGTAGCTGGTTTTAATTAAAACGCAAGTGAAATAATTGTACATCATTTCTCTCTCTCTCTTTTTTTTTGATTAAATGCTTTTTGAAAGAAGCAAATTTAGAATATATATTTGAATTGCAAAACAAATATATTTGTCTTTTTACTTAAATATTTTTTTTTTTCCGTATATATAACTCTCTCAAAAGTTATTACCAGTTTTGATTCACATATGACTTTTGCCTATTGCATGAATACTCTTATTTTAAAAATGAAAAGGATTCGTAAAGACAGCTCTACAACTTCATCTACTTATTAAAGATTTATATAGTCTGTTATATATACTCAACAAACTTAAGTGTAGCTCGTTTTTATTTAATAAAAATACTGGTAGGCTTTTAAAATCAAGATTTTTTTAAAAACTCTTAAAAATGATAATAATTAATGTATAACGATTAGTTGCTTGTGAGGTTATGTGATCTTAAGATTTAGAAGTGATAAATTGAAAGTATTTTCAATTTAAAAATCTTTAGCTTTCAAGAAGATTACTAACCATTGTGCTAAACCACACAGAGCAATTAATGTATTATAATTAAATGAAGAAAGTGTTTGTGTGTGTTTATTTTTACAAATAATTTTTACTTGCAAAATTTTTTGATAATGAACAATACTAGATATTTTCTAATATATAAATATATATTATTAACTTTATTATTTGCTTTTGAAAGAGATATATAGGTTTGTTAGTTTACTTTTTATAATTGTGATTTGAATTCAAATCTTTTTAGAATTTTATAATTGTGACAGATAAATGAAGATTGCCAAACATATTTAGGAGATTTTTAAATCTCATTGACCTATCACTAATCCATATAAAATTTCTTTAATACGCAAAAACTATTGCAATAAAATTTACTAAACACAAATTATTTTTATTATTTGAAAGATATACTTTGAACTTAGATAGAATATTTATCTAAAATACAATTAATAAATAATATCCACAGTGATAATACTTTATTGTGCACTAGCATTGGTAACATTACAATAGTCAAGTATGTTTAAAAATACATATATACAAGCAACAAAGATTACAAATTATAAAATTATCATAAAAAAGCCTTTTTCGGCAAATTATGTTTTTTGCCCTTTTCAATATGTCTCCACGATTTAAAACAAATACAGCGACATCTATATCAATACATGAGAGAAGACAGGTAAACAAATGGATATCTGACACAATCTATTATGTGATTTTTTTCTCAATTCTACTACAAAATTACTTTGTTATATATATTGAATGGATATATATCCACATATATTAATTAATTAACTATCCATTCTTTATCCATTACCTACTTATTATTTAACTTAATGGATGTTTTGTATATATTCATACAGTTGTTTTTATTATACATGATATAGTTTGTTTCATATATTTTACGTCTATTAACATTTTTAATATAATCAAATACACATATTATCAATATAATTTATTTTATGTCCATACTGCAAATAATGAACATATAACACAGATCTATCATCTTTCCTAGCAATAGCATCATTGTGTTCTTTAGCTCTTTCTGTATAGATAAATTAACCAAATTTGTATGACTTATCTATAAAATATCAATAAAAAGAATGACCAAATTTATTTTATTTTTATCATTGATTGTTGACACTTCTGGAATCAATGGTGGTATGCTTCTACAAATTCTTTTATCATTATTAAAGTAATATCTTGAATTTTTAAAAAAAAGCTAAGATGTTTAATACAAGTCAAACTATTTGTACAATTATATAGATCTTACACCACACCAGTAACTATATATTTTTGTAACCTCAATTCTAAATTAAATTTGGCATTTTTTTACTGGCTAGAAATGTTAACGCCAATACAAAATATAAAGTGTGTGTGTGAATTATTATTTTTTTATAATTTAAAAAGATCAACTTGTGATACTACAATGAACAAAGGAAAAATTATTATTGTTTATAATAATGCAGTAAATAGGCTGAAAGAATCAAATGATGTCATATTGACATTAAGTTAAAGAATCCTATAGTTGAATAGAATTATGTAGTCATACAAACAGAATAACTTAGGTTCAAACTTTAGAGAATGGTTATCACTGAATGCATATTGAAACAATAGAAACTATATAATACAAAACACTTGATTGTAAAAAATATTGTTGTAACTTTTGTAAGTTGTTTGAACTAATTATGCAATAATCAATTTAAAAAAATCAAATGATTTTATTGCTTAGGATTTTACAAGAGTTGTGGCACAGAAGTGACACAACTGGCATGACCATAGGTTTCAGAACCTGCTATTCTATCACTGTACCAAACCATACAGGACTCACAATCGATGAATGTGATCTTATTAATATACTTTAACAAATTATTAATTTATGTAAATTATTAATTATAAATTTATTTAATGCACATTGATTATGTAAGTAATATTTACTAAGGCAATAAACCTAAAACATGTGTGGTTGAAAATGCGAAGGTAAGAACCTCTACAGGTCTTAACCACAAACTTATGCATTGGAAGAAAAGAGGGGAACCCTTCTTTAATTCAATATAAATAGGTGAAGCTGAAGTGGTTAGATCTGAGAGTGTGAAGCTATTCAATACTTCACTGATTAAGTCCAGAATTCCTATTATACATTAGTACTCGTGAAATTTTTTGATTTACAATGAGTCAATGGAAAGATCTTATAGTTAGATTTTGCGAGTACTAATGTATAATAGGATATTGTGGACTTAATCAGTGAAGGATTGAATAGCTTCACGCTCTCAGATCTAACCACTTCAGCTTCATGTATTTATATAGAAAACAGGTTGAAGTAAAGAAGGGTTCTCCTTTTTTCTTCCAATGTGTAAGCTTGTGGTTAAGACCTGTAGAGGTCCCTACATTTGCATTTTCAACCGCACATGCTTTAGGTTTATTGCCTTAGTAAATATAAATTATTAATATAGATCTAAAATATTTATATTTATTAAATAAGCATATGATAAAAGCTATTAAATTGGGCAATTTTTAAATACTTCTTTGTCTTAAAGTTTTGCTCAGTTCAGCATAGTGGTAAAATGGCAGACACTGGAAGTCATGATCTATGGATTGCCGGCTCTGTCATTTCTGGTGCTCAAACTTTTTAGGAACTTCCAGACAATAGCAAAGTATTGATAACAAATATTTAAATTAGAATCCCATTAAAATTGTTTTGATCATATTTAATAAAAATTGTTTTCCTCCATGTTTTTTAAAATTAAATAATTTTTTATTATTTTTTTTTTTTTATTTTATTATTATTATTTTTTTAAATGTCATAGCATCGGCCGGGATGTGAACCCACAACCTGGGCAACTGCCTGCAAGTGCAAGGCAGTCACACTGACATCTTGACCACCAATGCAAGACTAAAATTAAATAATTAGTAGTTAAAACAAAAAAAAAAACTGAATTTTTTAGTAGCTTTTTGACATTTCTCCACACAGGTATCCTCTGAGAGAAAGAATCTTTCTATCACTGATATAAAAAGGCTTAGTTAATTTACATAACTTTAAACACCATATCTCATTAAAGTTTAGTAAAAAGCTAAATAATATTAGATGCTATGTTGTGCCAAAAGAGTATGAACAGTAAAAATTATCACTGATGAGGATGAATTGGATCACTAAACTTATTGTCTTGTTTGATGAACTTATATATAAAAAGAAAACATAAATTTTATGTTTTATCAATAAAAGATTTGGTTTTGTTTAGAATTATTCTATGTATCTGTGATATCTATCAAATATTGACTGCTAGATGATATAATCATTTAAGAATTAAATTGTAAATTAATTTTATTATAGTAACTAATTATTTATTGATAAAAAATGAAAAATAAAGCAGTCTAAATATTATATGTCAGAGCAAAAACCTCTAAAATTTATGCATAAAAGAATATGAAAAAATAAAACTTATAAGGATAGCTAACTACCAAATGATAGAGAAAATTTGAAGTTTTACTTTCTAGCTAATAATAAATAGATACTCATTTATCTACAAATAATTAGATAATTAGTTAAGTCAGTTATGGATTAGATATATCAAAAAAATAATTCTAAATCCCTAGCCCACATGATCACCATTTCTTAAGCTTACACAAGCTGTTTTACACAGGGGCAAACTCTCCATACAGTAATGCCCTAGTACAAGCCAGAGCAATCAATGGATGCAAGATGGTTAGTGCACAAAATCCCCATATAGTGCCTACTCATCCAATATCCCCAGATTAGTTTCTAGCTTGTGACTTTCTTCAGTGAGGAGACTTGGATCTGAGAGCACTGCAAATAGATCTTAGAATCTAATGCAATGCTCCATCAGCCATCTTTTACCACATTAGCTAGAAACTAGTTGAAGAATATTGATGAGTAGGCAATAGATAGGGATTTTATGCATTAACCTTCTTGTATACATTGGTTACCCTGGCTTAATACTGGTGGTGCTACTGTATGGATAGTTTGGCCTCTGTGTGAAACAGTTTGTGTAAGCATAAGAAATGGTAATCAAGTGATGTTTAATGATTTAAAACCATTCCTACCCAATAGGATTAAGGGAACTGTGGTTATGAAAGAAGCAAAGACACCAAAATGTATGAATGCTGAATTGAGTTTAGAGCCATATAACTATACAAGTTAAAGAGATTGAATTGAAAACATTATTGTGTTTTCATTTTGGACTCAATGCTTTATAGTTAGCTAATGAGGTAAAAGATGGCTGCAGAAGGATTGTATTAGATACTAAGATCTAGATCCAGTGCTGTCAGGTCCAAGGCTTCTCACTGAAAAAAGCCATAAGCTAGAAACTGATCTGGGGATATTGGATAAGTACTAGATGAGGATTTTATGCACTAACCTTCTTGCATCTATTGATTACTTTGGTTTACACTCCCATTGTGCTACTGTATGGAGAGTTTAGTCTCTGTGTAAATCCCTAGCTATTTAAAAAAATTCAAATTTGACTAAAATTCAAAACCCAAATTAAAAATGCAACCATTGTGAAATGAATTTTTTTTATTTGAATGTAGCCCAAGTATTAAGTACATTTATGTAAGGTTTTTTTTTTTTAAACAAAAATAGTTTTAGGAATTTGAAGATAACTGAACTATTATAGATCACTAAATGTTGAGATTAATGGGTTATGTTCTATATGAATGCATACAACGCGCAAATTTCCGATTTTTTTTTAAAAAATTATTGATTACGTACCTTTGATTGATATAAAGTGAATTCAATAAACTTTCCGTTAAAGAAAGAGAAATAAAGTTTATAAATCAATCAATTAGGATATTTGATTTTTTTGAGTCAATATTTTATTAATTATAGATTTTCTTTTTATATTAAAAAATTGTTATTTTAATAGTAAGGTCAAATTGGCATTGTGTCTAAGTTCACATATAACATTTATTATCACATAATTAGTTGAAACTAAAAGATAAACGACATTGATTGTGCAATTAAGATTTCTTTTATATAATTAAGATATTAAATCTTCAGTTAATATTTTTTCTGCTTTTTAAAACAATTTAGTAAAATATTTTCCCCGTTAAAATTATTTTTTTTGTTATATCTATTTATCTCAACATTAATTCTTCCATCTATCAATGAATCTATATATAGTGTAAGTGCTTTTTTTCAGTATTGCGTATACAAATATCTTTATAGATATAATAAACACTTCCATACTTCCCCATTCTTTTTAAATTCATATAAATAAAGATATAATAAAAGACAAATGACTCCCAAGATGCATTTCGTGCTGAACTAGCACTCATCAATTGGCCCAGGTCACTATCTCTCATATATATATATATATCTATTACATGAAGAGTATTTATTTAGAGTAAATTGTTATATTTTCATTTAGAAATGTGACCTGGGCCAACTGAAGAGTGCTGTTTCAGTACGAAATGCATCTTGGGGGTCATTTTTATGAATTTAAAAAGAATGGGGAAAGTCTGGAGGTATTTACTATATCTATAAAGATATTACACATGGGAAAGAGAAAGGTGAATAACTCCGTGTGTGTAAAAATAAAAAAATTAGATATATTAATCTTTAACTGAGGTTTAAAGTTTATATCTGTGCTAGAGATAATCTCTAGTTTCGATAATGATTAGTAATAGTCATTATTGTATTTATCTGAAATGGATGGCGTCAAAGTTGTGAGTGGAGGGAAGTTTGGCAATGGTAAATGAAAATGTAACAAATATCTTTATATTCAACACTTAATCATTTTTATTGTTATCTATGTAATCACAATCTTGCTAGTGTTCTTTATTAAAACAGGTAAAACTCTCTATACATATTGCCACTCAGTGCAAGCCAGAGTAATCAATGAATGCCAGAAGGCTTGTACATAAAATCCCCATTTAGTGCCAACTCATCCAATTTCCCTGGACTAGTTTTTGGTTTGTGGTCTTTGTCAGTTAGGAGCCTTGGAGCTGAGAGCACTCCATCTAGATCTTAGGATCTAATGCAACCCTCCAGCAGCCACCTTTTATCTCTACTTAACTACAAAACTATGAGTCCTAAATTGAAAACACTATAAGATTTTCAATCCAAGCCCATTAGCTTATATAGTCATATAGAACTGAACTCAGTTCAATACTTATACATTTTGGTGACTTTGGTTCTTTAAAAATCATAGCCACCACTATCCTATTAGGCAGGATTGGTTTTAAGCCAATAAACATCACAAGACCACCATTTCATATGCTTGCTTATAACTGTTATTAAAACAGGGAACTCTCTATATGTATTGCCATTAAAAGCAAACAAAAAAATCAATGGATGCCAGAAGACTTGATTACTCTGGCTTGCACTGAGTGGCAATGCATATAGAGAGTTTTTCCTGTTTTAATAACAGTTATAAGCAAGCATAAGAAATGGTGATCATGTGATGTTTAGTAGTGTTGTTTACTTAGTACCATTGCAATCAAAAAAATAATTAAGTTTATAGAATTTGACATTATTATTTTTTTAGTGAAATGTAAGTTACTTTTTATATATTTTTATAAATATCATTCATATATAATAATTAGTTGTAATATGTGGACATTATTGCACTCTATGCGTAGAGTGAACAAAATTATTATAATATTGACATAACATAGATTAATAAAGATCAGTTATTTTCATGTACTTGAGGACCATCTACTATAAGTTTGAGAAATCAATAAACACTAAATGTTATAATGCTATAAAATGTACCTTTCCCAACCAAACAATTTCTGGTTTTTACCTTTGTCAGTGAGTATAAAGATTTAAAAATGAAAATATTGAATTTATGGATCTATCAACCATTTTTTACTTCCTTACATTATTCAAGCTAAAAAGCTTAAATTTAAAAAAAATTCCAAGGTTTCAAATATAGGCTAATTAATTTACATAGTAATGTAGATCTGATATGAGACCATTTTCTATATATTTTTGAGAAATCAGTTATGTAACAAGTGTAGGCTTCTTTTAATCTTTAACTAATAAAGTTAATATCAATAACATTAAAATAATCTTTCATATGTTTACTTAAAATATGAGTAAGCGTATAAAAAGTCATGTAATGCTGTTGTTAATGTTAATCTAGATTTTAATTTGGATTAATCTTTTAAATATTTTAAAATAAATAATATAGAAAAGATTACCATGAATTTCACTTTAATAGATCAAAGATGAAATCTATAATAAAATTAAGATGTATCATGTAAATATCACATGATCACCATCTCTTATACTAGCACAATTGTTGTTAAACAAGACAAAACTCTCCATACAGTAGTGCCACCCTGTGCTAACTAGAGTAATCAATGGATGCCAGAAAGCTTGTGCATAAAATCCCTATCTAATGCCTACTCATCCAATATCCCCAGACTAGTTTTTGGCTAATAGGATAGTGGTGGCTATGGTTGTTAAAGAGCCAAAGACACCAAAATGTTGGGTGCTGAACTGAGTTCAGACCCATATGACTATATAAGTTATTGAGTTTAGATTGAAAATATTTTTGTGTTTTCAATTTCATTATCATAGTTTTATAGTTAAGTAGAGATAAAAGGTGGCTGCTGGAGGGTTGCATTAGATCCTAAGATTTAACTGTAGTGCTCTCAGATCCAAAGCTCCTCACTGACGTAGGTCACAAGCCAGAAACTAATCTGGGAATATTGGATGAGTAGGCATTAGATAGGGATTTTATGCACAGGCCTCTGACATCCATTGATTACTCTGGTTGGCACAGGGTGGCACTACTGTATGGAGAGTTTTGCCATGTATCATGTATGTTAAGTTCTTTTTACTTTAGTCACAACTTATGCAATATTGATTGTTATATTTTGATTTTCAAGTATCAAACTTATTCCACCCTCAACTTTGACATGATCCATTCTAAATAAATACAATAAATATTATCATTTATTTTTGATTAAACTAGAGATTATGCCTAGCTCATATATGAACTATAAGCCTCAGTTAAAATTTACTATATTTGTTTTTCTTAATTAAACACATGCACATGTAGTAATTCAAGTTTATTTCCTTTTATTTCAATTTTAATATTTTTTATAGATATGCTTAATAGCCTTTACACCACTATACATTCTTGAAACTGATGAATATAAGACATCTTTCAAAATTTTACTGAATAAAGTTTTTAACCATAAATATATAAAGTTTTGGTACTTGCAGTGGGCTAGATTTCTGGTAGTTTCTGGTAGCAGATGATGTAAGCTAGATGTGTTTACCTATGGCTATCAGCACCACCAAGCGTCCAGTAGTTCTGACAGCTATTTGGCATAAAGTTCCTGTGTATGCATGTTGAACAGCACCACCTAGTGGCTGGAACTTGCATCACTGCTTTTGGCCCCCTACTCTGAATATTTCTGTGATTGACATAGAAACAGCACCTCTTGGGGTCACATGGGGTGTAAGTTACAACTACGAAAGTTTTTAGTTTTAAAGTAATTTTTTATACTTTTTTTTAATATGGTAAAATGAATAAAGTATTACCCTATTTATTTTGCTGTTTGCTTTAATTCTATAAAATTTCATATTATAAAATGTTTAATAAAATAATTATTACCTTGTAATACATTTTGATGATATAGGAGCTCATTAAAGTTTATGATGCTCTAAAATTTATATGTTAAATAAATTATATTAAGGAGTTTATATAGCAATGCAATGTACTCAAGTAGCATCACTTGCTGATATAAATTTACTGTCCTGTGCAAGGATAAAATTGCATTATTAAAGACTAAAACATTTTTGATTAAAGCTTAATATATCATACCTGGTTCTTCAAAATTAGACATTTTTAAAACAAATTACTATTAATTTTTATCCACAAAATAAAGTACTCTTCTGCCTCATTATATTAAAGATCTTCCAACAGAAAACTTAAAAATGTAATATATCTTATAACTTAATTTAATTTTTAAAATAAAATCTGTGATAATTTTTTTTAATTACAGATATTTAAATGATATGATTATTTATATGTTATTAAAAAGGTTTCCTAAATTATTCCTCATAATCTGTTATAAATCTATCTTCAAAATCGGAAAGAAATAAAAATGCTTATGCTGCTCTTTCACAAAATAATAACCAAAAAAATAATAATAATTCTTTGCAATAGCTATATAATCAAATAATAATTTTATACATTAAAAAGCTTTTTTTCAGCACCTGCTTTGGTCCCCTTTTCAAATGTGACTAATCTATTTAACAATGAATCACGTGACATAAAACCATTCAGTGTCCAATAATGGAATTAAAACAAACAATAACAAGACAAATAATTAAAACAAATCAAAACCCTCATATATAAATTCAATAATTATAATAGAATTGATTATATCATAACATTATGTTAAACAATATTACATGCATTTTTATACAATTATTTATATAATTTTTCATTCATTTTTAATCAACCAATTATTAACAAATTTGTAGAAGTCTTACATACAATTAGTCAAATTATTTTTATATAATATGTTTCATATATTTGCCTTCTTTTTGGATCTTTAATAAAATTTAAATATTTAATACTTTTTGTAGCATCTATTTTATGGCCATATTTCAAGTAATGAACATATAATGCAGATCTATCATCTCTTCTTTTAATAGCATTATTATGTTCTTTGGCTTTTATCTCTAATTGTTTTCCAGTATGCCCAAAGTAAATCATTTTATAAATATTGCATGTAATCTATCTTAGAAATATTTTTTTAATTCTCTGCATACAATGCATTACATACTTCTTTTTTTAAAAATCAATTCATTTAAATGAAAAATTCAATTTTTTAGTAATATTTTTTACATTAAAGATGGATACATTTTTATTGACATAAAATGTTAAATTTAATAGATATATATTGTAACAGTATGTAGAAACAGTGGTAAACCTGGGGAGCTGGAAAACCATTATCTTCAGTTACTACAAATATAAAATTATTAAATATAAAAGGAATAATGATGAATATATAATGAATGTGATGAGCATGAAAAGTTAACACTACTAAGCAAGTACAATAAATTGACCAGCATTGCACAAAACCAATAGACATCAGCATCATGGATGATCAACAATAAAAATAAATGAACAACCAACCTTGTGACTATATTTGAAAGGGTCCACTATAAATCAAGCTAATTATTTAGCAACTGCCAAACCTAGGACAGAAATTCAAACAATAATCATCTGTATGCAGATACTTAGGTGCTAATCCATCAAAATACATCAATAAGTCAATGAATGCTAAGATACTAAAAACATCCTGACCATTATCATCAATTCTGATCATTTTTTACCATTAATGTACTGGCCAACTATAAACTAATTTTTTAAAGAAGTAATAAATAAAATGAAATGTAGTGTGTAGACCTTTAAAGGATATCTCTTTTGTGCTAACTAGGATCATCATTATCTGGATGTCCATAATGCTAAACAAACCCTACTCCATATAACTGTTATGCCCAAATCTAGCTCAGGAAACCAGAATTCTATAAACTATTACTGTGAGCAAAAGATATATAAATGAAACAGCTTATTATAAATCACTTCAAATAATCCCTAGGTTTACCTTATTATAAGGAAATAGTTTTATTGGGATCATTTAAAATAATCCTAGAACATTAAGCTGTTATAAAATAAAGTCACACACACTGCTAGTTTTGAAACAGGAATTGGATAGAATAAAGAAATTAAGACTAAAAAATATTTTTTAAAATAATTATTTAATAACCAATCGATTAACAATAAACCAAAAAGTGACATAATAGTAAAAAATTTTAAATATTCATTTCATCAAAAAATATATTTTTATAAAAATTACAATCAATTAGTTGATTTCTATTCATAAATTAACTTTTAATTAATTAAATTATTTCTTTAAAATAACTAAGAGTTGGAAAAATATTTTAAAAATCAAAGATAACAATTTTTGATTTAGCTTAATTAACCTTTTGCTAAGTTTTAAGGGAAAAAATTGTTTCACATACAAAAATAAAAAAATTAAGTTTAAAAATAATGTTTCACAATTTGAAAACATTACAACTTAATGAAAATATTTAAAATTATCAATTCTCACAAAAAATACCACTTATAGATAAAAAAAATCTTTTTCTGTTATTAACTCTTATAATGCATGACTCGTCTAAAAACGAGAAGATTTGACATCACTCTAAATCGGCTACTTTTTATCCCACGTATATATATATGATACGTCATTAGAAAGAAAATCAAAAGTTCTGTAAGATGGTGCCCTCTTCAGAGTTATTTTATAAGTAAAAAATCAATAAAAATGACCATATCTGTCAAACAAAACCAAAGCACCGCCGCCTCACCAACTTTTCTTGAATCTTATTGGCTGTCCCACTTCTGTTAGAAAGGGTAATGGCTGCCAAAAAGTAAAAAGTTACGTTCGTTTTGATTTTTATTACGAAAATGATAAACGAATGTTTACAACATTTTAAACAATATTTGAATTGAATTACAAATTATTATTGATAAAATAATACTAAAAATCAAATTATTTTAGAAAAATAGTTAAGATATTACCAAGAATTATTTATTTATTGCTACATATTGATCGTAACGTAAAGTGAAAAAAAAAAGATTGCGTCAGCAATCTTTTTTGGTTGGTTGAATAGCGGTTACTTTTATTTCACCACAATTGAATATTTTTTAAATTATAAATCAAATTTTATTTTTGAAAAGATTTTCGTTTGCTTTCGTAATCTGAAAATTCAGTAATATACTTTTTACAAACGAAACTAACGTATTTATATTATTAAAAGTGATCTATTTTAACAATAGATTCTGTTAAAGTTGTGAGTTGGCCAATTACAAGTTTTGATTTTTAACTCATTCGACCAATTATATAATCATCGTTCAAAAGGTTAATAAAAATACAGTGTGTACACAAAAATACCTTTAATGATGGTTTGATTTTTTGAGAAGTCTTTTCTAATGATAATTTCAATTGAATTTTCTTCTTGAAGGCTTCTTTCTATACATTGTAATGGTCTCATTTGTACTAAAGTTGACTGAAATGGGATGGTGAGATCCCAACTCTGACCAAGCCTCAACTTATTCACCAGTACTCTATGATTTAACACCTTATAAATGACATTTCTGAATTTACATATGGGTTTCAATTTCTTCTGTGAGTTGGCTCTGAATAGGAAGAAATATGAGATTTAAAAGGACCAATAATTAAACTAAAGGGTTAATAGAATAAATAGAATAATATGCAGTCTGAATAATGAGTCAAAATAAACTCATTGCAAAGCTTATTAAATGTCTGATTTTTTTTAGTTGTAATCCCAAATTTTTAATTAAGACTAATGAATCTTTATCACAACAGTAAAGTTTTGAGATCTTCTAAAGCATGGTTTATGTGATACATTAAGATTTCTGATATCTTAAAAATTCTGGACCCAAGAAAACAATTTTTCTCATAGAAATTATACCACCAACAAAATAAAATAAAATAATATACTATAAGTTTATTAATCAGATAAAGGAAAAATATATACAGCATGTATAGAATGTTACAAGCCAGCACAGACACTGTTATAATGCAAACTTATCTTTATTACATTTCAAGAGAGTGCCTTTCTAAATAATAATAAGAATAAAAAAAGTTACAGCTACTCTTTACAAAATAATGGTACATTATATTTCCATAGGTTTGGAATTAAATATTAAGTTAAGTAGACAGGTTGTACAGTTAAATACTACTGAACTATTTTTGAACTTGGTTATTGCATTAAACAAAAGCTTAATGTCAATTGAACAATGGTAATAGTAGCTTCAAATTGAATCTTATAGATATTCTATAAAAAATTAATCCCTTATTTAAATTATTAAGAAACTATCTTTATCATGATATGAAGTACAATAAAAGATAAGTAATATTTATGTAGTTATCTTGAACTGGATTAAAACTACTACTTTCCTCTATAAGTAACAAACTCTATTACTAAATGGTTAACTGAATTATGGTTTATATTATTAAAATAAACAATAAATGAATATAAATCATTCATCAGAAGTCAGACACACAAATAACTATTTAAATTAATGTCCATATAAAACAATAATAAAAGCCTTAATTATAAATCACAAATCCAGAGATGAATCTTTCTCAACTATTGACAAAAATAAACATTGTGTGTGGGCATTCTTTTAATAATGAAGTGCTTTAAAATATGTAATTTAAAATTAATTTTACTCAGTTGGCTTGCTTGTGGACTACTAGCAAAGCACAATTGCACAATACAGACATCAATACATATTACTAAGGCACTATAAATGATAAAGTGCACCCTGAGAGACTAACACCTCAAATCTAACACATCTTTGCCATGACTTTTAAATATAACACAATAATCTAAACCTTCTATGATAGAAAATATATTATAATTCACATAACAGACAAAAATATTAAATAACTCTTTAGATCAAAATACTATACTATAAGAATATAAGAATGGTGGCTTTCAAGCATATCTCTCAGGTGTAAAATGTAGGTGTGGACTTTGTCTCACCACCTAATGGGAATAATGAAAACACCAAAAGATTAATCTTCTTCTGGGATTGAGCTACACTAGATATATCAAAATATAATATCAAATTTGTATAGTCCTCCATGGGATCTGACCACATTGGCTACAAAAAGTATACTATAATAATATACCAGAAATCTTCATGGAAAATACACAAGTACTATGGAGAGAGAATCTCCAGCCCACAAAGCACAATACATACTAACTAACAAAATATGCAGATAATAAGCATATACCAATTCTACATAGGCAAGATAGCAAAATATCACTAATAATAATATCAAATCTATACTAAAATGCATATACCAATCAATGTCTGAGACCAATGAGTGAAAAATACACATATCAGTCAAACAACTATAAAAAATATGTAAAAATAGCATAATAAACTTAATTTTAAGTAAAAAATAATCAAACAGCAATGTATAATATAAAACTTATTTTAAAATAAAGTGGAAATAATAATAACAATAAAGAAAAATTGTTGATAAAACAATTTAAATGAGATAAAAGTCTGTTGAAATCTTGTTTGAAAAGTAATCTATTACAGACTAAAAATGTAAAAATGTGTACTTCTGATCAATTTAAAATACTGTTTTTACCTTTAAAGATATGCAAAAAATATTATAAAATGCTATAAATATGAGATAAATATTTCCTAGTTGCATAAGATAGAAACCATACAATTTACCTGTATAACTTCATTTCAAAAAATAAATTTCACTCTCCTACATATTTACTATAAACCCTTACAAATGTGCATAATGAAGGTAAACATCTTTACATATATTAATATTATAAAAATAAAAATAAAAATGTTACCAATAATTTTTTTAACCTTAGTTCTTTAGCAGAACTATTTCCATGTTGAGCTACCTGTCAAGGGCACAAAGTTCTTCTTCAGCTGATTGTCTGAAAAATATAAAGCACTCAAAGCAATAAAACACATTTTTTTTATTCAATGAAAATTTTTGGCGATTGCAACATTTTAAAAATAAATTATATAGTAGAAATAAATCTTAACTAAAGTCTTAATTTTAATAATGAAGATTGGATCCAAATGAAGAAACATGTATAAAATGAGCAGAAATATAATATAATTGTAAGTATTAGCTAGATTGAAATATTAATGAAGATTGGCAAGTTGTCTGGAAATTATTATAAGACCACCACGGTTGCATTGGAGATAAACGAAGTTATAAAATATTTCCTTATATTTTTGTAGAAAGCACATAAATAATTATTGATTGTTATTTTTAAGTTATTAAAAAAACATTGTCAAAATAACTTTTATCAGTTTAACATTTTAATTTTAAAAGAGTTCGCTTTTTTCTCTCTTCTGAAAAACACGTATATAATTTTTTATATATAGCACAGAATAAACATTTTCAATAAATAATAAAATTATTATTTTAATAGTTCTTTCCATAGATATAATAATTTCAGTAGTTTACCTATTAAGTTTGCATAACAAATGTCCTTATCTTTGAATAGGCAACTCATCTAATAATTTTTTTTTTACTATCAGTTTCTTAGGAAACATTAGCTTATCATTCAGTGGTAGGCAAATTTATCACAATTTATTTGAAATATAAATATTCCTTCTGAGCATATTGTATAGTCATAAATTCAATTAAATGACCTATTCAGGATATAATGGTCTGATAATTAGCACATACAGACAATGTAATATAATTGAAATACATTAAAATGATTTAGCAAAATTTTTAGTTTTCCTATTTTTGTTATTTACTTCATGTTGGAGTTTTTTTAATTCTTTTCCTATGATACATGACGAATAATATCAAATAGAGATAAATAAATAGTCTGTTTTAATTTTAAATATACTTATTCTTTCTTGCTTAATTAAATAAATAGCTTTAAAATAAATTGCTTAAACTGTACCATTCTAAAGTTTAAATTTAAATTACCTCATCACGTTTAATTATAATAATAAAAAGTTTTAAATTGAATTTAGCACAAAAGAGAGACAGCTTAGTACTTTTACATAGCCATTCATGGTCTACCATAGAAATATGGAATTTCTAATTGCATTCACATGATCTAACATACAAAGAATGAACCTACTAAAAAAAGTAAACTGAGCTATTATACCCATTGATGACAGATGTCAAAGTTAATTACTCCCACTTAATTATTAATGACCTCTAAATTAGAAAATGTGATTTACAATGCAGTACTAATTACCAAAATTATATTACTAATTAAAATCACATGACTACCAAGGTCATAGACATACACACAAAATAAGCGAAACTTATTAATTAAAGATTTAACAAGTTAAAAATAACAAATTTAAACCAAATAATAATTATTTGTAATTATTATTTAAGATAAAACTATTACTTTATTTTTTTTATTTATTTATAAAATATAATTTTAAATTTAGCAAAAACATTAAATATTAACACTTATTAATTGAAATTTGATTAACTTTAATGAAAATTTTTATATTAGAATCAAACATTTTAGCAATTAGAAATAAGAGTTAAAATAATTACAGATATTTTAACTTCTGACATGCACACACACACATTATACAGGAAGTTTTTATTATGCATCAAATTGACTTCATCTAATGCTAATTACTTTACTAAACTTTAATAACTTTACATACTTATAAATTAATTACAATTGTTAAATATTTATAACACATAAGTATTTTAATTAAACTATCACTGCCAATAAACTAGTTAAATAACAACTCTAAATAATTATTATAATGACACTATTACCTTTTATCTAACTAGGTTTCTTGTAATTTTCAGAACTAAATAATAGATTTTTTAAAGTTTTAAGCGTGTATTATTTTACTATTATAATAATATTTTGTTTAAAATAATTTCTCAATTTATAAAATATTATGCAGCATTATAATAATATTGATTAAACTAACATAATTATAGCTAGGCAAAGTAGATAGCAATACTTATCAGTTAAATATTATTTTTATTTTTTATTTTTTTTTTAGAGAAAAACAGCACAATTTCTGTATGTAGAATACTTAATATAGGCCATGTGCCAAAAGCACAGGGTCACAATATGTATATTAAATTTGTTACTTTATCAAACTTTGAACCTTTTTTGCTGCACATTTTAAAATTATTTATTTTGTCACTTCAGCTACTGAAACTCAACTATTTTTCTTGTGCTATGGTTTGAAATAAAAAGACATGTTTTAAGAAAAAGTTGTACTAAATGTTTTCTCTCAATAGTCTATATATATATTGTAACCCTCTAAAGTGTGGTCAACTTCATAATATCATCAAAACATAAGTGCGCTGAGAATCATAACCTCGATCACTGATCAATTCCCGCTACACATTTTCAGCCATTAAGAGCTGTATCCAAAAGCATATTATGCTATCTATTTTATGCACCAAGGACCACAACCAACATCTGGAGCAACTTACCACAGACCAAACTAATGATCTAACATAAACTTTTAGGATTTAATTTGATCGCAGCCAGGGTATACCGCGATGACCTATCATAGTAGTATGATAAAATACAGTAAACAAATTATAAGTGCAATGTTATTATGTTACAAACCTTAATTTGCGATTTTTATTGTATGAGACCCGATGGCCGACCGTGTACAAGATGGCATAATTTGTAAAACTACATACGATTATGAAATTTTAAACCATCTATATGATTTTTAATATGAATGCTAGTCCAGGTAAAGCTTTGCAATAAATAAACATAAATACTTGGGTTCTTTTTATAGTTTACTATATCACTGAGACTCTTTTTATACTGACAAATGACAATTTAAAATGTTAAGTAAATATATTCAATCATATCATTATTTGGTAAATCTGTTTACAGGTTTACTAATCAATTTGTACTGTATACTATAATCAACTACGCAAAGCCAAAATGATGGAAAAGGTAAATGGGATTTTATTGTACCCTACACATCATAAACTACCAAAGACTAAAAGCATCCAAATGTTTTCTCAAAATATCACTAAACTCTGATATCATGTTGACGATAGTATGTACTTCAATGTATGCTCTATCCAAGGTTTATGATTTCTGATTTTAAGAATGACACATAGCAACGGCACAGTAAGTTTAATTATAAATCAACGTTTATTTACAAATTTATGAATAATAAATAATTAATTCCAATGTTATAATTAAAAAACATAAATAAACAAATAAAATAAATAAATTATAATTCCATCGACTTTCTTCACTAACATATCATAGGTACGGTTTTAAAACCTAATCATACCTTATTTCAATTTGATATAATGAATCTTGAGCAAATTATACTAAATTCAACATCAACTCATGAAGTATTTAACGTCATTTCCAGATTCAATAAATCCATACCGTAAAATTATAATAATATAATAATTAATATTATATCTGTAGGATTTAGCTATAATGTACTCATTAAATAAAATGAAAATGTAAACTTACACTCCGGTAAATAATAATCAACCGACAGTTAATTATTATGAAGTAACTTGAATAGAATGTCCTGCTACAATTTGACGATCTAACTTATGAATTATGCTTACAAATGGAAGAAGATGATTTAGCAGATTAACTAAAATACTTTGCCCAACTTATATCTATGAAGTAAAACATATTCCTGTGGATGCGTTCATCTACACATAGGAATTAAATAATACTAAACACTTTGTGGATTGATACACCATCATAAAGTAATACGCATAATTACACAATTCCGCGGATTAACCACCAGCGCTGGAATGAGTGTAAAATACAAAAAATGGCAATTAAATAATCTGAGGATTAACCACCGGCACAGATTAATGCCTTTCAACATTATAAAACAACATTACTATTTACTTCATATTAAAGTGCAAAATCATCCTCCTCAGTTATTCTGATCATTCGGAAAACACTAACACTTTAGCAAATGTGGGTTCTTGCATAATAAAATGTTACACTAATCAGGACAACTAATGTACTAACTTATCTTACTTAAAATAAAACATGTGTAATACAATATAAGTAATATTAGTATAGGAATATAAATCTGGAAAGACTCACAAAATACCTCACAAAGATTGATACATCTCATGAATTCATTTAATACTTTTCAAGCCCTTTCGCAAGCGCTATTCTCTTGAATAAATATTTTATTCAACCCCTATTAATTTAAACTTAATATAATATAACTTATGAACTTCATATGCAAGTTCATATAATGATAAAATTTAAGTAATGAATTATTCATCAAATACATAAAATCTAAGAGGTGTGTGTGTGATATAAATTAAATGTATAGCATTTTAAAGTTCAATATATGAATTTTAGCAGGTGTGTGTGTCCCAAATTAGATTGTAGAGCATTTTATAATGACAAATATGATCCGTGAATTCCATGTACGATGTGTCGAACAATAAATGTACGAAGTAATAAATATAATTATGGTTGAATTCCATACATGCAATTTTATCCATTTGTGTTAGTTATTATAATCACTATTTGATTAACGATTTTACGTGGCTCCATAAACATGAAACAATTTCAAGACATGACAAGCAGAACTTAAATGAAAATGTTTTTTAAAAGTTATTAATTTCTACATTTCTCTATTAAAAATGTTCCAAGTTTATTACATCCATGATAAATATTTATTTATCCACGCTTAAATCTAGGAATAACAATTACAGCAATTAATTTAATCATTACAAACTGACGATAAAATTTGAAAATAGCTTTGATCAATTATTTGAAAACTGTTTATTATCCAAATGGCAAACAAATTAACTAGCAAATATATTCCTGGCATTATAAAGTTAAATATCAATCAATGCTATATTTTTATTAGAATTAGAAACGGAAATATTAAACTATATTGATAATTTTAATATTTTACTTTAATTTAAACTTCTTTTTTAAAAAGCAAATTTTCATATTTATAAAACTTCTGTAATTAAAATACTTATTTAAATTTTCCAAATTGTAGAACAATAAACATTTTAAAACATACCAAATTCTTGCAATTAATTCTTTTAAACTGGGAAGCTCCGACATTTTAAATGTAATATTAGGAAATTATTACCGGTGATCTGATCCACTTGGCCAGCCGACTTGAACAGACTTTTAAATTTAGCAATTCATCTTATAATTAAATACCACGATGTTATTTTACTTTTATAGCAAATTTGTGGTAATCAGTTTACTTGTTAACTATTTTAAAATAAGCTTATCAAATTTACACCATTTGCCTTCTTACCATTTTCTTTTCTTTTCTTTCTCCCTCCTAAAGCAAACTAACAGACGATCTCCTCTTAAATTTGCGCTCTTTTCTTTTTTTACATTGAGACGCATACGTAATTACTGTATTTATTTTTAATAATTTATTTTAATTGAACAAATGATTTTTTGTTAATTCAATAGAAAAAATATTTAAGATCATTTTAAATAAATAAAACAAATATTATTTTTTAATACTATTTTACCAAATTAAATGTGTTGTCAAAAATTTTAAAAAGTTAAACATTATGATACGAATTAGTATATGGAACGAAGCAAATTTAAATTTATTAAAATAATATAAGAGAGTAATCTGTTCAAAGCGAAAATCAAGCCAATCAAATCACCAAAGAAGACAGAGAAATTTTTTAATACTAGTTACATCAATTATTATATTTTATGCTAAAATATATGGTTACAATATATATATGTAAGATATAAGGTAATGTATTCTCTTAAATATGGCAGGTCAAACGAGTCTGTAAATATATAAACAACTAGAGCAAAGTCAGTTTACTTATACTGACATATCACTCCATTACTATATAATAAAAAATCATATACCAACAAAATACTAGCCAATAAAACAATCATTACTAGTAAAACATTAGGCAAGTATATATAAATAAATGGTAAAGAAAGAATCTAAGATTAACAAAAAGTTTAGCAATGAATATATAAAAACTTAATAAGACAAATATGCTATCATATTTTACATTTTGTTCGTTTATTTTGTTATATCTTTTTGTGAAATTACAATTAAACTCTTGTGGAACAATTTTTTTTAATATTGCAATTATTTTTTCTTATTTTAACTCTCTCTTGTATTTGATTTACAATTATATTATTCCACTGAAAACCAATCATTACTGTACCTTTTTATGGTGTCTTTAAAATAATCTTCATAATTAAACAGAATATGCTTTTCTCATGAAAATAATGCTTATATTTACCACAAAATAGTTTCTCAAATTAAACACCTGATTCTATTCATTTGCTTCTTGCGCTTAATCAAATAAAAATATATTTTCACAATAATACATTCAATACCTTTATATTTAACCATCTGAAGAATATACCTATTAAGTTTATGGTATTATCATTATATTTGCAGAATATAGTTTCTTAACATAAATATAATTCACATTATGCACTTTTCCCAATACTTTATTAACAGTTTATAATCAAATCTGTCAACTATCAATAAATCATCGCTAGTTTGCAAAATGAGAAATGGGCTTTTTGTAGAGATTTTATAGAAACAATGTAAAATGAAAAAAAAATTGAACATTTTGGGAGCATATATAATTTTTTTAAAATTTTATATTAATCAGAATTAATGTTTGATGTTCATAAAGTCAATTTTGAAAAATAATAGCCTTATATACAACTAATTTACTTGAAAAGATATAAATTATTATTAAAGTTTATTGGCTTAACATTTTCAAGGATCCATGCCTCATATTCATAGCCTTCATAAAATATATAATAAAATATATGCAAATACAATTATTCAAATAAGCTAGTATTACGTAGCCCATTTCTTCGAGATCTCGAAGCAAGTGTCTTTTCTATTAATGGCATGGATGTTTCCATTGATGTAAAATGCCTCCTTTATTTTTCTTTTGTGATCATTTGATTCTGAGCACAATATTATGGGATTGGCGGGTGTGAAGTTGTATCCATGCCATTAATAGAAAAGACACTTGCTTCGAGATCTCGAAGAAATGGGTTACGTAATACTAGCTTATTTGAATATTTGTATTTGCATATATTTTATTATACATTTTATAAAGGCTATGAATATGAGGCATGGATCCTTGAAAACGTTAAGCCGATAAACTTTAATACTAATTTATATCTTCTCTAATTAACAATTATAAATAAGTGTTTTTTTGTTTTACATAATAGTGAGAAGTAAAACTATAATTTACTTGAAGTAATTATTATGATAAAATACCATATTTTTTTATCAATACAATGAAATCTATCATTATCTGAACATCTATATTCGTATTTGTGCTTAAAAATTACTAAGTATGTAAAAATGATTCAGTTGACAATCACATAAGTTAAATTGTTAGTTTTTTTTATCACTAGTCTAATTACGATATTTGCTTTTTGAATGAATATTTTATAGTATCATATACAAGTTATTGTATTAAAAATATAAATTTAAAATAAATCAATAAAATTAAATAGATAATTCTTAAAAGGAGGGTTCCATAATCAAATTCCAAGAACTGAAAAAAAAAATCTTCATAATAAAAAGACATACTTTCATTTGTATTTAATTCGATTGGTTTTTAAAATTATTTTCTAGTCTATCATGTAATATGCAATTATAATTTTTTATCTTTACTAATATATTAACATTATTAAAACTAGGGATAAAAAAGTATGATATAAATGCACTTATGTGTCAAGCATTGGTCGTTGAGAGGTCAGAGATAGTTGCTTTACAAACAGTTGTCCCGGTTTAGCAGGTTTGCTTCCCAGCTGATGCTATGACACATGAGAAAAAAAAATGCTGTTATGTTTTCTAATTTCTACATTGGTTTGTTTATGAAGTTTTCTCTCATTAAAAACAAAAAAATATATATCTCTTGAGATTTTAAATTATTTTGGGAAAAAACATGTTTTTCGTTTCTGAAAAATGTTACATTGAATTTAAAATGTTATCTGCTAATATTGTTATTAATTGTTTTTAAAATATAAAAAATAATACAAAATTGTAAAACTTTAAATGTTTATAAATATTTTTACTTTCAAATGCCTTTATTTGTGCCTCAAGACGATTCAAGAGGCATAAGTTTTACAATGCAATCAACAAGAATCATTACAAAGAAATTTAGGGAGTGTCGGTGCGTGTCAAGTGCATCTGCACCCATACACTTGATTCAATGCATATGATTTTGAACATTCAAGTATAAATGTATGGATAGGTGAGTGGGATATTAATAGTTCCAACAGTGCAGTGACACAAAATTCACCTGCCCTTCCAGACTTACACACATAAACCCAACTTCTTATTTTTAATATTTAGAAAATTTTACATTTTCATGGATACAAAATCCAATGTTGTAATATTCATTCATCATAATAAAGAGAAGAAGCATAATAAGTAAACAATTTGAAGATGTATAAAAAGCATTGCTATATAAAAAATTGTGGGAACATGAGGCAGTCTTCCTAAAAAGATGCATTCATCAACAAGAAATAAGTAAACAGTATTAAAAGAATTAAAAATTGATAAATTAAAATCTTATATTTTTATGACCATATTTATATTTTAAAAAAGTTAAATTCAGATATTAGTTTGACTTTAAAAACATTAATTTGTGTAAACTCGGGCCATTAGAAAATCTTATAAATCATGCAATAATTAATTAGGATGTTAATTGCACTAATCAGAATTTTATTAGATGGAAAGATAACTCCAACTCCAGCTGCTACTATACAAAATTGCAAATGTTAAATCTTCAAGAAATAAAAAAAATATTTTATTAGCTTTTTATGATAAAATTATTTATTGCCATTACATTCAGAAAACTTTACCTTAGTTCTTGATTTTCTAAGTCTTTTGTGATAACAATGTTATTCAGCTACTCATATAATTTATTTACTTCATCAAATTATTTCATATATATATATATATCTAAAAATATATTAAAAATATTTCAACAATAACATTAAAAAGTATATATATATATATATATATATATAGAGGATTTGAACTCAGATTTTTAAGCACCCTTCAACAATTCACACTATCTCATATACCTGACCACACACATGTAGAAAAGATAAATAAGCACCAATATATGTATTTCATGCTAAACCAGCACTCATCAGTTGGTCCAGATTATCATCTCCCACACACATATATAATCAGTGCTCAGTAGTCTGAGTTAAAAGTCCCTAATTTACAATTAAAAGCTCCAGGTTTGTGAAGAGTACCTGATACGTAGCTTGTATCCTGTCCATCCCTCTTCTATTTACTTAAATGGATAAGTTCTCATACATGAGGGGTTAGAGTGACTTGAGTTTAACATGGGTATGGCATTAATATTGGCATCAGTATCGGATTTGGGCTTTCAATCTGATTTTCAATGATATGGATGGCTGAAAAGTTGGAGGTTGGAATAGATTGAAGCCTAACCATTAAAGTGTGAAGATTTTCTATCTTAATATAAACTGAGCACTGATTATATATATATGTGTGGGAGATGATAATCTGGACCAACTAATAATGCTGGTTTAGCATGAAACACATATAGTGGTGATTATTTATCTTTTCTACATGTGTGTCAGTTATATGAGATAGTGTGAATAGTTGAAGGGTGCTTGAAAATATGAGTTCAAATCCCCTGTACTTACAATTAAGCTCCAGATTTGTGGAGAGTGCCTGGTTTTCAAATATATATATATATATACAGCATCTTTTAAATGAATCTGGACCATTTAACTTCATCAAATAAAAGGAGAGAGAGAAAAGAAAAAAAACTACTCTAGAAATGAGTCTAGTGATGAATATACAAATTAATCAATGAACCACAATTACATTAACATAAAGAATATGATAGTTTATTTTTCTGTTTAATTGATATTTTACAATGTATTTTAATTTCTTCAGTAGAAAATATTTCTTTATAAAATACTTTAAAATCACATTTAATTTAGCTCTCCAATATATTAACTTCTTTACTATATCTTCCCAATAAAACAATTAACATTGCATTTCTTTAGAATATCCTTGAAAATCTTTATAACATAGATGGGGTTCTATCTTCCCCATAGAAACCAAACCATTCTCAGGTTCACCATAAAACACTCTTTAAAGAAGTCTTGAATAGTTCATTTGTTTTATGTGTCTAATCTAATAAAGGTATGATTTTATGATAGCAATGTCTATAGTATTATATTGAGGAAGTTGAAAAATCTAGTGATTGCTTTTATGATCTTACCATTGTATTTTTAAAATTTTGCAGTTACAGAGTATTTTTAAATAATACTCTTCAATACCTTCACATTGCACCAATAGTGTATCAAAGTTTCACTTCTGTATAATAAATTAGATTAATTGTTACTATTTTTTCTTTTCTGAGTCACTTGTTATAACTGGTAAAAAAAAATACACCCTGTGAGTATTTGCATACTAAATAAAATAAAATAACTCTATATATAGCTAACATATTTGCAGTAGTTATTTTCCTTGTGATAAAATATTCTATCTTTTAACATTTCCAAAGCAGCAGCAGTACATTGGAGAATGTGTTGTATCTCCACCTCTAAGCCTACATTTATACTTACATAACTGCTAAGTTATTTAAATTGGTTTATATTATTAAGTTGATAACCAGCTAAACTAAAATGTTACTGAGAAATTTTCTTATATCATGGGTGATAAAAACATTTGAATATTAATTAATAAATTAAAGTGTTTGTATGCTGGATTCAAATTATTTGATATACTGTATAATTACTTTTTGAACTAATAACACAATCATTAGCATTGCAAATTCAGAATCCAAAAAAAATATTGTTTTCACTTTTAATTGACTCAGATTAAAATTTCCATCAATCCTGTATCATATTTCAACCCAGTTTCATTAAAATGTCTATAAACAATTCCAAAAACCAAACTGAAAACAATATTGGAGCAAATTTACATTCTTGTTTAACACTAATTGTCACTTCACATGCTCCCATTTTTTCACTTATAGCAATATCACTTCCTCTCATTTCATCACGCAGAAGATGTATAATATAAATGAATTTTAATAGGCAACAAACTAATTTCAAATAATGGAATATATATTTCTATTAACTCAATCAAAGGCCTTCATCAAATCAATAAAAGCAGTAGAAAATTCACTTCTTTGTTACTGATCACTTTTTTGCATGTTCCTGGAAATAAAACTATATCTATAGTGCTTATTGATTTTTTAAAATCATGAGTTTCTGGTAACAATTTATCTTTATTTGGAAGCAGCCTATTTAACAAAATTCTAGAAAGTACCTTCTGCTGTGATTAATAAAAATGATATTCCATTGTCTATTCTGTTTGTTTTTAAAAATTGGAACAGTAAAAGCATCCTTAAGATTGAGTACCACAACTTTGCATGTCTGTATATTTCTAAAAAGTGTTTCAAATATTTTAAAAGCTAACATATAACTTGTACAGATATTTTATTGGAATTTGCAACATTTTTAAGATTACAATTAGCTGTTTTGATTTCACTAATCTGGATGTCTTTGACCAGTTTTAAATGAATAGATGAAATTCTTGTATCATTATTTAAAGAATAATCAAAGTAATCTTTTCATCTGCTCAGAATATCATTGTTGTCATTTATGAAAGTGCCTTTGTTGGATTTAATAGGATTGTTATACCATTTCTCAGATCCATATGTTTTTTCACTATGTTTATAAAAAATCTAGATGACCACAGTTAGTAAATCTATATAACATCTCACAAATTTAGATTATATGTCAGTTTTAAGCTCTTCTTGCCAGTCATTACACTTCCCCCATCAGATTTCTATATTTTTTATGAAGTTTCATATTTAATCTATTACTCTGCCAAAAAGAAGTGTTACATGTTTTCTTTTAATCACATTACTAATAATAAGATTATTGTCAGAAAATTAACCATGAAATCTTTGAACATACTAATCTATAATCTGCTAATAATCTGTGCTCATCCCAAGTCTTAATTATAATATAATCTACTAAACACTGAGATTGGATGCATCTATATTTCTTTATATCAGTTTCTGCCTAAACAAAATATTTGTGATAATCAATCCATGTGCTGGGCAAAAATTCAATAATAATAAGGTATTTGTGAATAACTTTTAATCAAAATCTACTATTTGTGCCATTTACATTAAAATCTTCAAGAATAAAATTTATGATTTTTTTAAAAATATTGCTTAATAATGCTATTCAACAAGGAATAAAAGCTTTCTTCTCTGAAATCTTTGAACCTAAGTTTGGAGCATACATGCAATTGTGCAAGACAAGTTTTAACACCATTAGTCTCTTATTGATAGACCAAGAAATTCTAATAATAGAAAATACCAAATTAAACTTCACAATAAATCCAAAATCATGCAATCTTTTTTTCATTGAATGATGTAAAAATATCATAACCACCCACCTATCACATTAAACCTTCTTCTAGCTATTCTAGTCTTGAAATGTTTGAAGTAAGTAAAGTTTGCATATTCCAT
>JAQFVV010012540.1:511456-523956 GCA_028023455.1 Epiperipatus broadwayi | reverse complement strand
TCTATCTATCTATCTATCCTATCTATCTATCTATCTATCTATCTATCTATCTATCTATCTATCTATCTATCTATCTATCTATCTATCTATCTAGACTCAGTACTTACTGTTAGTTGAAATAGGTCAATACATATTCTAGCAGAAAATTCAAATATATCAATGTCCATCTAAGTTCATATTTTAATATACATAACATCTTTGTGACATATGATTTAAAAGATAATCTATTGATCATGCTGTTAAATGCAGACTTTATTTTTATTCACAAGATATTTTTTACTCTAAAAACATTGCATTAGTACTATGATCGACATTTTATATTTGAATTTTCAACTAGCAATATGCAATGGATCTATTTCTTACATATTTATGTTTAAGAGATTGCAAATATAAAATGACTAAATTAAACATGTTTGTTATGAACAATTTAACATCTTTGCTAATTAAAATTTTATGCCCCTTGTTTGAATAAGTATAGATTTTAATATGTGTAACAGCTTTATGCTATACGATCAGGAAGTAACTTTTTGGTCATGCTGCTAAATGCAAACTTTTACTCACAAGGTAGTGTTTTCTGGAAAAAACATAGCTTTGGGGCTGTGATGGTTTATATATATATATATATAAGTGTAATAATGTTCAAGGCTAATTGGGTTTATAAGTAACAATTAGAAACCAGTCAATACTTAGACAATCCCAATATAGATAACAATCAACAATCTCAAACTGTTGTCAAGGCAACCTTTTAACAATAAAGATGGGTTGCTTTGATGACAATTTGAGATTGTTGATAGTTATCTATATTGGGATTGTCTATGTGTTGGCTCGTTTCTGATGAATATGTATATATACTTGTATTTCTGATGAACATTATACAAGAAATAACTGAAATCTATTAGTTGAGATTAAATAGTTAATTTGTTATGAGTATTAAAAATATTAATAAATATATTTTTGCCATATTTGTTCAAGGGTCTAAAATTTTGTAGTTTAATAGATAAGCAATATGGAAATGGCAGACCATACAGAGAAATATAAAGACTAGTATCACCAGAATAATAGGAAGAATTGATTGTTAAATACATTGATAAGCAAACAAATAAATATCACTGACATCATTAAAAAAATAATCAACTGAAATTGATGTGGTATAGATATATTTCTTTAGACATAATAATTAATGAATAATTGAATTTTAAAACTGAATTCCAAAAAATTGTAAAAGATCTAGAAATAGACAATGTGTGAGATATTCAAATATGATAACAAAGTTCTGGAGTAATATGGTAAAATTAAATTATGAATCAAGATATCAGATTGAATTTGAGAAACCATTATATTTCCTGAATCAACAATTTGTTGAAAATGATTATAATAAAATTTGTGATTCATTATCTATTCGATATGTATGAAATGATAAGTGAAATGGGAGTAGTATCAGATAATGTAGATTACTAAAAATACTGGATGTAAATTATTACTAAGTCAGTAAAATGGCTACCTTTATAAAAAAAGAACAAACTGATATTAAAAATTTGGCAGAATAAAGCATCAGCAGTAGAAAATGCAGTATTTTTAAAAAATATTAATAATTAATTATTTGTTAATGAACTTGTCAAGCGTTGTTAGCCGAGAGGTCATTGCAGCCGCCTTGCAAGCAAATAGTTGGTTGCAGATGGTTGTGGGTTCGCGTCTTGGCCGATGCTATGACATATGAAAAAAACTTGCTCTGTTGAAGTTAAATATAGATTTTAAACAATGTTGCATTTTATGAAATAGCTATGAACTTATTTAACACAGAAAAAGTAATCTTGAATTTCTCCTCATAAACAAACAATATATTAATATTTATGAACATTTTTGGCAACTCTTTTATACGATTCTAATATATATGATTTCAGATTTAAGTGTGGGCAAAATAAAACGTTTAAATTGAAACACAATATCTGTAATAAAAACAATATTAATTATTATTTATCTAATAGCAATGTTAAATAAAAAAAAATACAATCATATTTAGTAATAGACAGGGTATGAGTACAGACTTTCACATGACCCACCACTCTCCACACTATCTCATAACACTGATACACTTTAACACACGTATGTTGAAAAGATAAATAATCACCAATATACGTATTTCATGCTAAACCAGCAATCATCAGTTGGTCCAGATTACCATCTCTACACATATAAGTTACATTTAGTGTTTTGTCTCTGGAAAAAAGAATGAACGAATTTAATCAGTGCTGAAGATGTAGAATGAGGTGTCCTCTAGCTTAAATATAAAATAGTAAAATTAATATATCAAGCGTATTATAAATAACTCAATCATTATCAAAGATAGGTACTACATATATGGATTATTAAATAAAGATTATTATAAAAACAACAAAGGTGCAACAATATCAAATATTTAAAGTCAATATTCATTTTTGATAAAATAATATTTTTATTTATTTCAAATTTATAGTATCTGTTTTGCATTTCATATATTAAAGCACACTTATATCATTGCTTTAAAATGCCTTATTTTATGTGGGTATGTAATTTAAAGTGTAATAAAAAAAATTCAAATTTTTCCCATGAGTATGATAACTTTATTGATTGATTAAATATTAATTTGTGGGTAGCTGTTTCGTTTGTTGGCAGGGGTTCCATTAAGTGTTATAGAAACATGTATTTATTGCTAAAACATTATCCAAAATCATTATATGCCACAACTTCTAAAATTTTTAATCCAATCTTCTTTATTTTCTACTAAACAATGCCTTTTTACTAAAGTTTGGTTTTGATTATATATGTTTTTCATGCGAGAAATATCCAGAAAATTCACTTTCCTTTGTACAATAAACCACAGTTTTTTTTATAAACAATTATTGTAATTTCAGATTTTTTTTCTTCACCATTAATAACTATGTAAGATTTAATACGCTTGACGTATATAGTGAAATTAAATTCTTAAAAATTGCATTAATATTTCTTAAGGCTAAGCGCTTTCGGAGCTTTCATCTCCATATTCATAGCCTTCAACCATAATAATTTATGCAAATCTATGCAAGCTCATTTATATTGTCCATCTCTTTGAAATAGAAAAGCATGTATCCTTCCTGTTTATTGCCTTCATATCTCTTGCTATATACCATGCTTCTTTAACCTTCCTTTTGTAAAACATCCCTGTTGCTTTTAATAATCTCAGAGCAGTATGTTAAACCTTATGATTAAAAATATAATTTTCCTAACAAATAATGAAGACTAATTTAACACGTACATACATTATAAATTTTTACCCCCCCAAATCTTAGTTAGAACAATGTGATCATCTTCACTAAATTGTGTGATATCTTATGCTGATGTCCTCTTTGATTTTCATTACCTTCGTCTCATTATAAATGATAAATTTTTATAAATATTTTGTAGTGATTTTTTTTTCTATAAAAAGTATTTCCCCTCCGTTAGTTGTAGAGAGTATAATATAATAATGTCAATGGATCTCGAGTATCACATGTCATAATCATTTGATTATGTTTTTATTTACGCTTGATCTCATCAGATTTAGGAAATTCTTAATTTAATAAAATAAAAACAAGAGTAAATTCATTAACTTAGTCGTCAAGTAAAAAAAAAAGTTATATATATATATCAATTTTTAATTAAGAAAAAAATTTAAAAGGACGTTTTTTTTATAAAATCTTTTAATACTCTTTTTTTCTTAAGGGCAAGAACTTGTTTTTTAATAAGATATTTATATAGGTTTTTTTGTATTTTAGATTTTTTTTCCATTAATCTAAATTTATACTAATTATAAATATTATAAAAATATTTTTTTTGAATACCCTATATTTATAAGAGTTTTTTTTATTACTAAAATTGTAAATTTAAAAATTAATAAAAGTTTAAGCAGTAAATTAAAACAACTGCTTCACATCGACAAGATTGTTTCAACTAAGTCCCAAAAATAACATCAGGGTGAGACCTATAGGCTTTAATATTAAAATTAAGCAATAATTGAAACTCTAATTTAATAATCTCAGATAGTTTTAATGCATTCAAGAGCAGTGATCGATAGAAAACAAAGATAAATAAGTAGTCAAAATAAATGGATACTTGCAAATCTTTCTGGAATCTCAGTATATCATTCATGTCTTAAGCACTCGTTAAGTTGATTTCTGATAAAAAGATATAATAAGCATACACTAATTAAATGCACTATGATTGTGGCAGTGTTGTGATCGATAGAAAACAAAGATAAATAAATAGTCAAAATAAATGGATACTTGCAAACTTTCCTGGAATCTCAGTATATCATTCATGTCTTAAACACTCGTTGAGTTGAGTTCTGATGAAAAGATATAATAAACATACACTAATTAAATGCACTATGATTCTGGCAGTGTTGTACCAAAAGCTGACTCCGTGCATTAATTAGTTTATGCTTATTATCCATTTTTATCAGAACTTGAACTCAACGAGTGCTTAAGAATTACATCGTTTTATGAAAGAATTGATACTTTGAGAATTACATTCATGTTATAGAAAACAAATATTTTTGACAATTTAATAAATAATTGAATTAATTCTTTGGTCTGACGATTGTGTTCCAACATCAGTGTCACAAGTTGATTTAATACAAAACTAGAGGAAAAAAATCTATTATGAAAGTCAGTAAAAATAGTTTATATTCTTAATCTTCAAAAACGGTCAAATAAAAGTAAATTATTCCAACAAATTATTTCAAAACGATAAAACATTCTAAAAGTGGCTTCAGTCTTAAATGAAAACAATAAAAAAAACAAACAAATAGATTATTTACTAAAAACAGTTATACAGAAAGCAACAACATAAAAATAGCAATTTAATAATATATTTTCTATTGAGATAGATATAAAGAGAGACAAAAACGAATAAAAAAATGATTTTAAATAATTTATTTAAAAGAAGTGAGAAAGTGGAATTCTGTAAAATGAAACAAAAAATAATTAATAATATATAAAAAACAGATCTGAAATAATAAGAAAAGTTATAAAATAGAATAATTATATTTTCAAGTTATTTTTGAATTAAGAAAAAAGTTATTTCAATAGTAAACAAAAGGATATAAGTGCTTAAGAGTAAAATACCATCTTAAGCATATAAAAATTATACAAGAGTTAAGAACATGAGAAGAACGCAAACAATATACTAAAAACATTAAAATAAAATCCTTGTTTCTACTTCATCTATGAGCAGTAAGTTACAAATTGTGCATTACGCAAACAAGAGAATTATCAGGTTGAGCACTTTCGGTAACTTTTAGTCCCCATATTCATATTTTATCTTGGGAGTATCAGATTGAGTTGTGATTTTAAACAACTGCATAGTAATTTATGCAAATTTATTCAATGTCTTCATATAGTACATTTTCTAGAGATGAAAAAGCATGATTCTTTCTAGTTTATAGCATTGTCATCATTTGCAATAAAGCACACTTTTTTATTTTGCATTTAGTATCATTGCACTCTGTGCACAATGCATTTGCTGTGGTGAGCTCAAAAATATGGCCCATGGATATTTGGTATGAGAGGAATATAGATTTACTTTCAATGTTGTTTAGTGCTCTCCTATATAAGTTATACTGAGAAGTTCTGGTTGTGATGTTGGCACAGGTCTCTCCATAGTATGTTGCTTTACATCTGTTGCTTGGTCATGCAATTTTATACATTGCTTGTGCTATTTTATCAGAAGGTATTTGATCTTTGGTATTATTTATTAATCTGTTTGTTGAAGGTCATGTATGGAACTCTAATTCAAAGGACTTGGCAAATATTTTATAGTATTTTCTGGAAATTGGTGGTATGTAAGGTAGCAGCATTCTTGGTTTGTTGTTTCTAACAGTGTCAGTTCTTAGTTTGTTATAAAATTGTCTAATCCTTTTGTTGATAGCATTCTGTGAGAATCCGACACTTTTCACTTCTTTTGTATAGTTCGTAGTTCTTTTTGCAGTCTGATTCAAATTTGCATAGCCTGTGATTTCTGTGCAGGAAGGATGTAAATCTAGCAAATTTGTTGATGTAGGGTGAGTTTATTAAATGAAAATATCACATTATTTAATTGAAGAGTTAAATGTATAATTAAATTTTTTAAAATAGAAATATTTAATGATATAACTGAATCTTTTTTAGATATCTGGGGAAAAAAGGAGGAAATTATAGAAATTGTTGACAAAGTCATACTTGAAATCTCTACATTATGAGAATATACTAGGAATTGATAAACATTAAAAAAAGTGTTATTAAAATTCCAAACCTATCAGTTTTCATTTAATGCTATATAACTTTATTGGAAATTAAGTACAAAATTTTTGATCCAAATGAATCAAAATATTAGTTATGATAATATTAAATAGTGCTATCTCACTTATAACATAAAGCTGTATAATTATTAATATCAATTAGTCAATTAAAATGGCTGAGCACGTTCGAGAAACTGTACTTCTCATAATCATAGCCAGTTCTGACTCGTTCATTGAAATCATTCTATCATTATAATATGCAATCTCTATGCAAATGAGTCAATTAGACTATCTTTTTGAAAGTAGTTATAAATAAGTAGAGTACTGTTAAGGATTGAAAATAATTTTACAATTGGGTATGAGTTGATATTTAATATTGGATTTGTATAATCATTTCTACCATAAGTAAAACATTGAACTTCATAATAAAGACCCCAAATACCAAATTTTGAAGAATATTTATTAGAAGAAGTATGCCAGGTTGACATTATAATTTTATTAGCCTATCATTAACATTGATAAAAGTTTACTGCAGCATC
Source organism: Epiperipatus broadwayi (assembly GCA_028023455.1). NCBI lineage: Eukaryota > Metazoa > Onychophora > Udeonychophora > Euonychophora > Peripatidae > Epiperipatus > Epiperipatus broadwayi. The sequence goes on along the minus strand of JAQFVV010012540.1, from coordinate 517,146 downwards.
ATTTTATATTTTTATAATTTTTTACTGAAGTTTTATGTGAAATATTTGGAAATTAAAATGGAATACATCAAAATAAATAAAACATAATTGATATTTTACAGATAAAAAAATTGTTTCAAAACTGCTAAAAATGTTCCAAGAGCTATGAATAAAAACATCACAAGACTAAAAAAATTCTAAAAAAATTAATATTCAGTAGCCATTACTGCTTAAAAATACAAAAAGTAATGAATTAAAAGAATATATAAATATTAATATAAAACAAAACAGTGAAATTAATTATAGAAATAAATTATAATAGGTATCTTTTATGAATCATAAGTTAATATGAATATATATATATATATATATATAATTTTTGGAGGTTTTTCAACTTTTGTTTTATCTCATTATCTAAAATATTGGTCATAGTTACGATTTGGCTGATCATAGAATATGGGATTGTGTGGCTCAATTTCTACAGGATGGTGACTCAATATGTCTGCCACAATGTTCTCAAATCCAGGACAGTAAATGACTTTGTAGTGGAACTTCTGCAATGATAAGCTCTATTGTATTAGGCTGTCATTTTTCAGATAACTTGTTCAGAAATTCTAAGCATCAGTGGTCTGTGATTATAATGACTCTTTGAGCCAACAATATTTGCTTGAATTTATTATACACCCATACTATAGCTAAGATTTCTTGATCTGTACTAATGTAGTTTCTGCTCTCCTGAATGTGCAGTTGCTAAAATACAGTATCTGGTGTTGACCATCTCAGTTGATGTGAAACAAAACAACACCCAGACCATTCTGACTTTCTATCAGTCTATAGGCAAATGGGTGAGTGAAATCAGGGTAGCATAATATTACAGTTTACAGGAAAGTTTTCCTCACTCTGTTAATGTCTTGTTAATGGATATGTATCAACTTCCATCTTTTGAAAATTAAGGATAGAATTTGTGATAGTAATTGCAGAGGCCTAAAAGGGACCTAACTTGCTTTCTGTTGACTGGTTTGGTCTTGGAAAATTTTTAATGGCTTCAATCTTATTAGGATGGGTCAAAATTCCCTGTCCATTCATATATTGCCTTCTGCAGGGCAAAATAACCTTTCTTTAGATGTAATATTTTTCAGAGTGCATTCATGGAAAAACTGCTTCAGGTCCTCCAGGCATTCTTTGGAGTCCATAGCATATTATTTACTTTTTTAATCGACCCAAAGGTACTTTCTTGAAGATATGCATTTTTCCATTGTCTGAACACGCTGGATTTTCTGTCTTGGGGTATAAAACCATTTGCCAATAGCTGGTGGTTAAGTTGAGAGTTGAAAAAATGCTCTTTGTAGACAGCCTTACAAATATTTCATTTATGGGAGAAGTTATGTCTCACTCTGGCACTATTATACTGTTAAGCATTCTAGCATCTAAACACAGTCTTATAGATACATCCTTTTTTTCATGATCCCCAATAGGTTATTATATGGTGATGATTCTATCTCAATCACTTCCTGTCCATCATCTGTGGGATTTTAGCACTTACTACTTCCTGATACTGGAAGGGAATGGGATACATGCAGGTCTGTAAACAGATTTCCTCTTTTATCTATATTCTATGGCCATAGCTCTTGATTTCTCCAAGGATATGAAAAAAATCTGCAGATTCTCCCTTAATAAATGTCACAATTGGAACTACTCCTCTGGGGTCTCTAATTCTTTAATCTTATTTTGAATAATGTTTTCATGTGGGCTGGCCTCAATAGATCTAATTTGAATGTCTTGGTGGTTGTTTAAACCATTAAGCTAACCCTCTCTGCATTAAGCTAACCCTCTCTGGGTGGAAAATTTAGGACATTTTTCTCATAGTTGAGGATACATTTGTGTTGGGTCAAGAAATCCAATCCAATTACTACATCCAGCACCAATCCCTTGATCACCAAGAATGTATGTTCCACAGTCACCTGTCCCAATGATATATCCAACCATTCTTTGTAACTCTCAGTTCTGGTTTTCCTCCTATTGGCCAACTTCATTTGGATTGGTTGGATGGATAGCTTGGGTATAACTCTATTTTGTCCTCCTATTTGCAACAACCATCCCTTCATTATGCATGAGATTTGGCTGCCTGTATCAATGAGGGCCTGTACAGCTAAGTCTTCTATTTAATATTTATGATATAACAAAGACCAACTTGAATCCCCCACATGGGAACATCTTGTATAATGGTAAATAGTGGTGGGTTAATGACACCCAATATGTTTCTTTGATTTTGGGAGGGATGCCTAGTATCTCTGTTAGACTGTCTGTGATGCTTCCACACTGTGTTTACTTTTGTCTAGAGCTCTGGCACATCATGGTCCATAGTAATATTACATATGTTTGTACCGCTGTTCTTCCTAGAATCATTGTAAGATCAAAAACATTTCTCTGGATCTGGGATTTTTTCCAGCCTTACATTGCCCCCAACTTGTATTTTCTTTATACTGCTTCCTCCTTCCTGCATCCCCTCCAGTGTTGTTTGGTCTGCTTTCCTTTTCATATAGGTCCTGGATGCTGGCTATCACCTCCATCCTTTCCTGGCTGACACATCATGTTCATAATTCAGTACTCTATCAGTTCATTAAACACTTCTTTGTACTCTTCCTGTGACCATTGAACTTCTTTAACAGCTTGTTCAACACCTCTTTTTAGCTGTTCAATTGTTCATAATTCCAGTTCTTTATCAGTTCATAAACCACTTCTTTGTACTCTTCCTGTGGCCCTGGAACTTCTTTAACAGTTTGTTCAACACCCTTTTTAGCTGTTCAATTGCAACCCTGGCATTAGAGGTTTCCTTTTTGTGTTTTATTGTTAAGGTATCCATGCTCTTGACTAATCCTCCTACCTTCTCACTGACTTGCTCTAACTCTCTGCCTACTTTTTCCATCCTCTCATCCACATTCTTCATGTCTTTTATATATTCTTCTTTACTTCCTAGTTGGGCATTTCTTCTCTCTTCTTTTCCAATGCCAGCATCAATAATTCCTATTTTCTTTATTCATTCTTCTCACTTCTTTATCCCTTCTTCTAGCTTCTTTCCTACTCTGCCTGAACATTTCCTCTACATACTTTAAGTCATAACATCCCAGTCCTGAGGTTGGATATGGGGTTTTAGTAATATTAGGTCGAGTTTTTAGACAATCCTAATGAAATGAAATCCTCCTGTTCTCACTCACTTTGGCTGCTAAAGACAGTGGTCCTTTCCCTCACATGTACCTCTAGCACATTATCCATTGCTTATTATTTATTAATCCAAATGTCTCTTTCCCCCGCATGTATCTTCTTCACATTATCCATTGCTTATTATTTATTATTTCTGCTAATGACATTTGTTACCTTGATAAAACTGATTTGCTATGCTTGCTGTTGGTTTATCCACTATTCTTGTGGATATCTTTATTTGCTATTCTTGTTAATGGCTTATTTGCTACTGTTATTAATGTCTTATTTACTATTCTTGCTAATGGCTTATTTGCTATTCTTCTTCCCACATGGTCATTCCCATTGATCCTCTCTACCATTGCCCTACTGCCCCTTTTTCCTATCCATACTGTTGCCTTTAATGTTTGTGTTGCCTACTATTCAAAATTACATGAATAAATAAAATAATTTTTTTTGACCAGAGATGGCCATGCAGTTATTGTCTTTCAGTTGAGACTTTTAATCTGAAACATTCACTATATATATATATATATATATATATATATATATATATATATATATATATATATATATATATATATATATATATATATATATATATTGTCCAATTCAATAGTAATAGCCATCTCCCTACTCATCTTTTAATCCATTAATAGTTTTGTTGTATCCTATTCAATCCAATCCATAACACTTCACTCGGTCTTAATATATATATATATAGTAACCCAGTGCTTTTGGCACTTGGATTTATTTAGCATTATTTCTGCATGAAATCAATGTTATTCTTTAAAAAAAAATAAAAATATAAAATAAAAGTGGTAATATTTGTTTAGTAAAGTGTGCTAACCATTTGCCTAGACATGGCTTGTGTAAATAAATGATATATTCCCTAATGCAATATCATGTTTTAAAAGAACATGAATAATCTAAGTAAGATATTGTTATAAGAGCAGGTTAATATAATTTAAAACAAATATAAAAAATTGCAGTTTATTTTTAAATGGGTATAGAAGAAAAGAAAAACATAAATGTCAATTAAATAATTTGAGGATCATCTTATTCTAAGCAAAAATAACTTCTGGTAAATTCATTTGAAGAAAATAATTTTAAGTGTATTAAAATCACAGATAATTATCGCTGGTTTGAATGTACTTATTATTTTCATTATTAAACTACTTTGTGATACATTATAAATAATATTAAAAACCACATTATTATAATAAGTTTTTTTTTTGTTTAAGTTATAATCAAATTATTATTTTTTTCTTGGTAGAGGTCACTAGAGTTACAAAAGAATTACTGATTCATACTCAAGTCATTTTTTGATATAGTCTGCTTTTTTTTCAAAAGTTTAACAGTGCAAATTTTTATAACATTATTATTTTTTATTTTGATAAACAATAAATTGGCAAGATAATTAAAATTTCATCTAAAATGAATGGGTAACAGCTTTAATAAGGTATTCTGCATTTTTTCTGTTATTTCCTATAATTTAAAACTTTCTACATTTAAAATTTATTGCTTCATGAAAGTTAGAGTTTTTCAATAAAGTTAAAAATGAAAGAATTAACTAAAAGAAGCAAGTTCTTATTTTATCAAAATTAAAAAAAAAACAAATATTTCCCAAGTTGGAAATAATTATTTAATAACTTGTTCTTTATTGGTATTTTTCTGGTACAGAAGAAGAATAAGTAGAAAGAATATTAAAAAAAAAAAAAAACCCCCAAAGAACTAGAAACATTTTTTTAGGGCTTTTTAAAAATAAATCATCTGCATTATCAATAATGGAAAAATTGTTTACAGAAGAATATATTTAATTTACTATGAACTGTCTAGGAAAAATAATAAACATAACAATAATAAACAATATACCTGCATTTTTTTAAAGAAAAAAAAACTTTCTTGAAGTAAATATGAAAATTAAATATGTGCATTCTTTAAAGGAAAAATACTATATGGAAAATAAATTGCTAAGATCATGAAAGATAGATTAATAATTTCTTTATTGACTTAAGAATAAAATTAAAATATATAGTATACTGTATACAAGATGAAATTCTTATAATTTCATCCATTCCATAATTCAACTTCTGTTATTATCATAGTAATCTATAGAAAAAAGTGCACATTTTCTTCAATAATTTAGCTAGCTAACTGTCTTCAAATAATGTGTGTGTTTATTGTCTATGTTATAATATTCGTTTTTTTTCTTGGATCCAAATTTTATTATTATAATCCGATTAAGAATTAATCTTTGGTTCTACTATATGTTTTTTACATGTTTATTATTACAATTGCCAAATAAAATAAAACTTTTTATTAGAAAAAAAAATGTGTTTATTACTTTCAGTCCTTTGTAAAATGTGACCGGATGAAAACTCTTCATCTGGACAAACAGCTCAACAGAAAAATAGTTCTGCTAATGAGATAATGTGTATTTGTTTATTTAATTTTTTTTAAAAGGAAAACTGATTGGTAAAAATTTTATTTTGTGTTATAATATCAATGTA
>JAQFVV010012540.1:432500-510956 GCA_028023455.1 Epiperipatus broadwayi | reverse complement strand
GAATCCAATCATGCTCGAGATACACAGGTCTGGAGCAGTCCTGAATTCTAACCTATTTGCCTATTCTTCGAATCTCTGACTCAATGAACAACAATTCTGATGACACAGTAAAATTATTTTAAATCCGTGCCCAGAAGCAAAGCAAAGCGGTAGAGCATAAGATCAGAATGATGATGATGATCGAGGTCAGAGTAGCCCAGTTATTACATTATCATAGTTATTTATTAATGCTAAGCTCTTAGCTAAAGAAAATAATTCTAAATATTAACTAGAAACTAATAATTCAACACAAACCAGGATTAATATGAAAATATATATATTTAATAAATGCAGAAAACGCATATATATGTTACAAAATTGTTTCACGCTTGGAGTGATTTTATACATTATGAAAACTTGGGATTTGTTTTATAAAATCCCCATTACATCAATTATTTAATAGATACCATTTTATCGAATGTGTTATAAGTTGTGCGGCGTTAATATGCCAAAATGTGGATGTACAAAATAATCTACAAGATCGGAACAGATTCGGATTACAGGAAGATACACGATAATTTAACGTTAATCATTTTGACAAATAAATATAAATTTACGGTCTCAATCATTTGTTTACAATCTTAAAATCATTACATATGTTTGATAAGCATCGTTTGGACATAGCGTCTCTAGAATAAGTATGCATAAGAAACAAACAATGTGCAATATTTACTAGAATAAATTATACAAATTGATTTGCGTCTCTGGGAATCGATAAAGCTTTTTAAAGGAAAACAGTTTTTAGATCAACATACTGAACGTATTTTACGAAATGAATCTTTATCTTTAACACATCATTGCGACTTACTAAGATTAGACAGACGGATGATCAAATTAAAGAGCCCAGTAACGGTACTAGCATACAATAATGAAAATAAGGCCTCATGGCGATTATGGATATTTTATCATTTAAAAGAATACTTTGAAACGAACTTAGATTGGATATATCCACGCCTTCTGGCGGAGCGATATCAAGAGAGGGTCTGGGTTTGAGAGCCCAGAATCTGGATGCGCTGTCTTCTGCAGCACATAAATATCATAACCCTCGTAAACTTTACGTTTCCACAGGAAGCATTGTACCTGATTGTGAACGATTCTGAGAAGTAGGATGGGAGCTTTAGACGTTCCCACTGACTAAACAATCAAGAAATGGAGAAGATAAAATATCAGAATAATGGAAATGTATGCCAGCAACATTATTGGACATGAATATAATTTTCAAACTTGGAAATTGTCTAACCTCTTGCGCAATAATCTGTTTTCAATTCTGAGTCATTTAACTAATCATAATGAATAATAACGCTTCTATTTATAATATTATTAAACTAACATTTATATTTAAAGAATCGATTCCCAAATACGTATTAACAGGTAGAGTTTGCCTTTCAGGCACCAGCAAAAAGGAATGGATTAATTATATGAAGGTTCACGATCTTTTTAAAATAGAAAATTAAAGCAAAATTCATCCACAGTAAAAGTTTTTAATTTACTTTAAGAATAATGAATTTAAAATGAAACCAAACTCGCGAGCAATTTCTATTTAATATAGACAAAACTTTATTGATAAGTTTTAAATAAAGCCCACCCTTTTCCCAAGTAAAACAATTATTTCCCCCCTTACTCGCGAATTTAGCGATTTTGGCACATTAAAGAAAATAAATCATATATATACATTAAACAAAATACATGAAATAATAATGGAATCGCACACATTTATATATAATTTAATTAAGCGTGAAAGGTAAGTTAAAATACATGATATTAATAAAAGATTACTGAGAGAGAGAGTTTAAAAGCAAAATTAGCAGAAGCTTATAAAACAATATATAAATTAAGATATGAAGGTTGAACTATAGATTACAAAAGTATTGTCATATAAAGGCAGTTCTACGTTAAAAGGCTACCTAAGGAAAAGACAGCATAGCAGCGTCATTAGCAATCAGCAGTCGGAAGCAATCATGTTGTATGGTCGGCCGGATGGGACATGGCAATTGACAGGCAGACAGTTCTTCGAGAGAAGAAGAGATCGGTGCTAGATTCCACTACTCACGCTCCATCTACAGCACTTGTGTTGGCTTCTTAAAGGTAATTACCTCAACTGATTAAAAACTCCTCTGCACTTAACTAACAACTGAAAGTAAAAAAAAACTCCCCTTTCCTCTGTTCTGTGGTTCCTTTTATAACCTTTCAATACTGCCCAGAATTCAATTTCATACCCCACCCTTATCTCTGTAGTCCTTTTAAAAACAACATTTAATTAGTAAAATATTTTCAATAGATAAGGCTTGAAATACCCCTTTTAGCTGTTTTGAAAGATTTGAAAACAACTGATAAACGATTTGTTTTTCGATTGTAATTAAGATTTATAAGTTTTAATTATAGACAACGATCTGACTAGTGATAAAGATAATTTCAATATTTCAAGCCTTCCCCATTTTTCTTTGTTGTTACATTGAATATACACAGATATAAAAATAATTACAAATATCTAAGCAAATGTATTTTTATAGCAATAAAACTATTGCTTTAGTCATAATATATATACGCATCATTCAAACTACTGTTTCATTTTTACTAAACAAAATTAATTTTACTCATCTTTAGAATAATTTGACATACAGTGTGTGAGTGAATAGCATATATTTATAGCAGGGTCTGAATTGCAGGCCCCATAGGAGGTTAGTGTAGATGGTTAAGCATGAAGCTCAATGATGATTAGACATTGACTGCTTCATTCTTCCCCACTTAAAGTGATCAAAAAAAAATCAATAAAAAAAATACCTTTGTTGGAGTCTAATATAATGTTGGTGAGAAAAACAACCTTAATAAATGAGCATGAAAACTTTGCTCCTTGTGGACAAAAAAAAACTGCCTTCTTATTTGAATCAAGTTTTTAGTATGGAGAAGAAAGAATCTTTCATTCCTTTTTATATTTTTATTTCAACTTCTTGCTGTTTTTTCCATTAACTGAAATATTTGGTATGAGGATCGGGTGGTGTGTATGGTTTCAATTGTCGTGCATTATAGATGCCATTAAACCCATTTTCTCCTTCCAATAGAAAAGCATTTTCATGACATCTTCTCCGAACAAGGTATGGTCCACTATACAAGGGAAAAAATTTTTTAAACTCCTTTTTTACTACACTGCTAGTCTTGGGAGATCTCAACCATACTTGATCGCCTTCCTGAAATTGGTGACATTGCATCCGTCCCCTCTTTATGCGATTTTCAGCTGCCTGGGCCAACCGTCTTCTAGCAGCTTCTTGGTCACGAATAGGGTCAATAACTATTTCATCTAGTGGCACCAGGTTCGGAAATAAGTTGCGACATGGCTTCCCATAGTGAAGGCGTTCAGGCGTAAAACCGGTAGACTCATTTATCGTCTGGTTTATACAGTTGACTATTTCTGGGGTTTTATTTACCCAATCCCGGTGGTTGGTTGATATGTAGGTGCGAAAGAGATGATTGAGTTCTCTCATGACTCTTTCGCATGGGTTAGATTGGGGATTCCTAATCGATGTCAACCGATGAGTGAGTTGTTGCTTCAAAAGCCAGCTTTTCCATTCCTTAGAGGTGAAGGCTGAACCATGATCTGATAGAATAGAATTAGGTTTTCCCACCTCAGGGAATTGTTTATCTTGGAGGGCCCGAATCGTATTCCTTGAGTCTGCAGCCCGGACAGGATATGCTCGTACATATTTGGAAAAAACATCATAGGTCACGAGTAGATATTGGAACTTTCTAAATTTGGGCAATGGGCCATAGTGGTCGATTGCAATTAGCTCATTGGGCCTTGATGCAGTTATGGGTTTCACAGTTCCAGCATAAGACTTGTTTGGAAACTTAGTCCGGGCACATGTTGTGCATTTCCGTAACACTGTGAGAATCTGTGTGTACATACCTGGCCAGTAAAATTGGCGTCTCAAGGCTTCCTCAGTTTTTCGTGGCCCATAATGTCCCAAGGTTTTGTGGACGTGTTCGACCAGTTGCATCCTAATCTTATTTGGCATCATGATTTTCCATGGGTTCTCCATGTCTTTTGTTTTACATTGCAGGATCCCATCTTTTAAGCGGAATTGGGAGTATCGCTGCACATTTCTTTTGTTTGTACACATTAGATGATTGGTTCCCAGGTTGGAAATAATGTTAGCATATTGGTCATCTTGCCAATATCGTAGATTTGTCAAATCAGTTTCCATAGGGGTCTTCGTGGTCGTGGCCATGATTCTGAGGGTCTGGTCACTCAGCTGGGGATTTTGGATACTGGCAGGTACAGGATGGCGGCTTAGGATATCTGCCACAATGTTCTCACGCCCTGGGCAGTAAGCCACTTTGTATTGGAACTGTTGAAGGGCCAGGCTCCACCGGATCAATCGATCGTTAGTAAGGAAACTCTTATTCAAGAATTCCAAACATTTGTGATCGGTTACTATGACCACGTCAGACCCCAGGAGAAATTGCCGGAATTTCTGGCAGGCCCAAACGATTGCTAGGGTTTCTTGTTCTGTGGTCGTATAGTGAACTTCGGCTCCCTTTAAGGAGCGACTACAAAAATAGAGCACCTGATGCTTTCCTTCTTCATTAATTTGGAATAACACAGCCCCCAATCCCTGCTTGCTACTATCAGTCTGGACATAAAAGGTCCTTGTAAAATCAGGGTGACACAACATTACAGCTTTAAGGAAATGTTTTTTTTATGTTCTCAAAATCCTTGTCATGTGCTTTGGTCCATTCCCATTTATGATCTTTCTTTAGTAACTCTATCAGCTTTCCTGTCTCATGAGCAAAATTTGGGTAAAACCGGTGATAGAAGTTACAAAGCCCTAGGAAAGATCGGACCTGTTTCCGAGTTTTTGGTTTAGGGAAGTGCTCGATGGCTTCTACTTTTTCAGGGTGGACTTTGACCCCATACTCACTTACAACATGTCCAAGGAATGTAATTTCTTTTACCGCAAAGCGACTCTTTTCCAAGTTAATAGTTATGTTTTCTTGGGCACATTCACGGAAAAATTGTTCCAGGCATTTCAAATGTTCAGTGATGTTTTTCGATGCAATTACTATATCGTCCACATAGCAGACCATATTTTTCTGTACCTCTTTGGATAGGACTTGTTTTAAACATCGCATCAGTCCTGCCCCACTATTAATGAGTCCAAAGGGGACTCGCTTAAACACATGGGTATGTCCTCCATACCGAAATGCGGTATACTTTCGGTCACGAGGGTCTAGGGCCATCTGCCAATAACTGGCGGTAAGATCTAAGGTAGAAAAGATCGTCTGCCCTGCCAACTGGACAAATACTTCCTGGATCGGTGGCGGGATGTCTCTCTCAGGGATGGTCATGCTGTTTAATTTCCGTGCGTCCAAACATAGCCGCAAATCTCCATTTTTTTTTTCACCACAACCAGCGGATTGTTATAGGGAGATGGGCTCCGCTCAATAATATCCCACTCGATCATCTGTTGAATCTGCTTTTCCACCTCAACCCGGTATTGGAATGGGATGGGGTATGTTTTGGATTGGGTGTACGATTCCTCCTTCACTCGAATTCTATGAGTATACCCCTTTATTTTTCCAGGAGTCTGGGCGAACACCTGAGCATAATTTTCTAATATGCTTTGGATACTTCTTTTATCTTTGGACCCTGTAATAGCTGAGTCACGGACCTTTTTTTCAATCAATGCTGAATCAACAGGCTGGATCAAGCAGCTTTGCTTCTCAGGTACGGCTTGGTGGGTCACTTTGAAATGTGTTGATTCATTGTCGAATAGGCATTTTCTTCCGAAGAAATCGATAATTCCATGATTTTGGGTTAGAAAGTCGGAACCCAACACCACATCATAGATTAGTCCAGATACAATCAAGAATGTATGGCCCATCAATCTCTCATTAATCTTCACCTCTAGCCAGATTTGACTGTTCTCGCTCATGATTCTTTTCCCATTAGCCAAGGTCAACTGGATGGGACGTGTTGGCAATTGCATGATCTCCCCTTCTCTCTCTATACTTTTAATCCATGCCTTTGATACAATCGATGCTTGGCTTCCTGAATCCACTAGTGCTAATACCTTGGTGGATTCTATCATCACTTCAATAATAGGACACAAGCTTGTGGTTGTAACATTCTCAATGCTTTCTTTTTCCCATATTATGTTAGTCATCTGGCTACCATCTGGTTTAAACTGATTCCGTTGTCTCTTTAAATATTCTGGGCATTCCTGTATGTCCCCCTTCCTTTGTTCTGGGTTCAATTTTGGGGTTCCATCTGTTTCTGGATTCCTGAATCCATAGTCTATTGAAACCAAAAACTCAGTCATTTCATTTATCTTGTTGATCCGGCTTATGATCATCATTTCCTGCACCTTCATCGGCATGTTCTGTCAAATGGTATAGATAATATGTGATTCTGACCATGTGATATCTGGTAGAGATCTGAGTCTTGCGGCTTGCTTTAAAAAGAATTGTGCATACGTTTCTTGGTGATTAGTTGGAAATTTTTCATTGATTATAGTGTGCAAAATATACTCCTGTCTTTCTTCACTCCAAAAAATCTTGCATAGTGCCCGGCAGTATTCTTCGAGATCTGTTGGTTTGTGTGTCAATGATCACCACCAGTCTTTAGCGGTTGCCTCCAAATGCTGGCTAGCTATGGCCATTTGTTCCCCACTGCTCAGTGCATAGAGTGAAAACATTGCCTTCAGATTTTCCATATGTTCCTGTGGACTCTCCTGTGGTTCACCACGGAAGATCTGGATCTGCATAAATTGTCCAGTGATGGGTAGTTCCTGATGCCTCATTTTATTTACTAAAATTCCCTTCTATTTTTTTTTTAAAGAATTCTTTAAGCATGAAATTTTGGTTGCTATACTTTCTGACTTCCTTTTTATATTATTTCTTCATGAATTATACACCTCTCTCCCTCCTCTCTTCAACTGTCTTCATTTTGCCATTTTTTTTCTTTTTTTTTTGCTGCCGACTGCTGCTGACAACAGGAAAAATATTTGATCATAACATGTATGTGTATGATCTATTGGAATTCAACTGCCTTGCTGCTTAACTTTTGGTTGTTTTTCTGCACCTATAATAGACCCTTGCAAAAAAAAAATTGATTAGTGATTTGTTTCAGCAATATCATATATGTTTGCTCATGACAATTATACATAGAAAACAGTGGAAATATAATTTAACTCTCTCTCAACCCCTAACATCCTGGTTTGAACTCATTTTGACATGTAGTTTATTATATTACTGTTGGCACATTTATATAATGGCGCCAGCCAACAGTATATAAAAAAATAATTCCAAATACATCTGGGCTACTCAACTAGTAAATATAAGTATTTGTTATACATTATAAACTCTATTACAAATATAATGTATAGAAAATGAATGAAACATGAAGTGCACCTTGTTACAATCAAGGTTTATAACTTATGGCTGAAGTACATGGGTTTTATTTATAAACATTTTCATTTTTGCATATATAACATAAGAAACACTTTTATATATTTTTAAAACCAGATACAGAAAAAAAAAATTCACACATGGGTATCAAAATTTTTTCATTTTATAAACAAGATTTTTGCATTTGTAGCTATTAACATGGAAAAACAATATTTTTCTATAGTTGCAAAACCAGATACAACAAAAACCATTTACATTTATGGTTGCAACACATGGACATTGGTTTTAATATAAAATTTTCACCTTTTATGTATATAAAATCAGAAAACAAACTCAGGTAGGAAGGAAATATACATATCTATCATCAATGATCTCTTACAACCTTTTTTTTAAAACATACATATAAACAGAATTCAGTACTCAGGGTATGTGGGTGTTTATATCGAAGCCACACTTGGGCAGCCAAGCCCGGAAAAAAAAATCCACTGTACCGGTCAAAATAGTATGCTCACTTAACAAGATTCAAATCCTAAGCGAAAGTACCTCGAATCCAATCATGCTCGAGATACACAGGTCTGGAGCAGTCCTGAATTCTAACCTATTTGCCTATTCTTCGAATCTCTGACTCAATGAACAACAATTCTGATGACACAGTAAAATTATTTTAAATCCGTGCCCAGAAGCAAAGCAAAGCGGTAGAGCATAAGATCAGAATGATGATGATGATCGAGGTCGGAGTAGCCCAGTTATTACATTATCATAGTTATTTATTAATGCTAAGCTCTTAGCTAAAGAAAATAATTCTAAATATTAACTAGAAACTAATAATTCAACACAAACCAGGATTAATATGAAAATATATATATTTAATAAATGCAGAAAACGCATATATATGTTACAAAATTGTTTCACGCTTGGAGTGATTTTATACATTATGAAAACTTGGGATTTGTTTTATAAAATCCCCATTACATCAATTATTTAATAGATACCATTTTATCGAATGTGTTATAAGTTGTGCGGGGTTAATATGCCAAAATGTGGATGTACAAAATAATCTACAAGATCGGAACAGATTCGGATTACAGGAAGATACACGATAATTTAACGTTAATCATTTTGACAAATAAATATAAATTTACGGTCTCAATCATTTGTTTACAATCTTAAAATCATTACATATGTTTGATAAGCATCGTTTGGACATAGCGTCTCTAGAATAAGTATGCATAAGAAACAAACAATGTGCAATATTTACTAGAATAAATTATACAAATTGATTTGCGTCTCTGGGAATCGATAAAGCTTTTTAAAGGAAAACAGTTTTTAGATCAACATACTGAACGTATTTTACGAAATGAATCTTTATCTTTAACACATCATTGCGACTTACTAAGATTAGACAGACGGATGATCAAATTAAAGAGCCCAGCAACGGTACTAGCATACAATAATGAAAATAAGGCCTCATGGCGATTATGGATATTTTATCATTTAAAAGAATACTTTGAAACGAACTTAGATTGGATATATCCACGCCTTCTGGCGGAGCGATATCAAGAGAGGGTCTGGGTTTGAGAGCCCAGAATCTGGATGCGCTGTCTTCTGCAGCACATAAATATCATAACCCTCGTAAACTTTACGTTTCCACAGGAAGCATTGTACCTGATTGTGAACGATTCTGAGAAGTAGGATGGGAGCTTTAGATGTTCCCAATGACTAAACAATCAAGAAATGGAGAAGATAAAATATCAGAATAATGGAAATGTATGCCAGCAACATTATTGGACATGAATATAATTTTCAAACTTGGAAATTGTCTAACCTCTTGCGCAATAATCTGTTTTCAATTCTGAGTCATTTAACTAATCATAATGAATAATAACGCTTCTATTTATAATATTATTAAACTAACATTTATATTTAAAGAATCGATTCCCAAATACGTATTAACAGGTAGAGTTTGCCTTTCAGGCACCAGCAAAAAGGAATGGATTAATTATATGAAGGTTCACGATCTTTTTAAAATAGAAAATTAAAGCAAAATTCATCCACAGTAAAAGTTTTTAATTTACTTTAAGAATAATGAATTTAAAATGAAACCAAACTCGCGAGCAATTTCTATTTAATATAGACAAAACTTTATTGATAAGTTTTAAATAAAGCCCACCCTTTTCCCAAGTAAAACAATTATTTCCCCCCTTACTCGCGAATTTAGCGATTTTGGCACATTAAAGAAAATAAATCATATATATACATTA
This sequence comes from Epiperipatus broadwayi, assembly GCA_028023455.1. Taxonomy (NCBI): domain Eukaryota; kingdom Metazoa; phylum Onychophora; class Udeonychophora; order Euonychophora; family Peripatidae; genus Epiperipatus; species Epiperipatus broadwayi. The sequence continues at coordinate 501,252 of JAQFVV010012540.1, read as the reverse complement.
AACAAAATACATGAAATAATAATGGAATCGCACACATTTATATATAATTTAATTAAGCGTGAAAGGTAAGTTAAAATACATGATATTAATAAAAGATTACTGAGAGAGAGAGTTTAAAAGCAAAATTAGCAGAAGCTTATAAAACAATATATAAATTAAGATATGAAGGTTGAACTATAGATTACAAAAGTATTGTCGTATAAAGGCAGTTCTACGTTAAAAGGCTACCTAAGGAAAAGACAGCATAGCAGCGTCATTAGCAATCAGCAGTCGGAAGCAATCATGTTGTATGGTCGGCCGGATGGGACATGGCAATTGACAGGCAGACAGTTCTTCGAGAGAAGAAGAGATCGGTGCTAGATTCCACTACTCACGCTCCATCTACAGCACTTGTGTTGGCTTCTTAAAGGTAATTACCTCAACTGATTAAAAACTCCTCTGCACTTAACTAACAACTGAAAGTAAAAAAAAAACTCCCCTTTCCTCTGTTCTGTGGTTCCCTTTATAACCTTTCAATACTGCCCAGAATTCAATTTCATACCCCACCCTTATCTCTGCAGTCCTTTTAAAAACAACATTTAATTAGTAAAATATTTTCAATAGATAAGGCTTGAAATACCCCTTTTAGCTGTTTTGAAAGATTTGAAAACAACTGATAAACGATTTGTTTTTCGATTGTAATTAAGATTTATAAGTTTTAATTATAGACAACGATCTGACTAGTGATAAAGATAATTTCAATATTTCAACCCTTCCCCATTTTTCTTTGTTGTTACATTGAATATACACAGATATAAAAATAATTACAAATATCTAAGCAAATGTATTTTTATAGCAATAAAACTATTGCTTTAGTCATAATATATATACGCATCATTCAAACTACTGTTTCATTTTTACTAAACAAAATTAATTTTACTCATCTTTAGAATAATTTGACATACAGTGTGTGAGTGAATAGCATATATTTATAGCAGGGTCTGAATTGCAGGCCCCATAGGAGGTTAGTGTAGATGGTTAAGCATGAAGCTCAATGATGATTAGACATTGACTGCTTCACATGTAATATTTTAATGATCTTGTAATGATAAGTGTATATCTTACTATCATTACTCTGGGTTAAGTTTGTATTTAATATGAAGTAATACCTATAAAATATATCTGATTTATTACATGCAACTGGAGATATGAACTTTGCATGTGAGGATTTAAAAAAAAAAATTTTATATTTATTTTAATGGGTAAAACCATATTTAAAGTTATCAGAAGTAACTCTAAAAAGGAAAAGGCTATAACAAGATATTTCTTGTTTAAAGTGTCAATAGAATATATTTTATATTAATTAAGTAATTTAGTAACAATTATTCTTTAATAGCACATCCACTTTATTTAGTTTAAGCTGGTATGCTACCCTTTGCTTTTGAATATTTCTTTCATTAAAATTAAAATTATTATACTTTTCTGTTGTCATGTCCATTGGTTTCAGATATTGATTGATGTATACATTTTAATATAGGTGTATTATTATTAGTGTGTTTTGCTATCTTGCCTAAGTGTAGAGTTGGTATATGCTTAATATCAGCATATTTTAATATTTATAATGTATTTTATTTTGCGGGATGAAAATGATCTCCCCAAAATACTTTATTTTTCCATGAGAGGAATAGTTTTTGATATAATGTGATGGTATGTTTGATATTCCATGTGATTGATTCTCATGAATAGAATGATCAAGAGTTGATATAATATTTAGTATACTTAAGGTATTTTAAATCCCAAAAGAGGATTATACTTGGTGCATGTTCGTTTCTTTAGGTTGTGAGATATAGATTCCACACCTGTACGCTTTATGCCTGAGTAATAGGCAAGAAACCACCAAATACTTCAGTGTAGTATTTTACTCTGCAGACATTAGTTGTTATTCTGCATTCCTCATGTGAAATTAAAGATAGTTCCACCATAGAAGGTGTTGATTATTGTGCTCTTTTAAAAGTTATGGCAAGGGCAAATATTAGATTTGATGTGTTAGCTCCTCAAGGTGCACTTTAGAATCAGTAGTGCCTTAGTAATTGAGATCAATATCTGTATTGTGCTACCGAACCTTGCTTGTAATTCACAAGCAAACCAATGGAAAAAGTTAATTTAAAATTGCGTATTTTAAAATGCTTATTTATTGAGGGAATGTTCAAACAGAATATTTAGTATTAATTAATAGTTAAGAATTATTCTTAAATTAAGCATAAAATGGTGAGTGGAACTTCTGATCAATGACCCATAACTAGTAATAAGTTATTTAATTATAAACCATAACTTAGTTAACTTTATTAGTAATAGAGTTAATTTTTTAAAAGGATTGTATTGAACCATTTTATTAAAGTACACAAATCATATGTAATTATTTTTGTGTACTTCATATCATAATATTAATAAATAAAAAAATAGGTAGTCAATAACTCAAGGTAAAAGATTGATAGAAAGTTTACTAAATTTACAGATTAGTGTTGGTAAATCAGATTCATGCTTCAGCAAGTGAATCCAGTGCAATAGCGTGACCTTCAACATGTATTAATTTATAATTTTAAGTTATACCTGAATAGTAAACAGATTAATGTGATGATTTATGTTTCGTATCAATGTGATATTATTTAATAAATTTGTATATTTTGTTTAGTTCTGTGTTAGTAATAAATTGTAGTCTTTTCAATATTAGTTATGAATTCATTTTTTATATGCTAAATATGAGTGTGTTTGCACAATATTTGCAAAACATTTTCTTGAATCCAAAATCATTTCAAACTCTCAAAAGCTTAATATACCAGATAGACAAATTTATGCAGATCTAAATATTTCATTGCATTTTATTTTAATGATAATTATTTATGGAATTGCAAACTTTAGACTAAATATTATGTAATTGTAAATATGAATTTATTTCCAAGTTATTAACCCTGCCCACACATTATTCCAGTTACATTTAGTTAAATTATTGAATTAATTATTCTTAGTTAATTTATTGTGTTGTCATGGATGATGGAAGAATACAAAAAGCACCCTTGTCTTTTATTATTCTGACTGAGATTCTGGATACAAAGTCGGTATTATTCAAAATTTTATGTGATTATTTATGGCATTGTTGATCATATTTTCACCCCTTTAAATAATATAGTAGTGTTATGATATATGAGGACATATTAACTTTGAAGTAAAGTAAATGTTTCCTATAGCTTACCAGAATGCCAGTCATGTGTGACAGCACAGTGCTGTAGAATCTTTTATTAAACAAAGAAACCCTGAGATGATGATGATGATGATGATTATTATTATTATTATTATTCTTTATTGGAGAAATGATCTATTATTGTTGATCTTACAATTGTGGTGTGGCATAAAAGAATTTAATTTTCAATTGTGCTATAAGAAAGGTATTTTCAGATCATATTGGCAAATGATTTACATAATGGATATTTTTTTTAACAACAACAAACAAGAACATGAGAAGTTATCATCATTGTTTAAAAGTGCAAATACTTATAGCTCAGAGAATGTGTTTTTGATAAAGAGAGGATGTTATTTTATTCTAAATTATTAATTAGGGAATGATGGCAGTTTTTTTCTATCTTCCCAAGATATTTATTTTACTTATGATAATTTATTTTATGATTTTAAATTTCTCTCTTTATCTTAATTGCATATCTCTGCAGCTAAATTGTTTTATAACTAACCGACTACTGAGCTAGGCTGAGTTTGCACATTGGCATGTTTGCAGGTCATCGAATATAATTTCAAGGTTAGAATATATATATATTGTACCCTTACTTCTCGATGTATAATATAGTTTGAAATACAACTAGCTCAATTAAATTGTAATGCTTAATTAAAATTTGCATATCTATCTTTAATATATTTTATATTATCATATTCGAATTAAATTTGTCATTAATTATCAAATCAATATAATTCTATAGTATGTACTAATTAAATAAGTATTTTTAAAATCATGAGACTGTGAAGTAAAGTTACAAAGCAATAAGTAGATTTACATTGAGTCAATATCTTCCAAAACACATTGTCTCAATGGCATAAGAATACTGTTACTTCCTTATTAACTTACTACTACCTCTATAGCATTCTTATGGCTTTTAATAAAATAAATTATCTTTAATAATAATAAAATAAATAAATCTTAACTTTTAATTTTTAAAATATAATTAAATAATCTCAGGTTCTTCTAATTATCTTAAAATAATGATAACTCATGTAAATAAGTATGATAAAGGATTTTATATCAAACCTACATACACCTAACTTATTCTAATAATAATAATACTCAATACAAATCTTAGGGTATACTTAATCTTATCTATTTCGTTATATCATCAATCATTAAATAAATAAATAATCATGTGTATATCTTTTATCTTCATATAGTATCTTAATTTTGGAATAGATCAAAATCTTACAATTTATTAATATTCAATAAATAATCTTGTCTCTTATATTTGATTATAACCATCTTAGGAATGATAATTACTCTATGACCATTGTAATATGATATATTAATGTCAATCAATTCTTATAAATGATAATCAGGAAAATATTGTATTTATTTCTAAAATAAATATTAATAAATTCACATTGTGCAAATATTATATTTGTTCAAATTATCTGTTGTCAAATGCTGTGGTGCAAAATAATGAACTCGACACACTTTTAAAAACAAATTAAACAAATTTATTTACATTAACTTCAACTAAGAATTTATTTACAATATTTACAATTCAAAATTATAAAAACAAAGAAAATAAATAAGAAAATAATAATACAATATGTTTACATTGTTATTAATTCATACTCCTAATAAGTAATTATACATTCTCTAAAATCTGTACTAATAACATTGAAGTATGTTTTCAAAACTTAGACTTTAAACAAGCATCAGTAAATCTCAATTATTACATAGAAAAATTTATGTAAATAATATTTATGTAGCATATGTAAACAATTAAACTTTATTAATTAAATTGCTACATCACTTAAGTATTACTGTTATTCATTTCATCATGTACTAGTATGTGTTCACTCTACTATTAGTATTACTCTAATAGCATAATATAGAAACTAATGTATCTTTATAATGTAATAACAAATAACTGATTATAATTTTATATTTCAGTTAATACAATTTATGCTACATTTTTATCAAATATGCATTACATATATGTACTGTTAAATAATAATATTAAAATATTCATCTATTTCAAATTCATAAAGTATTTCATTAGATAAATTCTATGATTCTTTTCTATGTAAAATTATTACTTCATTTTATGTGTTATACTACTCCTTCTTAATAACTTTCTATCTACAAAAATCCTCTAAACTTATTTAAATTTCGGAAAACAACCATCAACTCTAAATAAATACTAATTTCCAAAATATTTATACTATCATCTATAGTTAGTAAATCTTCAACCCAAATATAAACTTCTACATAAACTTAACTTATTTATCCAATAAAACAAAAATAAATATAATTTTAAATCTATTCCTAACTTGAAATAAAATAATTACTATGAATAATAAATATAATTCTAATACTACAACATAATAATATTTCAAATTTATTAACGAAAGAATCATATAATTATTTCTAAGCTTCTTATGTAATGTTGTATATATTTATATCATAAATTCAAATTATGCATATTTAAATAAAACTGTAGCCAATATAATGTGTGTTATTTTTAAAATAATCATACATTCATTCAAAATAACATATCATTCGGTTGATCTAAAGAAAAACATATTAAATACATTAAAATTATTATTATTATACAATTTTTTACCATCAATAATGATTTAATGTACAGTCCATCTTCCAATATTCTTCGGAATTACAGCTTCATAAAATAATTCACATTCACACTCACGATCATTCTTAAAAATATTCCGTGTTATATTAATTATAAAATAAACTCATGCAATTAATCATTATATTATTTTTAGTTATTATTTAAAGAAATGTACCTATCTTATTTTAATAGATTAATAATATTTAACTTTTACATTAGATAAATAAAACAAAATTCATATTACATAATTCCAGTGATGTTTCCTTTTCACCATAAAGTTTTTTAATCCTAGGCACATATTCACTAGCACACCATTTCCTGTTTCCGGTCCATCACGTGTTTTTTAAAAGTTTATGAAAAACGAAAACTTCTTTTAAAAATAGTTCCCCACAAGAAAATAAAATAAAATTAAAATAGTTTATAGGATCCTGATCCAGTTCCTTAACGAAATTATTTAAAGTTATTATTTTAAATTAGTCTATAGTTTATAAAAATTATCATTTAATTATTTTTAAATTAACTTGGACGTCCACATATTACTTGCACATTCCATAACCAAAATATCCAGGTAAGAATAAGCTTCTTTATCTATAAACGACTAGTGTTTAAATTATTTCAATATAATAATTTTTATTATATTAAGACTTTTAGCTAATTTATATTTTCAATTTATTTGCCTTTTAAAATTGTCAATATTCAGTCTTTTAAACATAAAGACTTAACAAGGCAAGTATTTATAAAACTACCTTCATTTTTAATATCTTTACTTAAGATATATTTTTAAATTTATAGCTTACAAAAATACTTTCTTCATAAAGAAGTATTTTATTCTTAAAAATATCTATTTTCTAATAGTCAATAGTAATTAGCTTTTAAAATTATATACTGTCCAAAATATTACTTTTCTCCATCTCGTAATTTTCCGAACTAATCCAGCGTTTGTCATATCTCTAGTATAAAGTTTCCGATATATTTTCACTATATATGATGTTCCCATGACTATTTGCTTGTAAATTGAGCCTAATATAGAGACAATCGATAGGGAAAAAATTAAGTTAATACTGCATATTTATCATTTAAAATTTCTATAACTTATTTTCAAGACACTCTTATAATTTTGAAAATGATTTTAAAAGCGTCTATAAATTTACGTAGCTATTTTTAATAACACAATTAACTTGAAAAATCAATCACGAAGTCCTCTCCTAACAATTGAACTGAGCTTTTATACCGGAAGAAACTTCCCATTTGATTGGTAGATTAAACAATCAACTTTGCTGGCTTATTTACATATTTACCAACAACACAAAATTAAAAATAAATAATGACTTATTTAATATTTAATATTTATTACATTATCAAATTTCTAAATAATCTTTATCATTTATTTAAATCTATTAAACATTTTTTTTTAAAATATTCTTACTTACTTTTTTAATTTTTAACTTTTATCAAATTATTTAAAATAAACTAAGTATTTTTTATACGTTATATTTTTAAAAGCAATACTTTTAAAAATCAGATTTAATATTCTACATTAATTTATCTTTATTTTTATCTCGTGATAACTCACGTATTATTTATAAATTTTACAACATAATTTTAAAACAGTTTTGCAACTTCACTAAATAACTTCCATGCATGTGTGTGTAAATTTAACTAACATCTGTTTTTTTATAACACAAGAAACGCTTCTCATCGTCTAAAAATAAACTAACAATTGCATTTTTTAAAATAAATATTTTTAAATAAATAAGATATTATAATAGATTTTAAAATAATTATCCAATATTATTAAAATCAAATATTAGTCTTCTATTTAAGTACTTACAATAATTAAAATATTTATATTCTTTTATAATATTATTTTATCAATAATAAACATATGCATTTAATTTCAACTTGTCTTTTTTTAAATACTTTAACTTTAAATATTTATTTATTAAATATATTAATGCAGTATTGGTTATGGCCATTTTTCCCAACTATATATTATAATCATCATCATTTAAAATGTCTCTCTCTACATCAGCACAATTTCACACATCAAATACTCATAGATTGCTTTAATTAAAACTTTTGAAATAGTACCATAAGCAAAATTAACATCACATATTCAAATATATCTTAAATTTAAAATTTTTAATAGATTAGCACAAAAATTAGATGGTGACCCATACAATATATATATATAAACCTTTCTACTCTGATGGCAATATTTATTTAGGAATGGCTTCACTCATTTAGGTCACTCCTGGGTGCCATGCCATCAGTCACAAACACCTATAGATTGTTAGCATTCCCTAGTCATAATCAAATTTATTAATACCCTTCCCAATAAATATTTTACTTAGTTTCAGAAAATTAATTATGCATGATATTATATTGCTACTGCAGACATTAAGAAACTACTAATTGACTTAAAGTAAAATATATACAATAATTTCAGGTATGTGGGTTATAATCAAAAGGCTCATGTTGTGATGGTATGTGCTAAAGCATATTTATAGAGTAAAACCTGACGTCTAAGACTATGAGTTATATATATTGGCCACATTGCATCATGAGCTAAAACATTTGCATACATACTTCTACTGCACTGCAACATATTACATATAGGACAAAAATACCTTGTTCAGGATCATGGAAAACAATTCATGCCACACACTGATACACCATGAGTTTTAAAAAAATTTGCTATACAATGGTCAGGTTCATATGTTTATTAACAAGATACAGAGTCCAAGCAGAATACAGAAATTTCAGCACACCTGCGCGGAAAGCCCTCTCAAAGAGTACTAAGTTTTAACCTATTTGACTGTGCTCCATAATTTCCACCACAAGAACAACACTCATGATGCTACTAATAGTACAATTTCCTTCCTGTCCTGGGAGTCAGAGAGAAACAAGAGACCCTTAATAATAATAAGTCCACCCTAGATTCACTAACATACTGTCAATATATATATATATAGGTGGGGCACTGATAAGTAATGCTAAGATCTTTAATAAATTCTAGAACTGCGTGAATAAGGTGAGGTAATGTGGTATGGATTGTATGGCCAGTAAACAATAACAGATATAATTTATACAAAATTTAATAATAGTCAAATGAATATATATATATATATGATAATTAAAACAAGTTATAAATTTCATAACTTGCCTTAAGCTTGGATTTTATGATCACTAGATGGAGCTTTATCAATAGCTCCTAACAAGCTTTGTTTACATAAATGCTGAGAGAGAGAGAGAGAGAGAGAGAGAGAGAGAGAGAGAGAGAGAGAGAGAGAGAGAGAGAGAGAGAGAGAGAGAGAGAAAGAGAGAGAGAGAGAGAGAGAGAAAGAGAGAGAGAGAGAAAGAGAATTCAAAATCTCTATTGTTGTCACCCACCTCCAGACCAGCTAGTTTCAAGCTAAATGGCACATGTCAGTGAAGTGTTTGGAGACTAGAAACTAGATCTAAATACCAACTCTAAAGTCAGTACTTATCAAACACATTTCTATTAGTGTCTGATATATTTATGCTTTCAAACTAATAGAAATGTATTTGATAAGTGCTGACTTTAGAGCTGATATTTAGAGCTAGTTTCTAGTCTTTCAACTCTTCACTGATGTGAGCCAATTAACTTGAAATCAGCTGGTCTGGAGGTGGGTGACAATGATAGAGATTTTGAATTCTATCTCTCATCATTTATGTAAACAAAACTTGTTAGGAGTTATTGGTAAACCTCCATCTAGTGATCATATATATATATATATATACACACAAAATATAATACACACACAATTTTACTTTGGTGAAATATTTTGCTGATAGAGGCTCTATACTTTCATGGGTAATTGTAGGATAAAATTGTAGATTAATATGTCTCATTGAGATGTCACCCTATCAGGTTAATAGATGCAAGTGTGTACAATGGAGATATAGAAGCATTATAACCATAGATGTAATTATACATATCTATAAGTAATTTATATTATTAATGCAGTTTATTAATCTAATCAAGTGGTATACAAAAACTTAGAATTATAAGACTGTTAGTAAACTTGTTATTCATATTGATATACATCAGAATAGGAAGATATTAAATAGTATGATAGCTATTCATATTGATATACATAAGAATAGGAAGGGATTAAATAGTATGATAGCTAAATGCTATAGAAAAATATAATATATAAATGTTAACAATTAGTCAGTGATGCTGATAGAGTATATACATGCAAACACATATGGAAGGCTGGTGCATTGAAACTGCAAGGCTTTGTCTACATATAACTAAGACTGGTAGATCGGCATCTGTCCATAAAGAATTCATGACAAATAAGCATCATCATTATGCTATGCCCTAATCCCAGTAAACTTCTTGACTTCATGATCAAACAGCTATATCTCTAGGTGAGACTTCCATGTCCACTCTGATGAGGAAAACAATGATTTGGGGACAGTCTAAGCTGGATGTACCCCATGGAGAAGGTTGACAAAGCATAATAATCATACATTTATATACCTGCACCAGCAATACACATATAAAGTATAATACAATAATAATTAATGATAGTTTTCCTTTAAAGTTTAGCATGCTACAATGCAGTTATACTTAATCTATTCCTAAGTCTTAATTTTTAAACAATTTGACATATGCATTGGCTTAAAGATTAAGGTGGATTATATAATTTAAAGGCACTAACCACAGCCAACCTTGTTATAATAATAATAACTAAATGGGTGGTAAATGCAAAATGAAGAGACTTTTAGATACAATGTTTAATCATGCATGTACAATGTTTAATCATGCATGTTTAAAATAGTTATAATTTTGCACATACACTCATATATTATACTTTAACTTAAATGAACAAATAAATATGAAATTATATAAATATATCATTATGGATGGACTAATTTATATGAGAACAATGGCATTCACTGAATCCACAATAATATTTAGATACTGAAAGTTAACACCCAAGCTAGTAAGTAGCAAAGGGGGTTTGGCATGAAATAGTTGCCATTTATATATTAACCCATATGGAGATATAGCAGCATATATATTAGAAAGAGAATGAAATTCACTTGCTTGGTCAAAGGTTATCCAGGTATATTATCACAACAAACTATCATAAAAAATAATTTAATAAAATTTGAGATCGTTTACTCTAGCACAAAAGTAGAGTTTAAAGAATAAATTAGCCAAGTTACATAGGTTGAGATTATATATATAATTTAGATACAATTATAGGTTACATTTTAATTTAAACTATATAGATAAAATTGGTTATGAAGTTAGATATAGCTTAGGTAAATTGCAGAGAAACATTTAGAAGCTCTTGGAAGGGAAATTTACCTTAGTTTATCAAGTGAAGCATTTTAGTGCACTTAATGGTTTTGATCACAATTATGAAACATTTGTGAGAATCCATATCACTGGATAGCTAGCTTTATTTATAATTGCATTACTATGTTGACTTCAGTAGTGACCCTACTTTCTTTGGTATTGGCAACAGCATTTTGATTTCTGTCAGAGGCAGCAACAGGTCATGGGCATCTTTTTGTAATGGGAGGGATGCAAGTAGGATTGGACTGCAGGGTGACCATTCTCTGGGTAGGAAAATAGCATCCTTTTTACCTTTACTCTGCCATTTTAATTTCCCACTCCTAGAGTCTGGTTTTACAAGCTCTTCCCAATATTATTATTAGATATCCTCTCCCTCAAGTTCTCAATGTATATACTAGCTAATTATGAAATTAATCTCCCATACTGGCTTACCTTGCAGTGAAGTAATCCATTAGCATATTTTTTACCATCATACCTAATAACTGAAACTGACAGGCTTATTATATACCTGTATCTATATATGTAATATATAGGGTATATGAGCACAGACTTTCACACCATCCACCACTCTCCACTCTATCTATAACACTAATACCCTTGAACACATATATGTCAAAATGATAAATAATCACCAATATACATATTTTATGATAAACCAACAATCATCAGTTGGTCCAGATTATCACCTCCACACATATATGCTATAAGTGCTCAGATATATATTAAGATAGCCAATCCTTATACTTTAATGGACAGGCTTTAATCTACTCAACACTCCAACTCTTCAACCATCCATCCAATTGGAAAATCTGATGATGGATCACTCAAAAGCCACCCTGAGACCAAGATTCTTGTCACACCCATGTTAACCTAAGGTAAATCTGACCCTCATGGACAGGACATAATCTATTTAATATATACAAGGGATGGTCAACATGGGTGTAACAAGAATCTCAGCTTTTGAGTGTTTCATCATAAACCCTACATCATACCTAATGTGTTTATTATCTGTTTTAATATCTAAAAGCTGCAGGATGCTGCGAGTACTTTGCTTTTGTTATATTATTTCCAGATATCCCGACAACTAGGATTAAAAAATATTATAAAATGGAATACATTCAAGACAGTCTATTCTCCCGTTGATAACCTTTGTAACTTATGTAGTCTTGGGATATCTGTCTCATGTGTTTATACATATAACCACATGCGAATATACTTTCAAATTATAAATTAAATTAATCAATTTATCATCGATTATTAACTCGCCTATTTATAATAACCACACACATACACACACATATATATATAACGAAACTTAAATATATTCCAAACAACGGTAAACAATTTATAATATAATATAAATAAAAACTCATAAAGAAATATTTATGAATATAATCGAAAATATTTCTTTATGAGTTTTTATTTATATTATATTATAAATTGTTTACCGTTGTTTTGGAATATATTTAAGTTTCGTTATTGTATTATTAATATTAGCGGACATTTATTTGTTTTTATATATATATATGATAAGTATTTCACATATGCATATATTTTTGCCAGTTAAAACACAGTACATAATATTACAATAGGCTAGGATTTAAACTAAGGTATGAGAGAAGTTAAGAAATGAAGAAAGGTGAAATTAAGATTTGCAGCGTGAGTCTTACTGTTTTAATATGTATATAAAGCAAAGTATAAATAAATGTGTTGATGATTAAGAAAAGTCAAAAGTGAAATAAAGAAATAAAAGTATATGTAAAAATTAAAATTTTAAAATGGATATGGAATAAATATGTTTTTAGAAAAGAAGACAATCCATGGAGTTGTAAACTTTTAATCTGTATTTTAAAATGACCTTAACAGCATAGACAAAAATTATATATAAGATGGATGGAGACAATAAGGAAGGTTACTACACTAATGGGGGGAGCAGTGTGAATTTCAATTAATCATTTCAATCTTGAAACATCTTAATTTCATGGTAGCTTGGTAATTGTGGTACATTGTCTACATATAGAATGTATACTTGCATGAGATAATTTTATGACTAATATATCATATATATAATAAAACAAAATGCTGGAATTAACTCGACAATTTTCATTATACTAATAAAGAAATAGCCCGTTTACAGTATGCTCACCATTCTGAATAGCATTTAACTATTAGATATTAAAAGGAAGTTTATATCTCATAAAGTCAAATTATGTTAATGTGAGCAACCAATATTCTCCATAATGTGTGTATATTTAAATAATTACAATGCCTAAATATATACAATATATGGAAGGTTAGACATTCACGTGGGAACATCAATAGTGTGTGATATTAATGAAACTTTAAATAAGTTTTTTAAAAAAAATTCACACTATTAATTGCTATTTAGGATGGGAGTCATGCCATATTATCATTTCAATGTTTTGTTTTATTAAATTTTATTTTCTCTGATGTATATAATTTAAAATAACAATCAATTTTAAACAAAATTGAAAGAGACAACATAAAAATAAATAAAATTTTTGTTCAACACATCAAACCACACTATCATTATTTATAAGAATTTTATCGAGATGTCTCCTATTTACAATGACATGACAACTTATTCTATAGTAATTCTATCCAGTGGACATTATTTAAATTATAATATAATAAAGACACCAACAGTAAAATACATACGTATAGATATAACCTCATTAAAAGTAACTTATTACAATCCAATTTTTCAATTTACAAAATAAATTCACAAAAATTACTTTATTGTAATGACAAAAAATTACCTTCATTAATATTTCATAATACTAAGCTTGCATTTTATGCACAATTAATCAAGTTATACATAACAATTGATAAGCTAAGCACTTTCCGGAATTCTATGTTTCTATAATCATAGATTAATAATTATTTTGGTTTTTTTGTACATTGGAATGCTTTGTAATCACATCGGGTAATCAATGCAATATATACATATGGCACACACACACATATATATATAATATTTAAATATATGTATACTGCCTATACTAAACTTAATATAAAAAGGGCTTGAATTCAAGCTTCAAGATCCCCACCTCTATCCAATCTAATTTATATAACTGAAACCACATGACCACCTACATGTGAAAAAGATGAATGATCGCAATATACATATTTCATGCTGAACCAGCACTCATCAGTTGATTTATATCATCATCTCTCACACATTTATAAATCAGTGCTCAGTTTATATTAAGATAGCAAATCTTTAAAGTTTAAAGTACAAGATTCAATCTTACTCTTGACTATTTCATTAAAAATTTCAACAATGGAATGCCTGTTCAAGGCACTTGTTGATGCCGATATTATTGTCATACTCATGTTGACCTTAAATCAGTCTAACCCCTCACACATAGAATGTTGATATGTCTATTTATTTATACACAGGAGGGATGGATAGAATTCAGTCTGAATTACATATTTAAATATATGTATATTATCTATACTGAATGTAATTATAAGGAAATTGAACTCAAACTTTCAAGCTCCATACTTCTATCCAATCTATCTTATACAACTGCTACACATAACCATATATACATGTGAAAAAAAAGATCTCCAATATATGTATTTTGTGCTGAATTAGCATTCATCAATTGGTCCAGTTCACCATCTCCCACACATAAATACAATCAGTGCTCAATTTATATTAAGATTGCGATTTTTAAACTCTTCTGTGTAATTAAATGAACATATTAAGGTTCTATGTGTAAGGGATCATATTTATTTAAGGTCAACATGGGTATGACAATAATATTGACATTAACAAGGCCTTTGAGCATTCCATCCTCGGATTTTCAATGATAGGATCACTGAAATATTGGAGAGTGAGGAGATTGAAGCTTGTCCATTAAAGTTTAAAGATTTTTTTATAGTAATATAAACTGAGAACTGATTTATATATGAGTCGGAGATGATGATCTGGACCAACTGATGAGTGCTGGTTCAGCATGAAATATGTGTATTGGATCTCGTTTATCTTTTTCACATGTATGTGGTCATATGTATGATTGTATAGAGATGAGGAGCTTGAAAGTTCAATCTCCTTATATATACGCACATCAATGCACAATGATATATTAATAGGTGGATGCTTTCATTTTTGTATCACTCTAAAATACTAATCTGAGCAAGTTTGGTGTAAATATTAAGTTTATTTAAATTAAAATCTTTCAAAAACTTATTTTTTTAACTTATAATAATAGATGGTTCTGAAAACTATAAATATTTTGATAGTACTTTTAATCTTAAATATAGTAAAATTAAAGTTTTATGCAACACTTTGAAAAGGTATTAAAATATTGATCTATTTCTTTCTACTTCAGCTAATTAAATTAAAAAGTTTAATGGATTAATCTGTATATTTTTCACTTTTAATAATAAAGAGTATCTTTCTATATATAAAAAATTAACAGTTGTTAAAGTACATAAATAAATTTTTTAATGCTGATAAGATGGAAAATTTTAATATTAAAACACTGGAGATTTACAATAATCATTGATTTGCTTCATCACTTACTCAGAATATTTACTATTCTTATTAATTTTAATGATTCTGCTTTTATCTTCACTTATATGCTTTCAGAAATGTTTTTCAAAACTCTTTTTCTTAGTAAAGCAATACAGCAATAAATGTAAACAGTGATCATATTACTTATATGTGTTAAGTGATGCAGTAAAAGTACTTGCTCATTTTTAGTGATAATTTATTACTTTTCGGTAATCACTAGTGATCTCTGATATGTTGTCTCAATAATAAGAGCATCTTAAAAGTTTGTTTTTTTGCTATATTTTCAATGCTAAAATGTTAAATGATCTTATGACCATGTGGCTGCAGTGATAATTCAATTAATTTGGCATTTCTTGGTTTTAAAAGTTTTATTTTAATAATTTGTATAGCTTAAGAAAGCACAATAGTAATAATTCATCAATACGTATTTTACTCTTTTTTTTTCTTCATGTGTCAAAGCATCGGCAGGGAAGCGAACCCGCGACAACTGCTTGTAAGGCGGCTGTGCTGACCACTCGACCACCAACACTTGACTACGTATTTTACTCTTTCATTGTAAATCTTGTACTTATTGCACATATATTCTATGTAATAGATTTGAGTATTATATACCAGATAGAGATATCAAAACTGTACTGAAGATACTAACAAGTGAAGTTAACATTTTCAAAACAAAGAAAGTATTAAATTTTTTTATATAAACTAATGTGAACATAGAATGCATATATGTGAACTTAATTATATATGTATAATATTTTAAACGATTTTAATACCTAGTCAATTTGACAGGTAAAAATGTAATAGACATTGTCTTTCAGGGTTTTTTTTTTATATTATGGTCAAACTTATTTACGTCTATTTCAAATAATAAAACATAAATGAATAAATTGAAATTATATATTTATTTACAATAATCAGCTAATAAATGTGTAAAAATAATCAGAAATATTTTACAATCAAGCAAAAAAGTTATTTTAAATTTATACTTCAAAATTTTCTCATGAAAACTAAATCAGAAAGATGTATGTACACAGCTTCTGAGCATTTTCTTATGTCAAAAAAACAAAACAAAGAAGTCTCTCGATCTTAACCACAGTCCATAATATTCAGACCTCTTCAGATTTTTTTAAACTTTAATATCAATAAAAGCATCATGTAAAAATGCACTATTTTTTTTAAAGAAAATACAGGTCATTAGGATTTAGAATAATGTTAATACTATGATCTAAAGTTATAGGAGAACAACACTTCTTTTGAGAAAACATTCAATAATTTTCAACGAAGGTGAAGGTTTATAAGTTAATATTTATTGCATATATATATATTTTGCAATATATTTTTATATCAAAAATATACTTTTATATTAATACAGTATAGTGTTGAAAAAAATAAAAAAATCCAACTAGATTATTTAATAATAAATATTTTGTTATTTTAATATTTAAAATCTTTTTTTAATCATTTCTTATTTTTTTAATATAAATACATATATCAGTAGAGAAATATTTGACAGAGTTTTACAAAGAATAATATCACTATTTTGTTTGTTAATCTATTATCAAAATGTATATATATTTAATATGGAGAATTCATCACCTTTTAAAACTATCATATGTTAATTGATATTGTTTAATTCTAATATTGTGTATTTAAGATGAATTATATATTTACAAGGTCATTTTGAAAATAAGTACATATAGATTTTTTC
This sequence comes from Epiperipatus broadwayi, assembly GCA_028023455.1. Lineage (NCBI taxonomy): Eukaryota > Metazoa > Onychophora > Udeonychophora > Euonychophora > Peripatidae > Epiperipatus > Epiperipatus broadwayi. Next base: position 483,805 of record JAQFVV010012540.1, on the reverse strand, counting down.
TAGTAAATATTACTTAAGGCCAAATTAAACAAGCTGTAAATACATCTTCTTACATTATATGCAAAATCTCACAATTGACATTAGATAAAATTGCTTTTCTAATAAGAATTAGGTCCATATATAAAAATTAATTCATTTTCATCTTTTTTGAAGTTTGACGATAATATTGCATGATAATAATTAAATTTAACATAGGTATTAGAATGTTCATAATTTTCTAAATTATTATAGGTATTGTAACAATTAGACTAAAGAAAAGAATAATGAACAATTTTCTTTATTTTAATTGATGCATCTATACATAGAAATGTTGATAAGTCTTATATAAATTCCCTCACAATGGAAACTCCAATTTAAACAAATTGTTGAGATGTCCAAACATAAATGCAAATGTATAATATATTACATATGCATATTTAAGTTAAATATCTATAGTTAAAATATAAATTTAACCATCAAATAGTCAAAATCAGTCATAGATCATATGACCCTATTCTCTTAAGCTTATAAGTTATAAACAGTAAGGATTGCCAATTCCTCAACAAGCCTTGTGATAAATGCTTAGCTAGAGAAAGCATTTAAAATATCTCTGTCAGGACTCCCCCCCCCCAAACCTCTGACCATGGTTTCGTGCTTTGGCACTCCTCAGAGAGGTGCTTAACCATCACATAATTTAAAATGATTCCAAGGCATAATAAATCTTCATAAAATAGCCAACTTTATTATTATACTCATTTTATTTATTTTTCTATTCATTTTGAAATAATTTATCACTTCCATAGCCAATTTTCTTATCTTGACATATATGAATTTTGCAGGAGTTTTCGATGTATTACGTTAATTCTGAGTTCTTGTTTCACTCTAGAGAATAACATGAAAGCAAACTGAATAATCAAATATATACTTTATTAATATTCAGTTATACAAAATAATAAAAGTAAATTAATATTCATTATACTTTTTTTTAAATTTAGATTTTAATGATTTTCTGTATCAAAAACTGTAACATTTACATTAAAAAATTATTCAATAGAAAATATATTATTTTTTAGTAAATTGTAATATAAAACTATTGTTACTATTATTATTATTATTTATTTTTTAAATTCTTTTAAATTTTAAATCTTGAATTTATTTAATATTGACATTTTTAATTTGAGCCAGTTTTCCCCTAAATTAGACATTTTTGTCTTATCTTTTTGTTTCATGAACAGATGTTTAATATATTATTTGATTGACTTCACCAAAATACTAGAGAGACCATGCCTTGTGATAAAGGAAAAGACTGTGTAATTTCAGTAGACTGGTGATCAATTGAATTTTCAGTTGTTACAGGAAATGGGTGAGCAGGGGAATGATTTTGTCCAAGATACAGAAAGATTACTATTATAACAGGCAAAACTCTCCATACAATTGTGCCACTCAGTGCAAGCCAGATTAATCAATCAATCCCAGAAGGCTTGTGCATAAAATAATTATCTAGTGCCTACTCATCCAATATCACCAGATTAATATCTAGCTTGTGGCTTTAATCAGTGATGAGCCTTGGATCTGAGTTAAGTAGAGATAAAAGATGTCTATTGGAGGGTTGCATTAGATACTAAGATCTAGGTGCAGTGCTCTCAGATCCAAGGCTCCTTACTGATGAAATTCACAAGCTAGAAACTAATCTGGGGATATTGAATGAGTATGCACTAGATAGGAATTTTATGCATATGCCTTCTGGCATCCATTGATTACTCTGGCTTGCACTGAATAGCACTACTGTATGGAGAGTTTTGCTTGTTTTAGTAATAGTTATGAGCAAGCATAAGAAATGATAATTATGTGATGTTTAATGGTTTAAAGCTTAATATTCCATGTTAAAATAGTAATACAAGGTCCTGCTGTATCAGAAGTAGTTGTTGGAGGCAAAACTGCTAATTGAGATACTGAATATGTAGGAGCAGGTGCTTGTGTTGAGGCCAGCTGAACAGAAATGAAAGAAAATGTAGCTTTAGAGTAGCAAGTATATTCTTTTTTACTGATTTTTTCTTTTTCCCATCTTTACCTTTAGGATCAGAAAACATGGCAGAATAAGATGTTTAATGTCCTTTTTGGCATTTGGATTACTTTAGTCATGAACAATTTTTCTAATGTTTAAACCATAAGCACAACATTATTCTCAGGTTTGTTGTACATAGAACTACTTGTACATAATGTATTGAAATGTTGAACACATTCTTAAAAAGAAAAATAATAATTATTTTCTAATTGTTTTTTTATCATTCCTAAATCTGAGGATTTTTAATTATTTTATAATAATCAAGCAAATCTAATTTGACAGTATCTACAGACTGATAAAGTAGCCATGCAAAATGATGCTCCCATCCAGCTTTTATGGTTATCTTAAGAAAATATTATAACTGATTTGTATTTCAATTAGGATGATTAGATGGAGGATGAACTGGTGGATATATCATGCCAGAGACCACAGTTGGCTGTTGTGTTTGCAATATGCTATTTTCAAATTGCAATTACCACATCAAAGTCATAGCTAAATAGAAGTCATCTTCATTTAATAACTCAAAACCAATCACTAAATGTTCACAAATTCTTGATAAAAAATTTTGCAGAGCAATATATAGGACTAAAATAGCAAATTATCAAAATAGTGAGTGATGTTAGATTCAACAATGTAATGCATAAATTACTTTTATTCCAAATAAGTCTATTTTTGCTTGTAATTATAAGCTTCTTTGATTAAATATGTTCAATAAATACTATAAAATGTTAATGAAAGAATCTAGAGCTATGTCAGAATCAACAACATAATGCATAAATTAGTTTTATCCCAAATATATTTTTTGCCCAAATTATAAACTTCATTAATCAAATACATTCAACAAATACTAAAAAATGTTAATGAAAGAATCTAAAACAATGAAAATTACATTTTAATGATGTATTCATTACTTTAACATCAAATTTTGTATTTTAACCACTTTTTGTTGACTATGATCGACTACCCAAAACCATACTAGTGTTAACAGGAAAATACCTGCCAATATTTTTAAGGCCATAGTTTTAGCATTTATTAGTTTACAAAAGAATTCTATCAAAGTATATTATTGTATGTTGTGAGCTGGTAATGATAGCCTTAAAATGTCATATGGCTACTAGTTTATATAATTATGATCAGATTTCTTCAGACAACAATGATCTAGTCAGCAGTGATGGCTAAGCAACCAAACAATGTATTCATTTTACTTTTTGAGGCAAATTTATTATAAGAAAATAAATATAGTTTAAGATAATAAATTGTTTAAAATTATATAATTTATATCTTATTTTATTGCTGAAAATTTTTCTATTTCACTTTCTTTCTATAAAATGCATTCAAAATTATTTAACAGCTAACATTTTTTTTCCTTCTATTAATTTTCTATAAGTTTAGTAAATTTAGCACTTTTTAAAAAAATCTATTATAATAAATGTTGTTAAGATATTAGTGATTTAATTTTTTAATCTATTTTTTAAAAATATATACAAATCCTGACAGTTGGACTAAGAAAGACAAAATTGGAACATGGAACTCATATTAATTAAGATTATTAATTTACAGTTATTTAATGAATTGTATATTTGAGACTTGGACACTTAATAGAAGAGGAATACAGAGACTTCAGACCACTCAAAGAAGTATGGAGAGATGCATGTTAGGAGTAACAAGAAGAGATCGAAAATGCAATGTATGGGTAAGAGAACAAACAGGTGTTACTGACTTCATTGAAAAAATTAAAAGACTGAAGTGGAGTTGGGCTAGATATATTGCTAGCAGTGATGATAATAGATGGACAATTGAAATTTTAAACTGGACTCCAAGAGATCGTAAAAGACCCAGAAAGAGACCATATGTGAGATGGATAGATGAAATAAGAAAATGTGCAGGGGTGATGTGGAGAAGAGAAGCTAAAGATAGAAAAAGATGAATTGAACTTGGAGAGACCTTCATCCTGCAGTGGATTTATAATGGTTGATGATGATAATATTTTCTTTAATTTTATTATTAAAATGGTTGTACTTTATTTATTCGTTGTATTTTTTAAATGTGTATGTCATCAAGATTAAGTAAAAAATATGTCTTGTCTTGCATTGGTGGTCGAGAGGTCAGCGCGACTGCCTTGCACTTGCAGGCAGTTGCCCGGGTTGCAGATTCGCATCCCGGCCAATGCTATGACACTTAAAAAAAAAGTTTCTAGAATAAATCATTACTTGTGTTAATAGTTTCTGATTGCCAAGAAATTCTGAAATACTTCTATAATTTTGTTTAAATTTTGGAAGTTGCAAAATATTTGGTAGTCAGAATTAATATTAATGAGCTATGCATAATTTAGTAATGATAGAAAAGTCGGTTCAAGAAAATGAAGGTTTCTGAATTGATTCCTAGTTGAGAAAATTAAAATTAAATCTCAGTTTGGCCAATCAAAATATAAGTGCTTAACCAGTCAATTGATTGATCAAAGCCATATTATTTAAAATAGTTAGCCATACAATTATTTATTTTCTATTGTATGTTATCTACATATAAATATTATTACTAACAATTAAAATTATAATATTCAATTTTCAAAATTTATTATAACTGTATTTTTGTGATAATCATGAAACATAAGTGATTAACACAAAATTATGAGATCATAATCGGCCTCGAAAAAAAGTAACATTGATTTATCTATATAGATGAAGCATAGCACGAATTATATTTTTGTCATTAGATGAGTCAAGTCTTAACTGATGACGTATCATTGTTAATGTTCTGAGATATGACAATATTAAAAACCACACATAATAAAGACAATAAAGTAGACTAAAAAATTTATCAAATAATAAAAACGATTATAATTAATTCTATGATAAGATAGTCTAACAGATTTTTTATATTAATTTTGATTTGTAAAGTTTGTTTAGTTATCTAAGATTTCTCTTTTCAAAAAATTATAATGCATTTTGACCTTATTCACAAGCCCCCAAATTGACAAGTTGGACATTGATCTTGGAAAGTTTAGCTCTCAAGTCACAATTTTAATCAGTACACTAAACTGCACGGAGTTCTTTTGTTTTGAACTTATAATTAGTAGTTTAGGAATCAATTTAATAGACAAGATAATATTTAAATTTATCCATGCATTTTAATAAAATAAATACTACACCATTAAGTTATCAATAGCCAATATTCCTCAGCTATGTAGTTTAGATGAGTTAATTAATCGTTTTTTTATTTTATAAATTTTATATTTTAAAGTAAATAGGAAATCTGGAAATAACATTTACCCTTATGCATTTGTATAAATACAATTAACTTGTATAAATAAATAAAAAAAATAAAAAAGTTTTAAAAAAAAATATTTTTAATTATGCCTATAAAACTTTTCATTTCTTTTCTTATTTAAAAACAAAATCTGATCATTTGGGCTGTGATAAAAACAATAATTTTGCATAAAACTGTTTAGCATTACGTGAAAGTAAATTGAGCGAATGGTTAGATTGGTTATTATTTAAAGAGCCAGAAATGGCAGGTTGAGGTTCGATCCAAGAATATTTATTTCTGGAGTCTGTCCTCTACTGCCGCACAAAGCTGTACAGAAAAAACACATTTTAAGAGAAAGACTGAATCATTATTGAGTCACATGACATAAGTCTTGGTCCTTAAATGCATGGCTTCAGCAGCCTTACACTGAGATCATTATTCCCAATGAGGTATAAACTAGCAATAGTAGAATTATAGCTTTTTATATATAATACTTCACATATAATACTATTTTCAAATTCTAGCTTCTTTATTTATAATTCATTTTTATATTTCTGAAACTAAAGCTGATTTTTGACAAAAATGTTATATCATAATTTATTTAAAATATCATTTTTTTAATACACATATTCTTAAGCTTATTTTTTCTCCCTTTTGCGCATTCACTAAGAAAATAAAAAAGAAAATGAATAGCTTTATTTTTATATGTCTGTAAGATATGTTCTTTTTTTTTTTTTTTGTTAAAAAAAAATCTAACATTTAGAATTATAAAAACATATCTTGATTTTCAATTTTTATCATTGAAAAGTTGTTAAGAATTTTCGGAGAGTAAATTCACTGATAAATTATCTATTTTAAAAAGAAAATAAAGAAAAGGGCAAAGAAAGTAAAATGGGTGGAGAGCGAAAAGAGAATTTTTGAGTAAAAAGTATTTTAATAATTTATATTTTTAAAAAATATTTTAAAAAGTTTCAAAGAATTTGTATTTGAGTTATGGCAACTGTACGCTGTGCTGTGTCAGGTGTGGTCATATACTAAAATTGCCTAGTTTTATATAAATTTTAAAACTTGGAAAATTTATTCAACAAATCAATACTTTTATATGAACAATAATTTAAAAGATAATAGTTTTACTAAATTTTTAAAATTATAACAAAACATTTTGCTAAAATATAATGATAATAAGTAACTTGCCAATGAAAGTTTTTAAATTACAGCAAAATAACAAAATACTAAAGAGAATAATAAACATTGCGATAGATTCTCTCTCTATATATCTGTCATTTATTTATTTACAAGTAAGCATTACTATACAAATATTAGAATAAAAAAGAGTCAAACAATGTTAAACTTGAGTTTTTTTAATAACTTTACAAATCAATTTATAAAAGATAATTACTACTTCATATATACATATATTCAAAATATTCTAGAATAAATACCAGCTTACAGTATTTTCTGCAATCTTTATTGCAACTTAAAATGGTGGAAAATACTATAAGCTGGCTATAGCAAAGATTTTGTATTTTATATAGGAATATGGATTTTTTAAATATTTATTCTAGAATATTTTGATTATTATATATATATAATAAAAACACAGAATTACTTCTCTATAAAAATGCTTTAATATTTTAACCAGCAGACTGATTTTCACCAGAAAGCAAAATGGCTGTTTCCAGAATTTAAGCACTAAAATATTACAGACAGTTACGCATCAGATAACAAAACTAATTTCTATAGGCTAAAAATCTTTAAAAACTTTCTATAATATATATATATACAAAACTTTGTATAAAAAATATTAAAAAAATTCTTTCACAAAAACTTATTTTAAAAACTAAAACCATACATACATTATTATTATATCTTAAAAAAACAATAAAAATATATTATTATATATGTACACACCAAAAAACATTATATATCTGTATATATTCTACTATATGTATTTTACTATATACATATATATCTTATACATATATATTTTTATATATATTTTATATTTATTCCACTTCATGCTTGTCCACCTATAAAATAATTATTTAGGAAATAAAAAATAATTATTTAGAAAATAAAAAAACAAATCCCTAGGAAATCATGTAATTCAAAGATGTGATAGTACCTATATTCATATTCATCCTATGAGGATGTAATGCCTTAAATTTAAAAAAAAAAAACTCTCCTTCTGTTTTTTTCTCTCATGGAAGAAAACTTATCTTCCAATATAATCACTCTTAAATCATCTATTACATTCTATTAAATATACCAAATTTATACTTTTACAATTGACATAGTCGGGGATATATCATTTAAAACCATGAATAGTATCTCCCTGAACCATCTTTGTAACAATCATAAGTTTGCATGTAAGACACTTCTTATCCTCACATGAAAAACATATCTTTCCTGACACAAAATGAGTGCCAAAAACTGTCCTTACAAGTCTATCCCTAAGTGTCCTATGTCTATGATATACAACTTTAGGTGGCTAGGGAAAAACAGATTTCAGATAATCTGTGGAATTTAATATATTAAAATGTTTCCATAATATTTGGTTAGTATTAGGCAAATCATAATTGAAGGTAAGAACCAGTGGTATATTTATCAACTGACTCTTTCTTTTCTTAGATAGAAAAAGTTCCTGCCTGTCAACTCCTGAAGATTTTACCACTACCCTATCTAACAGTCCTTTAGGATATTTCATATTGATAAACTTATTATACAAAACCTTGTTGTTTTGCTGAAGAAATCCCTGATCACTGCAGATTCTTTTAATCTTTAAAAATTGGCTGTAAGAGATATTAGTCTTTAAGTGTTTAGGGTGATTACTATAAAAATGTAGGTAAGCATGACTATCAGTTGGCTTCCTATATATATTAGTACTAAGAATACCATCACTATAAGTAATCTCAACATCAAGAAAATGAACCACTGTTTTAGAAAAATTCATGGAAAATTGTACATTATTATTAAAATTATTTAGATAATCAAAAAATGTATGAAGTTCTTCTTCATTGCATGGCCAGATCATAAAGACATCATCTATATATCTCAGCCAAGTATGAGATGTAAGGCTAGTCTTCTCAAGTATAGAGCTTTCCAATTGAGCCATAAAAATGTTTGCATAATTTGGTGCCATTTTAGTTCTCATTGTAATACTTTGCTTCTGTAAATAATAGATAGAGTTAAAAACAAAAAAAATATTCTTTAAGATTAAATTCACTAATTCAATAAGTCATAATTTTGTGCTGGTCATATTCTTTCTCTTTTAAAACAGATTCAATAGCTCTAATTCCATCTTCATGAGGTATATTAGTATACAATGACGTAATGTCAAACGTCACCAAAAATATTCACTTGGTAGTATAGATTTGACATTTTCTAAAATAGAAAGAAAATGGGTTACACATGGGATGAATATGAATATAGGTACTATCACATCTTTGAATTACCTGGTTTCCTAGGAATTTGTTTTTTATTTTCTAAATAATTATATTTTATTTCCTAAATAATTATTTTATAGGTGGAATAGCACGAAGTGGAATAAATATAAAATATATATAAAAGATATATATGTTTAAGATATATATATATAATTTTTTTTGATGTGTACATATATAATAATATATTTTTATTGTTTTTTTAATATATAATAATAATTTATGTATGATTTTAGTTTTTAAAATGTTTTTTGTGAAAGAATTTTTTTAGTATTTTTTATACAAAGTTTTGTAAATATATATTTATACAAAGTTTTTAAAGATTTTTAGCCTATAGGAATTAGTTTTGTTATCTGATACGTAACTGTCTGTAATATTTTAGCACTTAAATTCTGGAAACAGCCATTTTGCTTTCTGATGAAAACCAGTCTGCTGGTTGAAATATTAAAGCAGTTTTATAGAGAAGTAATTCTGTGTTTTTATTATGTTTTTATTTTTTCTTTAGTTAGTTCCTATATATATATATATATATACAGTTGCAGAAAGGGATTGGCTGTTAATCGAAAGCATACTCTTAGAATGCTCTAAGGCCTTAAAGAAATAAAGCAGGGATTTAATGTCCAATTCATACATTATTATCAATATTATATGATGTTTTATATAGTAAAAGACCTCTGGGTATAAGATCAAGGAACATCACGGTCTTTCTCAACTGCTTGACAGTTTTTAATTAAAATATCAGTTCAGTCTTCTTGAAAGTAGGATGAATCTGTGCATAAATGATTTTTTTTAATAATAAATATTTACAAACATGACAGATAGAACTAATTATGCCTCTTTATCAAAGAAGCTATAAAGTCATCTTCTAAAGCAGTGATTACTGATTGAAGGAAGATATTAAAAAACTCTGACTTCCTATCCAACTGCCATACAATGACAATATTTTCTTTAAGTTTGTATAACTGCAAATTACTTTCAAGTGATGGAAGGTTGAATGAACTGGAAGAGGTACTGTCTTGTTGGATTCTGTGAAATTAAGAGAAAAGGTTAAGATATAACTGATTTTGAAATTGGTCATGTATTTTGTTACAAAAGAACAAATATTGGAAGCATAAGTGGAGTGGGAGTCATTATAAATATATATAGAAGAACAACAGTATGATGAAAAAGTAGAGAATTTTTATATGGATAGACATAATGCTTTGATAAGGTCAAACATATTAAAATAATCTAGAAAGGTTTTCTAGAATTGGTAAAAAATTGAAATATGAATGTATTGGGATTAATATGAGTATGACGATAAAAATGAGAGAAGACATAAACTTGTGGAGAATATAGAAAAAAATCTCTGTATTATGTTTCTTTTACTTAAAATGATTGTAATAGATACATTGTTTTGTGATGTAATGTAAAAAAAAGCTTACAGTCAAAAATTTTACTTAAATATGCCAAGCATGCTTTCAATATTTTTGTATTGATATCATAATCATAGCAATGAATGAGTGAAAGTGTGTGTGAAGAGTGCAATTTATATATCACAAATTGTATGCAAATATGCTTAAATGACTCATTTTTTGAAAGAGGGGGGAAGCAGAATTTCTTTTTGTTTATAGCATTGTTCTTTTCTAGTCAAACAATGCTAGCTGATGTTGGTTTGAATGTATGGCCATCTTCTAGAAATATGGATTTGTGGTCTGGATTGTCTTTGAACTCCTTTTATACAGGTATTGATGTAGTGAAAGTCTTGTTGCTAAGCTGGCATGAGATTCTCTGAAGTAAACAGTGCTGTAGTTAGTTCGGCTACATGTGATTTTGCACACAATTTGTAAAATATGTTCAGTGGGGAGTTTATCATTAAAATTGTTGATCAAGCAGATAAGAATACATCCCAAATTCATAACTCCTAACTCACATAAATATATGAGCCTGGAAGCTTTTATCCACAAAAATGTCAACTTGTGTAAGCCAGAAAATCTAACATCAACAAGTATATTAATGTCTTATGTCAGTCTGGGTACAAATACAAAACTCTTATCAATATTCTTAAAAAATTGTACACTAAAATCAGATCTAAATGGATCTAAATCCACATCAAGTGATTTTAAATCCTGGATATCTCTCGTTTATATCCCTAATATTTCTTAAAGTATCAATAAAATTTGTGCTGAATTTTACAGAATTAGCATTTGTTCTTTACTCATTCTAAACCACTTATCAACAACTCCAATGCTAAACTTTCACCTGAACAAACCCCACAAATTGTGTAAAAGATCTCATGTAACCAAACCAACTGCAGTATCATTTAGTCTAGCAATAAATCTTTCCCATCACCAAAAGGGCCAAAAGTAATCCAAACCACTGCTTGAAAACAAATTTGACCATACATTCAAATCTACATCAGTCAGCAATTTATGTCTAGAAAAAACATTGTCAAACATAAAATATTGAAAGCTTGACAAGAAGGTAGCATGCTCTCTCTCTCTAAAAAGTGAGAATATAATTTACATAATATTTATAGCAGACCCTTCATCCACAATGTCATTCATTCATTGCTATAATTATGATATCAATACAAAGATATTGAAAGCATGCTTAGCATACTAGATTAAAAGTTTTCACTGTTAATTTTTTTTTATTTTGTGTTGCCAAAGTACTTAATATATCTATTAGAAAAGAAAACTGTATATGAATTTTTTCTTTGAGAAAAATGCTAAATAAAATGGACATGAAATTATCTAAATGAAGGTACATTAGAATTGGATTATATTTTGATGAACACAAAATATATATTTCAAAATTCTAATGTTTTTAATTCAACTAATAATGAAATTTAAAATTCATATTAATGTAAAGCTAGAGAGACACAGATTTTTTAAAGAAAAACAGCATTAACAATTGATATTTCTAATCTTTAAAAGTATTCCATTGAATTTAAATTAGAACTTTCAAATTTTAAACTGTTAATAAATTTTGAAGATAGTTCTGATTTAAATGAAATTAATAAGAACTCACAATTAAAAGTGGCAAAAAATATGATAGCTAGTACAAAATGTAATTTGCCAAATAAATTTTTTACTAAGATAAGTAAATGTATGAAGAAAGGAAGAAATATAAAATATTTAAAAATGTCTTGAAGAAATGAATATCTAGAGTTTTGTAAAATGATATAAAACCAAATTAATAATGATATAGAAAAATATAATTATGAATTAGCAAAGATTGTTAGAGAAGAGAAAAAAAAAATTAAAGTTTAAAATAACATCTTGCTATTGGAAGAAAAATTATTTCTGAAAAAAAGAAAGGATGAAACTATTAATAAACAGAGATGACGCAAGAAATGTGTGGAAGATTTTTATAAAATATTATAGTAATAAAAAATAGCATTAAAGAATAAAAAATAAACTATTGAATATAGTTATTATTACGACTTTTAAATTGTGCAGAATTTTAAATGATGAAGGGCGATTTGCAATTAAATTTATTAAGAAGGGAAAAGCTTTAGAAAATAATGGATATCTTAAAAAAAGCAAGTGAAGAAATAGAAAATTGTTGTTAAAGTAATAAACCAAATGTCTAAATAATAACATGTACTAGATAATTGAAAAAATGGAGTAATAATATTAGTTTTAAAAATGTAATAAAGAAGATATTAGAAATTAAGATCTATCAATCTTTTATTAGTTCCATATATATTTTATACCAAGATAATTATAACATCCTCTAGTGAACTTTGGATTTTAACTAACCAAAAGAAAATCTGGATTTAAAAATGAAATAAAAAATATCCAAGAATTGAGAGAAATCATAGGAAGATCAGCTGAATATGAATTGCTACTATGTTTTGAATTTGTAAATTATGAAATGAAGAATTTCTACTGTGATTAAAGCATTATACTATCAAAATATTAACTTGAGATATTGTCATATTCCAAAATATATTATCTAAATGCAATAGGCAATGATTAGATTACATGATGATACTAAAAAGATTCAAACTGAGAAGAGTACCTGACAGGTAATTTCATATCTCAACTTATTATAATAATTTATAAAAAAAATATTTTGTAGATTAAAATGGGAAACTAAGGGAGTAAAAGTAAATGGAGGTTATTTAAATCACTTGAATTTTGAGAGAAGATGAGATTGATTTTGTAAATAATGCTTCTGAGATTTAAGAAATATTGCTTGAATTATCAGACAAACTAAAAAGTGGAGCTAAAAATAATTTCTAAAAAGATTAAAGTAATGTTAAATGGAGTTTTTCAAAAGAAAAAAGTAAAGATTAATAATTATGAGTTAGAACTTGTCTTCAAACACCTTGATCAGATTATTAGTATAGATAGAAACAATGTTTTATAAAATTAAAACTTGGATAAAGTGTTTCTGATAGAAATGACTTAATCTTAAAAAGAAATATGATTGTGTATTAGAAATTTTTTTAAATTTGAATATTAAACATAAAAGCAATTTGGAGAGTTCAGATCACTCAATGAAATTTAGAAAGATGTATCTTAGAAGTAACAAGATGAGATTAAAATGAAATAATTCAAAACAAAGCAAAACTCTCTATATAGTAGTGCCATCTTGTGCTAACAAGAACAATCAATGGATGACAGAAGGCTTGTGCATAAAATCCCTATCTAATGCCTACTCATCCAATATTCCCAGACTAGTTTCTGACTTGTGGCCTTCATTAGTGAGGAGCCTTTGATCTGAGAGCACTGCACCTAGATCTTAGGATCTAATGCAACCCTCCAGTACCCACCTTTTAACTCTATTGAACTACAAAACTATGAGAATGAAATTGAAAACACAATTAATATTTTCAATCCAAGCTCAATAGCTTATATAGTCATATGGGTCTGAACTCAATTCAGCACCCATACATTTTGGTGTCTTTGGCTCTTTAACAACCATAGCCACCACCATCCTATTAGGCAGGTTGGTGTTAAACCACTAAACATCACATGATCACCATCTCATACTAGCACATAATTGTTATTAAACAATTCAAAACAAAGCAAAACTCTCCATATAGTAGTGCCATCTTGTGCTAACAAGAGCAATCAATGGATGCCACAAGGCTTGTGCATAAAATCCCTATTTAGTGCCTACTTTTCCAATATCCCCAGGTGCAGTGCTCTCAGATCCAAGGATCCTCACTGATGAAGGCCACAAGGCAGAAACTAGTTTGGGGATATTGGATGAGTAGGCACTAGATAGGGATTTTATGCACAAGCCTTCTGGCATCCATTGATTGCTCTTGTTAGCACACGATGGCACTACTATATGGAGAGTTTTGCTTTGTTTTGAATTGTTTAATAACAATTATGTGCTAGTATGAGGTGGTGATCTTGTGATGTTTAGTGGTTTAAAATGAAATACATGAGTGAGATAAGAGAGGTATCATTTACATCATTGGGAGACTTACGAAACTGAAATGGAATTGAATTGTACATATTGATAAAAGTGATGATATTAGATGGATAGTTGAAGTCTTGCAATTAGATTCCAAGAGATTTAAAATACTTGGTACAATGTAACATGTAAAATGGCTTGATGATAGAAATAGGTTTAATGGTATGTCGTAATAAAAAATGTTAGAGATTAGAAAAACTGACTAAAATTTGGGGAGATTGAATTGATAATAATTGAAAATGATGATGAAAAGATTGTACATTTTATTTTATGTTTATTTGGCAACTTGTCATTTACTATCATCTGAAGCAAACATTTATTTTCCTGAAAGTTCTCAATATTTTAATTATGGTCTATGTTATCTAATTTTCAAAACAGAGATATAGTCATTAGAATAATCATTTTTATTATATTAGTAATACAAAATAAATAAAATAAAAGTTAATAAAAAATAATGTAAATAAAATACATGGATTATACTTTTGTAACTGCTACCAGATAAATATAATGCAAAATATTGGAAAGAAGAATGTTGTTAATGGAGAGAATATTCTCCCCCCTTTTAATAGAAATTATTCTTCAATTCTCTTAACAACTCTTTTAACTCTATCCTTAGACATAATGTTCCATTAAAAGTAATCAACCCTTTTAAGGCACCTTTAAAATAGACTCTACAGCAAAAATAGACTTCAAATACAAAACAAACATATATTCGAATTCAGCTATTTAAGATTATACAAACTAATATTTAAGCCAAGTTATCAATTTTAAGGTCAATATCATCCCATAAATATGTTTTAAAGATATTTGTTAGATTTCTTCCAATTACACATAATCTAATGAAGATGCAATCAAAGTAATATAGTCAATCTTATCACATGCAATAATTTGAGTAATGTTGCTATAGGTTTTATACTTTTGTATTAATATTTTCAGAATATTATAGAGCATGCTTAAATAAATTGTTACAGCATCTAAGTTACATTGATATATAGTTCATTACGGCCATACAATATATTACAAATACTATATATATCTATATCTATATATAAATCTAAGTGTACATTTGAGAAGAGAATAAAAGAGCATATGCTTTTATATAATAGAATTCAAAAAGAGAAACAATCTGGAATAGATGTAAATAAACCTTCATCACCTGTTATATTTTTTTATCATAATAAATCTTCTCAATATGGATTTAAATTTGATTATAAAAATATGAAAATTATTCAAATTGAACATTGTCATAATAAACGTAAAATAAAAGAGGCTACATTGATTTCAAGAAATCGTCAAATGTTAATGAATCGCCAGTCATCAAATGTTAAGAGAACAGAATTGTGGGAAATCTGAATTGAACTATGGGTATTGTTAAAGGTTGTCTCGTTTTGATTATTCAATGTTATATAGTTGATAAAGACTACAAAATGTATAGTCGAAAGTACTTCTAAAAATAATATAATTTATGTAAATTGTACTGTATTTTGATATATATTGATTTGTATATTACATATATATATGTTAATTCTAATATTTTCATGGATAAATGATGATTTCATATTATAATTATTTTCAGAATATTCTGTGTAGTAAAATAACTAAATAGCTGATGTTTCATTACAATAATAAATACCGTCCTCAGATCATTCTCTTTCTCAAATCATATGAATGCATGCTAGATTTAAACTTGTTTTTTAATCTTTTTCTTTTTACCCTTATTTAAATACTATTCGTTGAGAAGTTTTAAAAATTAGTTTGTCTCCCAGTAGCTTCTTCCAAATGTTGTTTATTTTCTTTAATTCACACTTTTCATTCAAACTCTTGGGTCTTTTAAAAATATCTATAGCTTTTCTTAGCACTCTCTGACCATATTGTTCAATTTTTATTAGAATATTTGTTTTATCAAAATTGATATCATGATTAGTTAATTTTATATGAGAATAAATATCTGATAAATTGGATTTTTCTCTGACTTTCAAAATGTGTTCTTTCTTTCTAATATTTATTCTACAATTAGTCTGTCCAATATATGAACGTGAACATACCCTATATGAAATTTCATATATACCATGACCCTTCAAAGAAATTTTATCTTTAGGAAGTGGAAATATTTCAATAATTTTTTTGAAGGTAGTGTAAACTATGTGAATATTATTTTTTCTTAGAATGTTCCCAATTTTATTAGTTACTCCTTTTATATATGGCAAAATATCTTAATTTCTGGTATATCAAAATCTTTTTTTCTTTTTATAGAAAAAAGCCTTACTAATAATGCTGTAACTAAAACCATTATCAAGAAGCATTTTATTAGTAGCAAAAATGTCCTGGAAAAGTCTCTTCAATCTATCCAACAATGTCTTTGCCACTGAAAATAGTTGTGTAGGATGATGATTATGAGAAGAAAAAGTAGGTACATCCCAGAGTGTGTTGGTTTTTTATATATACCATGGGATAAAGAACCATTCTTCTTTTTTTAATTAAAATACCTAAAAAAGTCAATTGGTTATTATTTTCTATTTCCATAGTAAATTTGATATTGTTGTGAAAAGAGTTTAAAAAATTAAAAAAGTCATCAAGAGTATGCTTACCATGAGGTCAAGTAACAATGGTTTCATCAACATACCTTAGCCATATAGATGGTTTTTTAACTGCGGAAGCCAAAATCTTATTTTCTAAATTTTCCATAAAAATAGAAGCTAATACTGGAGAAATGGGGCAGCCCATAGCTAGACCTGATGTTTGTTTATAGATCTGCCCATCAAAAACACAAAGTGCTCAATCACAAGCACAGCAAAACTAGATAATTGAATAGCTTCATTTACAGGTACACTAGTAAAAAGTGAAACACTGTCAATACTTACTAAAATATCATTCTTAGCCAATTTAATATCACGGATAAGCTCAAGAAAATGATTTGCATCTTTAATATATGATGACATTTCTGTTTAACATGGCTGTAAAAAAGAAGTCATAAATGAACTAGTGCCTGTGTTGGTGAACCAACTGCATTTATAATCGATCTCAATGGAATATCTTATTTATGAATTTTTGTTAAACCATATAATTTGGGATAAAAAAAAGATTTTTCCCTAGGAGTAAGCTGGAACTTCATTTTTAAATCCAAGATCAGTAGAATAAATTAATGCATTAGTTTTCTTTTCATGGTAAGCCATAGGGTCTCTATAAATTTTCTTATAAATATTATCATTTAATATATATATATATATATTAAATGGAGTCAAAGAATATATATTAAATATAATAAAAAATGGAAATGGATGTGGAAGAAATATTGGTCTAAAGGTTTATCTATGGATATAAATGATAAAATGTGTTATGAATATATTAATTATAACAAGAAAATTATGGATAATTTCATAAATTTAACAAGATATAAATTTTCTATAGAACAAAATATTTTATTAGGTAAAAGTCCGTTTTTCATACCATTTGTGGATAATGATATTAAAAAGAAAATAACTACAGATATAGAGCTGGCAAATATTTCTATGGAAGATAAGAAGAAATTAAATTATTTATTGAATAAACAATTACATGATATAAAAACTTCTAAGCGAGAATATAAATATAGAAGGATTACTAAAGAAATAAGAAATATATGTAAAAATGAAAACATAACAATATGTAAAGAGGATAAAAGTAGTAGATTTGTGGTTTTATATTCTAAGGATTATATAGATTGGATAGAGTGTGAAATAAAAAAAAGAAGGATATGAAAGATTATCAAAAGATCCTATTAGCATGATAAAAAATAAATATATAAAATTATTACAAAAGATGGAAGGGAAAAAAATTATTAATACATATCAATATAAACATTTATATCCTTCTTTTTATGAGAACCCATATTTGTTTACTAAGGTAAAAAAACTCATAAAGAAAATAATCCATTGAGATTATTATTTAATTTTACTAATTTTATTTTACAAAGATTTTGTAAGTATTTAAATAAGTGGATAGTAAATATTATTGGTTATGGGGAGTTTTGCATTAAAAATACAGAGGCTATTATAAATAAGTTAACTATGATAAAATTGAATAGAAACCAAAGTATATTTGTAATGGATATTGAAAAGATGTATCCTAGCATTCCAAGAACAAAAAGTATAGAAATATTAATACAGAAATTATATATGCATATTAATGATATAGAGGTAATTAATATTATTGAAGAAGGTTTAATTTTAATACATAATAGTTTGTATTTTAAATATAATAGTGAATATTGGAGTATACATAAGGGGTGGGTAATGGGGTGTGCAATTAGTGGATTAATGTCATCAATATTAATCAATAAAATGGCAATGAAAATTTTTAATAGTAGAATAGAAAATCAAGATATAATACATTACTTTAGATATGTTGATGATATATTAATAATTGGTAATAAAAGAGCTATAAAGAAAACATACAATGAACTTAATACTAATATGGATAATATAAAATTTACAATTGTAGAAATTGATGTTAAAATAAAATATTTAGATGTAGAGATAAAGATAGATGATAATAATATAATTACATTAAAACACTTCATTAAAGAAGATAAATTAAGAAAAATAATTTCTATGGATTCACAACAGGCATGGATACAAAAAATGGCAGTTATTAAAAATTTTAAAAACAAAAATGATAAATATAACACAGATAGGAAGATAGCTACTTTGCAAAAAGAAAAATTTATAAAGTTATATACTAGTTATGGATACAACTCTAGAAGCATTAGAAATATATTCTTTAATTATAAACAAACCCAGAAAATATAAAATGGGTAAAACTTTCATATGTTCCTAAAATTTATAATACATTATTAAAAAATAAAAATTATATAGACCAAAATATTAAAATAGGATGGTCAAACAGTAAAACTATTGATATATTAGTAGGGAATTATAAAATAAAAGATGATATAAAATATAAAAAGGGTGTAGTATATAAAATTACTTGTGGGTTTGCAGTATGGTTTATTATGGACATACAGCAAAACAATTAGAAGTAAGGGCTAAAGAACATAATAATGCTATTAATAGAAGAGATGACAGATGTGCATTATATGTTCACTACTTAAAATATGGACATAGAATAAATTGTGTTAAGAATATAAGTCCATTAAATTATATTAAAGAAATTAATAGAAGGAAAATATATGAAACCAATTACATTAATTATAACAAAAATAATTGTATGAACATTTATAAAACATCAATTAATAACTAATAATTGGATAATGCAAAATGGAATGGAGGGTTGTATAATATGCGTTGTTATAAAGATATTTAAGTGTAGTTATAGGTTTGTGTTAATTTTATATAGAGCTGGTAGATGTCACTATGTATGCAGTATATGTTGTTTTTGTAATTAAGCCATATTGAAAAGGGCAAAAATTTAAAATTTGCTGAAAGGAGCTTTTTTATGTTATTTTTATTTGTGATGATTATATGACTATATTACAGCTATTGTTATATATCATTTTGTTGTTAGTAAAGATATTTTATTATATCTATGATTTATTATATATATATATATATATATATATATATACACTCCTAGATATATATATATATATACAATATATATATATTAAAATAATCAGCTCTATTTAAAATTACTGTAGTATTATCCTTGTCTGATAGGAGGATAGTAATAGAATTATCATTTTTTAAAGCAAACAAAGCTCTTCTTTCATTAATAGATAAATTGGTTTTGGTGGTTTTGCTTTATGTAAAATATTGGATATTTTCCCTCTCACTATTTCTGCTTCCCTGCCAGGTTTTTTTGATAAACTACTTTCTACTCTGCAAATAATATCCTCATACAGTAATTTTGTTGGTGTGATTACAAAATTAAAACATTTATTCAAAACTTTCTGCTAAGTAACTGATAATTTTCTATCTGATAAATTCTTTACAGCATGTACATTTTCTCATGATAAAGACAATGTTAACATTTCCTGTTTCTTTTTAATCAATAGATGGCATTTTACCAATTTGTTAAATTTATTTGCTTGCCTTTGAAATTTAAAATCATTTTCTTTAGTCACTATAAAATCAATGATCTTATCACAAGTTGACCATAATGTTGGAAGAATAGTATTACTTAATGAAAGACAGAGTTGTAATAACTTTTTATGCAAAATATCTAACCTTTTTCTCGTATTTCCAATAAAAGCAGTTTTAATATTAAAACTCATATTGTTTAAAACTGCATTTTCTTTGTGTGCATATGAAAGAAAAGTTTACAACAGCTAGGAAAAAGTACATTTCTTTTACAATTGATTAAAAATTGAAGATCATTAAATGGCTCTACTTTTCTTCACCCACATTCTTTCAAAATATCTCCATTCTGTAACCAAATCTTTCCCATAAAGATTAATAATGTTAATTTTAACATTTTCACAGATAAATGATGACTTCAATTATAGTTATTTTTAAAATATTCTGTGTAGTAAAATAGCTAAATAGCTAGTGTTTCAGTACAATAGCAAGTACCTTCCTCAGAGAGTCCTCTTTATCAAATCATAGGAATGCATGTGAAATTTAAAGTCATTATTTTTACCTTTTTCTTTCTGCTCATATTTAAATTTTATTGGTTGAGAAGTTTTAAACATTAATTTGTTTTCCAATAGCAATTTTCTTTAATTTACATCTTTCAATCAAGCTCTTGGGCCTTTTAAAATTCTCTATATCTTCTCTTAGCAACCTCTAGTAAATATTGTTCAATTTTTACTAGAATATTTGTTTTATCAAAATTGATATCATGATTAGTTAATTTTATATATATATATATATATATGTTGCTAGATATTTATATCATAAATTAAAATATCTAATTTTTTGGTATATATCATGTTTAGTATGTGTTCATAATAATATATGTATGTATAAGTGATTAAAATTAAAAAATATTTTTTAAGGAAAAAGTGTTTGGCATTTTTGCTTTTGATTGGAAATCTTTATTTTTTTTAAAAAAAGGTTGCCAAAACTATTTTGTAAATTAACTTCATTTAATATGTATAATTTTATTTTAAATCAATTTCACATTTATAGTGTATATATATATATTGTAACGATATATAAATATGTCGTTACATTAATCTAAAATAAAAACGTAAAAGTTCGCAAATAAAAATAACACTAAAATTAAAAGGTTTGTTAAACATATATACATTCACACAGATGCCAAACTTTAAAAATATTTTTTTAATAAATAAAAAAAAGATATTTGAATGTATTTTTTTTTATAAAAAAAGATTTAAATATAAAAATAGTTTAAAAAAGAAATAACGTAAGTAAAAATAAAAACAGGTATTAATTAATTCCTGTAATCTGTAAATGGAAATGATTGTTTATTAATTATCCAAAAGCTGTCTAATTAAAAAGTCAGAGAGTAAATTAGATAAGAGAATAAAGAGATTTTGGCTTGACCAATGGAAGCACTAAGCCTTGGCTCGGACCCTAACGAAAGTGATGGATTAGTGACATTTTGTTGATTGAATCCATGTGGATTAATATAAAAAGGGAAATACAGTTTTTTCTGATGGTTCCAGTGTTGTGTTTGAGAGTTGTGGTAGGATGCACATACCACACTCTCTATTTAAAAAGAAAAAGGAAAAGACTGTGATACCTTGAACCAGCTATGGCCATCTCCAGAACATTATCTTCCAATGGAGGCATCGCGGGAATTAAAAACAGGAACCTGGACTCTTTTTCCATAAGCTATATGAAATGAACAATTATTAAAATCAATTAAGAACTTTCGTCAAGTTTTATAAATTGATAAACAAGCCAACTTAAATGTTAAAAATGGACTCTTATCTGACTTTTGTAAGTTTTTAAATCAAATTAATAATGTTTAATTTTATATGTTTTCTGATTGATAAAAATCATTTCCATTTTTTTTTTCTCTTATTGTATAAATTATTTGTTGTTTAAATTTTAAATGAGATAATTTAAGGTTGGGTATAGACGTTGCATAGATTCGTTAGCGGTTGATAATGTTGTGGTTTTCACATTTGATTAGAATATATGTCAACGATATCACTGCAAGCATCTTATGATGAATGCTAATGGGATTTGTATATTCCCTATGCAAGTGACGTTTATCGATGACTTTGTATTTTGATCGGTTGTGTTTAATTTGGAATGTTTTTGACCATGGAATCTGTGCAGCTGATCTGTACTCAACATTTTAAAACAAATTTTATAAAATGCATTTGTGCGAACGTATCTAAATGTTAAATTTAAGTCGGGCGTGAATGGCTATATAGTTTTGTAAAGTTATATTAAGGGAGGGTAATCTTAGATTATTCATTTCGTAGTTGAATTGGTTCAATGGATTGGATATATTTGTGTAATTGTAGATGTAGTATGAGGTCTGCTATGGGCAGGATTATAGATATACGCCACACACCCTCTGTTTGCCTATGGATGGGTTTGTAAGTCGGCAGAAGACCGCAGTCCATTCCTATGGAGTTTTTTGTTTATTGTTCTACTTGCCAACAGATGTCACATTCCTGTTGGTGGAGAGTCAATGTCTTCTCTATTTCTACTTATTGTTCAGATGTACATTCCTGACAGTATAGTATTTTGTGTTGTCGTATCATGCTACATTGAATACATGAATGTATCAGATGGATTGGCGACAGTTGATTGTGAAATTTGTTGCCTAAAGTTAAATCAGAGAAGAATATTTTCTTTTCAAATGCAGATCTATGTAGTCTATTCATACTTGACTATCTAAATAAAATATTAAACTCATTGAAACTTAGTTAAATGTAAAATTAAAAGTTAATATAAAAATCTAAAATGTTAAACTTATTCCTCAAAATTTAAATGTTATTTTATATGTGTGTAAATAAATATTTTTATGTGTTAATTTCTGGCAGTGGCTTTTATTTATTGATATTTAAGATATAGATTTTTATCTCTGCGTCTCTGCTGAGCTAGTGACTTGGGCTAACGATTGGAATATTTAAATAAAGTGGAATCTCAACAGCACGTATCTGCCTAATTTATAAATTTTTCTATGTTTAAATGCCTAGATGGTGCCTTGTAGAGCAGATATCGTAGTTTGCGGTTAGATTCGATCTTCACTTTCATTTCGATCGTTATAATATATATATATCACTAGACATTTCTGCATTAAGGTAATATGTATTCTCTTTATAAAATACCATATTTAATATATGTACTTAATTATGTGTATAATAAATCTGTAACTAGCTCTTCTGTTTAAGATTGGTTGCCAGTTTTTCTTTTTATTTGAAATAAATTTTTTTTAAAAAAAGTTTAACAAAACTATATTATGACCAAACTTTTTTATTATTTAAATGAAACTCACAATTGAAACCAAAAAATTCTTGAGCAATACTTTAAACATTGAAGTTCCCATCTTCCATTTCTAAGAAACTAAATGACCTATTTAAAATATAAATGTTTCTTATCAACTTCATAGAGAATTTTAAAAATGTATAAAATTTCAACAGAACATATTAAACTTAACTTTATTAAATTTCAATTTTAAAATGTTATTAAATTGAGGGGAAAATCTCTATACAACCCTCTTGAAGGTTTTATTTAAAACAAAAAAAAATTCTAAGAAAAATTTTTAAATTTCAAATTACAATATATTCAATATTTTCCTGGGCTCTATTTCATATCTAAGAAACTAGGTGACCTGCAGAAAAGATCAGTGCCACATATCAATTAGCCTGGTATTAATTAGTTATATACCAAATTTCAAGCAATTCTGTTGAATTTAAATCTATAAAACCTCAATTTTAATAATTTATTCTACTTTTAAAAAGTTTGTGAACAAACACACCAACAAACAAACTGATTTCACAACCTCAATAAAAGCATTTACAAATAATAATTTTAATACAACTAATTTAGTTGGAATAGCTATTTCACTTATATTAAGATGATTATCCCATGGTAGCATGAACAGGTTAACTTATTTAAAATGAAATATGTATATGTTTTAAAAAATAATATAGTGAATTAACTAAAATAATACTTTTTATAATTTCATATAAAGAGAAATTCATGAAATACATTTGATCTAAACTTAAAAAACAATTTTTAAAAACAGCAAATAATTTTGTATTCAGTTTCATTTCTTTAAAATTATGCAAAAGATATTTAAACCAAGTTAACAATTTCATGATAGATACTATTCCTTAAATATATTTAATAACAGACACACACACACACACATATATATATGTAATAATATTATGACTTGATGTCTGTATCTTCAAAGCAACATATGCAATTATATAACTGAATATTTGTAAATACAGTAACTAAATAATTAAAAAATTTTATCCACTTAGGAGCGCTTTTGATTATCCCAGTAATATGTGTCAACTAAAGCTTTGAACTGCTAACTTTCCCACAATTCCATGATCTTAACGTTTGCTGCTTGCCTGTTAATTAAGTCATGTTTACATTTGTATATTAGCATAGCTTCCTTTATTTTCTTTTATTATTATTTTTTTCAATATGAAATATTTTTACACTGTTAAAATTGAAGTCAAAACCATAAATACATGATTTATTATGGTCGTAAAAAACAGATGCTGAAATATTATTATCTACTATGCAATTTTGTTTTGATTTCTGAACACGTTTTAATAATAGCAAGTGTTCTTTAGTTCTTTTTTCCAACATACATCTAGATTCATCTATATATACACTGCTACACCTACATATCCATTTATAAATGATACAATTTTTATTTATAAATGAGGTTTTATCTTTGGAGTTATTTATTAATTTGTTTAATGTAGGAAGTGTGTAAAATGCAATATCACATATATCCTTATAAATTTTCCTTATAAACTTTACTTGATAATTTGAAATATATGGGATTGATATCCATATTTTTTTATTAGCAGGAGAATCAATATTATTATTAAAATTTATATTTTTATATTTTGACATAATCAATGGTTAAATCATATGATAGATGATGTGTAAATATTTTTTTTTTTTATAACGTGTCTAGCAACAGCACATATATTAACCTGTTCATGTCATTCAGATTGATGGCAGATGAATTCAGGTGAAACATTAGTATTATTATAATAGTGCCAATTAGCTACCTATTTTATTTAGCTGATAACATATAAATTCATCTAAAGCATTAAGACTATTATAATAATGAGTTAACTATATACATGAATAAACTCCAAAACTATTCGTGTCTTTCATTTAGGAAAAATCTTAATTTTAAAATATATACACATATGTATATAGTAGCAACTTATTCTAATTGTATAAGGTGGGTAAAAGATATTTTAATATAATGTTATTTTATTAATTGAATCATGCAATATAATGTAAAATAAAATATAATTACGTAATAGCAATAATTATATATATATGAAAAATATTATAAACATTTTATTTAGGAACCCTTTTTTTTTTTGCTCTTATCAATGTAATAAAAAGGTTTGAAGCTTTAATTTACATTGCTTACATAGCAACGTCTATCTTTTTATATATAAAATTTAAATAAAACCAATCATAAAACAACAACAACCCAATTACTTACAAATATAACAAAGAACGGAAACATTTTTTTTCTTTTCTCTTTTTTTACTTTTTTATTGATCTTTTCCCCAGTTGTCTTTTTTTCCCCTTTTTATTCCTTTTTTCCCCAATTAACAACTTATAATAATAACAATACAATATAGACAGAGAAAAAATATATAAGCATATACTATATAATTTTTCATTCATTTTTAATTAGTCAATTATTAGTTAAATCAAATGATCATATATATATATATATATGTTTGTCATAGTTAATATAATTATATTTATATATTCTTCTTCTATTAGGTTTCTTAATATAGTTTAAAGGTTTTATATATTTTATTATTTCTTATGACAGTATACTTAATTATAAATGTATAATGTAGATTTATCATCTCTTCTACTAATTGCATTATTATGTTCTTTTGCTTTTTCAGTTAATTTTTCCCCCTATGTCTATATGATTACTGAGATATAGGGCTTATTATATACCTGTATTAATATATGTAATATATAGGGTATAAGAGCACAGACTTTCACACGACCCACCACTCTCCACTCTATCTCATAACAATGATACACTTGAACACATATATGTCGAAAAGATAAATAATCACATACATATTTCATGGTAATCCAGTAATCATCAGTTGGTCCAGATTATCATCTCTATGCATATATGCAATAAGTGCTTATTAAGATAGCCAATGTTCATACTTTAATGGACAGGCATCAATCCACTCCATACTCCAACTGTCCATCCAATTGAAAATCTGATGATGGAATGCTCAAAGGCCACTCTAAGGCCAAGATTCTCATCACACCCAGGTTGACTTAAAGCCAATCTGACTCCTCATATACAGGACCCAATCAATTTAATACATATAAAGGGCTGGGCAGATATCTCTACTAGGAAATAACTGACTGCTGGCTTAGCATGAAATATGTTTACTGGTGATAATTTATCTTTTCAATATATGTGTTCAAGGGTATCAGTGTTATGCAGTAGATTGGAGAATGGTGGGTACCCTATATATTACGTATATTGATACAGGTATATAATAAGCCTGTATTTCAGTTATTACATAGTAGAGATGTCTGCTGATCCCTCATATATGTATTAAATTGATTATGTCTTGTACATGGGGGGTCAGATTGACTTTTATGTCAACATGGGTGTGATGAGATTCTTGGCCTCAAGATAGCCTTTGAGCATTCCATCACCCGATTTTCATTATTATTATTGTTGTTGTTGTTATTATTCAAAGATAGATCTTTATTAATTCTTTAAAAAGGTTACATTAGATTTTACAAAATCTGATTGTGATGTGTTATAGGAGCAATCTTGCCTATAGTTCATTGATTAGAATAGTTCTACTTGTAATGAGTTCACTTGTATTTTCACAGGTGCGTTTGTCCCTCTTGTTATTCTTATAGTAGTATGACCACTGTAGTCTATTAATTAATATGTATTTACAATATTATGAGATTACTTGGAAAATGTCTAGATAATTGACCAATATCTATTCTATGTTTGCAAGGTTGTGATTTAATGTTGCTTATTTAAGTCAATGTACTCTGATTAAAGGTTGGAAGGTTGTTTTATAAGTGACCAAGTTGTGGCTACAATGTCTGGAGGAATATTTTTTCAATTTTGGGGTTTAATTGTTGTAGTTTTTTGTAAAGGTAACTGGATGACATCTAGTATTATTTCCAAATGTGAACCTGCAACAACTACACCAGTATGTGTATAATAGGAATGTAAATGCATGAACTGTGGGTGTACAAGGTTTTTTATATGATTCCATAATGTTTTTTTATCAAGATGTTTTGCTACTGATAGGTATGCTGTTGTGTCTCCTCTGCTATGTGACAAAGATTGCAGAAAGGATCAATGTTGTTATATAGACATCAAAAGTGAAGGAAATACGAAGTTGGTAGTGCATGTAGATTAATTCTTAAGATGATTGAAATATTTAGGATCTAATGACCATTTTCAGAATCTTCTGACTAATTGGACAATTGTTGATTCCTAGCATTTGTGTGTGTTCATGCAGAGGCATTTTGGTATAATAAGTTGTGGATTTTCCAGCATGTGTATTTGTTTGTAAATTGAATATGTATCTGGCTAGATATTTTTGTGACAGACTGTATGAGGAATGGTATGTATTCAGATAATGGTGGTGGTGTATCTGTTGGAGTGACTGTGGGTAAGCATAAAAGTGAAAGGAATTGGCTTATGGTTGATGCCATAAGGTTAATGGTTTTTTGTACATGAAATATGTGAAAGTGTGAAGGCCTACTCCATTGTGAATGGCTATTCTGCTAAGGCATTTTGTTGATTATGCAACAGCTTTCCACCCCCATATTAGCTTGGTGCAAAATGATGAGATTTTCAAAGTGAAAAAAGTAGTAATTTTTGTAATAATGAGCATGTTGAATAATTGAACTTTGGAGTAAATTGAAAAGGAGGCCTTTGAAAGGTAGATTGTGATTTTTGTTGCAGTTTCTTGTAGTTTTTTTGTATGCTTTGTCTCTTTGCATTAGTCCCTATGTAAAATAGAAACCCAAGAAAAGTAATAGGTTTGCCTTGAAAAATTTTTGTACAAGGCTTTGTTGTATATATAAACCAGGCAGCTAGTTTATCAAGGTTGAAGCATAGTTTAAAATTAGAAGTATATTCTTCAAGTATTTTTGCAATATTGGAAATTGTCTACGGGATTTTAGAAAGATAATGATGCTATCCATGTATGCTATACTGGAATATACTGTTGAGTGTGTGGGACATGGTAATTTCTGTTGACTTTTTCTTATGAGTTGATCAATAAAAAAGGTGAAGAGGAAGAAACTTAGAGGTGAGCCTTGTGAAATTGATTGTGTGGTTGTAAATGTTGGCAATTTTCTAACATTAAGTGTGATGTAAATCTCTTTATTAAATAAAAGATTGTCAATTACATAGAGTAGGGGAAGCGGGATGATGGTGTTAGCTGGTATATCTACTAGTATTTTGATTGGCACTAAATTAAAGGCTGCATCCATATCTAATTGAACAGCAATTGGTGCATACATTTTTGGTTTTGTATTAAACTCATGATTGTCTTAAAAAGTAGTGAGACTTGGATGGATGAAATTAGTGGAAAGTATAGGTGGCTCAAGTTGATCTTTAATGACCTTTCCGGCATATGCAACTCCTTCATCTTGGCAAAAAGTATATGTGGCTCAAGTTGATCTTTAATGACCTTTCCGGCATATGCAACTCCTTCATCTTGGATTGCCAAGACAACTCTCAGTATGGGTAGATAGCCACGGGCCCAATGTATGTAACCCCTAGAGCATATATGAGGTTGGCTAAGGAAAACTTTTCTCTTTTTTGCAGTTAAATATTCTTTAAATTTATTGCATGTATTATTTTGTGTGAGTTTATATATATTCTGTTGAGAGTCTTGTACTGGGTGGCACATGGTGATCTGTCTGTGTAATTCATCTGCTATTGCGAGAAGATGAGAGGAAGGAGGTAAATTGTATTAAATGATCAATGTTGATTGAGAGTATGTTAATGAAGGCCAAGTACTTTTGGATTGGATCAAGTATGATGGCATCCAGTTTTTGTAATATATGTTTCCAAAAATAAAAATTCTATTGTAGATGTAGGAAGCAATATATATGTTGTTCTTTCTAGTGAAGTTGAAGTTGTATAACTGTTAGATTTAAGGGGTGAGTGTCTGTTCTGAGTGATCAGAGAATGGAGATGGATTGAGAGTTATTTCAATCAGATAATGGAGCATTAATGAATAAAAATACAAATCAATGAATGTTGCAAACTGTTTATCATGAAATGAAATTAAATTTAATGGAAGAAACCCTTCACCATTCATAAGTGGTAGGGCACAAATGTAGCATCATTCATATTAAAATCACCCATTAAGATAGTCAGATAAGGAATTGATGCTAATAAAGAGTTAATTGTGAGAATGACATGATGGAGGAACCTGGAAGAATATAGACAAAAAATATGTTGATTGCTGTGATACATTTGTGAAATGTGGCAATTAATAAGTTTGAGTAAATATATATAATTTTTAATGTTTAAAATACACAATCAGGAGTAATAACCATATCAGTACCCCAGGATGGTGATGAGGCATCCAGTGAACATGCACAAAATCCATATTTGTTTAGATAGATAAAAGGATCTATATGCGAACTGCTATATATTTTGGTTTTAAGGGTGTGAAGGACACGTGGTTTTACTATGTTTAACCATCAGTTAAATTGATGTAACTTTGAGGCTGAATTAATGCCTCTCACAGTAAATGCTGTTATTTTTATTTTCATTATTTAGTTGAATTACTGCCTTTGATGTTGATGATATTATTAGTGGATCTATGATGTAAACTTGAGTGTATTTTTTCTCTTTGATTTGTGAATGCCATTGATCTTGAGTTTGTATAGTTGATATTCCAAGATGCAATCAATTTCTTCTTGAATTAATATTTAATTGGGAATTACCAAATTCCATTGGTGTGTTACAATCAGCTGTTAGATTAGAGATATCTGATATTTACCCATTGTCATCGATTTTAATTTTTTTATTGTCAGATTTCATTTTGGGGATGACTTGTTATTTTTACTTTTTTGGGTGGGTGTTTTGATGATTAGCATGGATGGTGTGGTTGTTTCCATAATTTGTGTAGAGATTTTATTAATTATTATATGAGGCATCTTGTTTATTTCTGAATTAATAATTTCATTAGATGAAAGGGGGTGGATTTGATTCTATAAGCGTTGAATTGATCTCACCATCTCTCTCTTTTTGTAAAATAGACTGGTTACATGTATTATTATCGAGAGTATTTTTTTTTTTGTAGAAGTAGTGGGATTTATATTTACTTGTTATAATATGATTTAGCTTATTGTTTTTTTATGGGTTTGTTTATGTGTTCATCTTGTTGTAGATTACTTTTCATTTTGCCTGTGACAATATTGTTTTTTTGAATGTGGGTTATTTATCTCCTGATTGTGAAGTTGCTGACTGATTGGGTTCATTGTCATGTCTTTTTGCTGGCTAGAAAAGTCATTGCATTGCCTCTCTGCCCACATGAATAACATTTAATATTTAAGCTCCTTATGTAGATACATAGCATAGCCTCTTCATCTAGTATCTATGAAGTAGAGTTTGGGTCGATGTTTTGGTGTAGCCTGAGTTTGAATTCATAGTTATTTGTTGCTATTGGTATAGGGGTGTCCTTTAAGTAAATTTCTTGCAAGCATCCTTGCCAAATAGCTGCATCATTTTTGAAAAATTTGTATTGTATAACTGATTATGTGTTTTTAAGTACTCCAGTAATGATGGTTTAAATGTTTTCATCTCATTTTAATCAAAGTCTGAAAATGCTGTTTTTGATTTACTTAAAAAAAACTTGACAGCTATATATCTAGGATTTGTAAGATCTAGATATTGTTTCCCATAACCTGTGGACTGTGAGCACTTCATAGAGTAATTAATAAAAAAAAACAATATAATGAGCAGTTAGCATCTGTAGCAGATATTACAATCGATCTTGATAAAAATAACAATAATTAAAATAAATAATATTTTTTTATTTGAAAAAAATAATAATTATTATTATTATTATTATTATTATTATTATTATTATTATTATTATTATTATTATTATTATTATTATTATTATTATTATTATTATTATTATTATTATTATTATTATTATTATTATTATTATTATTGTTATTATTATATTTCAAAAGGCATTTTATTGTTTCGAAACAGGTTTTACATGAATTATGTTTGGGTTACATAGTTTTACATTGCACTTGTTTGATCCAAATTTATGAATTGATGTATAGAGTTACATACATCATGAGGTTCAGTTCCTTAAGTTTGAATATCCGTGTTATATATATATCTTTGTATACATAATTTTGTTAATAGCAATTCTTCTATACTATTTTGTGTGTTACAGTGCCAGCATTAAATTTGATAAAATTAATTTGACTTTGATTAGTTCTTTTTTTGTATTTGCCTACAATCTCAACTGCTCTCTTGATAGTGACCAAGTCACAACATATAAATCAGGTTTTTGGAATTATTCTGTCTCTATTTTTGATTTTCATCAATTTGTTCATAAACATCAAGGGATAACACAGAGTATTTTTTCCTATAAAAAAGCTGCACCTTGTGCACCAGAATGAATATAGCATGAAGGTAGCTGCCCTGATGCTAGCAATTGATTGGTTCTGATATGTGACAATAATTTGCTGAATTGTAGTGTTTCTGTAGGTGCTTCATATTATATGTCTCATTTGATTCAAAGCCATACAGTGGTGAATTAAGTGTTCCATTGTTTCCTCCACCCAGTGGCATAGTCCACAGAAGGGACCAATGTCAACATACATCTGAGAAAAAAGGTTGTTGGCATAATGATAAGGTTCATTTTAATTATGAAATTAAAAAACTTGGATTACGATGGCCAATTTTTTTATTCTTAGATTATTCTTTTGTTATTTATTCCTAGCATAGGTGGGTAGTCATTAGCATCAATATCTTTATTTATTAGATTGTACACTTCTCAATATGAATATTTGTTTTCATATTGTTCTGGTATCTCCATTGTAGTTTTACATTGGTAAATAATGGATGAAATGTATGCTCCTGCTGGAGGCAGTCCATCAGTAGGGGTAATCCATACTAGATGCATAAGTTTTGGAAACATTTCTCAGTTTTTGTATGTGAAATATTTCAATACTGTTCAAACCTAGTCCATTTTTATAAGCAGCTGACTAATCTTCATATTAGATATTGCCACCGTGTTTTTA
Source organism: Epiperipatus broadwayi (assembly GCA_028023455.1). Lineage (NCBI taxonomy): Eukaryota > Metazoa > Onychophora > Udeonychophora > Euonychophora > Peripatidae > Epiperipatus > Epiperipatus broadwayi. Next base: position 451,256 of record JAQFVV010012540.1, on the reverse strand, counting down.
AACCAAAGGATTTGACTGCATATTGTTCTAAGGTTTGAAGTGAAGGGCTTTGAGTATGTTATAATTGGCACATAGTAGCTTATTTTTATTATTATTTATTGGTTGATTAATTGAATTTTGGAAAAGACAGACAAATATGTTTTCAAGAGAGAGTCTGAAATCTGCTTTGCCTTTTTTAAAGCCTATTTTGCACTCAACATCTCATACCTGTGATTCCCAAATGAAATTGAAAACCCAGAAATGAGGTCAGCTTGGACTGATAGACCAACATACATGGTCTACCTGTAAAAAGTAACCATGCTGAGGTCTTTTTTGGTTAAATATCAGTTTATATTGTGCTGTGAAATCTTGGAGTATTTTTTTGTAAATGTGGAATCTTTTTTGAGGCTAGAAAGACTATGACATCATCCATGTATGCCAGGCAGGATATTTTGGTGCCATTCCAGATATTTGAATCCCAACAACTGTTTTTTGTATCATTTCTATGAGAGGGTTGATATAAAATATGAAAAAAAAAAAGGGAGTTGATTGGGGATCTCTGTGATAAAGACTGGGTTGGAGAGAAGGGTGGTGAATTTCTTCCATTGAGGAATATGTATATTTCTCAACATAGAAGCAGATTTGCAATAATGTACAGATATGTCCTAAGCAAGTTGGTGTTTTTTAGCATTTATAATAGTATATTGATGTTAATTGAGTCAAATCATGCCTCTATATTGAGTTGGATTGCTATAGGTCCATATTTTTTTTCTAATTGTTGCAAGCACTGCTTTGAATAGCAATGCTGCTTGTATGGTTGATGATCCTTTTTTGGCATGTTGTGTTTCAGGAATTAGTGGCATTATGTACTGTTCAATTTTCTGCTTGATGATATTTCTATTATTTTGATCGGCAAAGTCCCCATTGATAATGGATGGTGATCTCTGAGTGATGAAATTATTTTTGGCTTTTTATTGTAGGAACTATGGCAACAGGGTAGACACCTTCTATGGTTTGTATCTTTTATGTTAAATAATTGGACAAGTTACACAGATATTTCACTGTGTATTGCCTCAGGTGTTTTAAAATAAATAATGGGAATCCAGTAATACCTGGGTGGTAAACCTCCAGTAAACTAATCGGCTTTACTACAAAGTCATGTATGGTGAGTGGTGATTCAGTTTCCGGCATGCCAAATATATGGGGATGGGATTTTAAAAGTCTTTGGTGGCTTGGAGTTGGTTCTTGAAATGTTGGAAGATAGGCCTGATCATATTGTGGGCTGGATAGGTTCCATAATTTTACTGCAATTGGTAATTTATTTGTGAGTGGATTTTCTAGGGCCCATCTGATATATTCTCTGGTCCAAGTGTGTGGCCTGGTTGTTTTGCTTAATTATGAGGTAATTTTTTTTTTACATACATCACTGTACATATGTGTGAGTTTAAATATGTATTGTTGGGTTTGATGTGCTACATTAATCATCATTTTTCTCTTGTGTAATTGGTCTGCAAGGGCTTTTAGTTTTGATGGGGGTGGATGTTTCAATACAATGTGGTTTATATTAAAGGAAAGTATGTTATGTAAGCCAGATATTGTTGTATGGGATCTGATTTCATTGCATGGATTGTTTGCAACACAATATATGATTCTGAGAGCAGGAATTCAGTAGTAGCTGTTGGAATTAAGACTCTTATTGTTCTGGTCAGTGGAAGAGGTGATGTTTGAATTTGGTCAAGGTCTATGGTGATTATTTGCCCTGAGTGATCTGAGAATGTTGACAGAGTGAGTTTAATCATAATTAGATGATAAAGGATTGGAGAATAAAAGCTTAAGTCAATTAGTGAAGAGAAGCATCTATTGCAAATAATATTGCTATTTCTGGCAGAAAACCTCACCCACTACCCAGTGGTACAGATATTTTATGAAGCCATCAGCATCACCCATAATGATGGTTGAATCTGATATAGCACCTAGCATGACATTAATATTTGTGATTATTGGTTCTACTTTGTAACTTTGGATGGGCATATATATAAAAACCACATAGATTGTTATGATGTTGTACTGAAAATAAGTAGATATGAATCTATATAGACAATTTTAAACATTGTAAAGAGGCAGTTATTTGCTATAAAGAGACCAGTGTCTACTGCTGGGAAGAAGAGCCTCTAGAGCATGCAGTGAACCTCTCTTTGCTCAAATATCTTGTTGGATAAATTTGTGATCTTGCGTAAATTTTTATCTCGAAAAGTCCAGTTATATGTGGTTGCATGTCTTTAATCCATTGTTTTACTTGGTAAATTTTTGAGATCAAGTTTAAGCCTCTGACATTATATGCAGCTATTTTGATTTTCATAAGTAAGTATATATTCTTTTATTATTCTTGGTGCCTCAATTTAGTGTTTCTGGTAACTCTTGGGCATCTTCATATTGAAATTCATATTCTTCATCGGAGGTTTTGCTTGTTTTGTATTTTTGGTCAGAGTCTTCATTGTTAAACTTTTCTGTTTTGACTTGATTTTTCTGTTTATTTTGGGGGATTCCCTGGCCTTCATTTGTGCTCTGTGTTTTTTAGGATTGTTTGTGACAGGTTCCGGGCAATAATTTGCATAATTTCATCTGTGGTCTTTTTGGTTCTAGTTGCTTGTAATAATTCAAAATTATTCCTTTGTCCATTGTCATCAGCTAAGAGCTATCTTCTTACTTCTTGTTCCATTTTATTAATCTCATTATTTTGTTCAATGCTTTGCTTTGACAGATCTAGTGTGCTTAGGTATGATTTATCGGTTGTTTTTTATTTTTATCTAGGGTTTGAATCTCAATTGCCATGTTTACTGACAATTGTGTTAACTCATGATTTGACATTTTATTTATCTTTTCATTATTTTGTTCAATGCTTTGCTTTGACAGATCTAGTGTACTTAGATGTGGTTGTTCTTTTATTTTTATCTGGGGTTTGAACTCTGATTGCTATATTTATCAATGATTGTGTTAACTCATGTGTTGGCATTTCATCTGTGTTTATTTTGTTTTGCAGTTGATATTGGCTTTTAATTATTTGATTATGCTTTCTTTTTTTTAGGTGTTATTGTCAATTTTGTTAAATTTTTTCCTTCTTGCCATTGTGTTGTGGTGAATTGATCTTCATTAGTTTTTAAAGGCTGTGTGTGCTATAATATTTTCACATGTTTTCTTCATGTCTTTTTATTTTTATTTTTGATTTGTATACCATTTGTGTTCTGAATTGTTAAGTGCAAAGGCTTATCTGCTGATGATTCTTTGTTGATATTGCTTTGTAGTTTGCACTGTTCTTTAATCTTTAGATTATTGTCAGTTGCCAGGTGTCCATGCTCCTCACATGCAAAGCATTTTGGTCTTAAACCTTTAATATGAATGGTCAATATTGCTTCCTGGTCAACTATCTGCATCAGTATATCTTCTGGATTGATGGTTTCTCTTAGTTTTATTTTAAAATTGAATCTGTTGCTAGCTATTGGTATAGGGGTGTCATTTAAGTAGATCAGCTTAATGTATATTCCTTTTCCAAATAGTTGTATTAATTTTTTAAATTTTTGAACATTATAACCAAAGTATGTATTCTTATTGTGCCAGTGTAGTAGTTCTGCAGGTTCCTGTCAATGACCACCAGGGCATAATTTCCCAGTGTCTTAATCTAAGTTTGAAATCTCCCTCTCTGATGTTTGTCGAAAAACTCAACAGAAATATTCCTGGAGTTGGAATGGTTTATGGCCATGATTGTGTCCCAGAGCGTGTTTGATGTGAGGCTTTCATATAACAGATCTCTTGGAAATTTATACAGAGAGAGATTTCTGTCCATCACCACCAGCACAAGAGACTTTGTTGAAAAAAATTTTCTGAATGTGTTGAATGGCTTTTGGAAATTGTGCTATTGAATTCTATATTAATTTCTTGTAGTTCTTCTTGAGTCCATATATTGGAGGTATTGGTGGGGAAGGTTTCAATGTTACTGTTTTCTTGTATATTTAGATCGTTAATGCCATCTTGTGTTATTTTTCTAAATCTCCCATTCTGACCTGCAACAATTTTTTCTTCCACACTGCTTGGTTGATATGAAATTTTGGTAATATTTACATATGTTTGTTTTTGCTTGTCTGTACTTGAACTGCTGTTGTTCATTTTGATGCCATTTGAATGAATGTTTTTTTATGATGCCATTTTGTAACTTTGATGTGCGAGCTAATTGAGCATAAAATATATTTTATACTTACTTTTTTGACTTAGGAAATGTTTATTTTTTCAAGGCTGTGGTTGTTTTGGTTTTAATTATGTTCAATTCTAGATTTTAATGCTTTTGTTAATCTTTTTTCCCAGTTTTCCTTAGGGTTTGTAATAGTTTGCTTCTTCTGCAATGTGGTAGGACCACATTATTATTATTATTATTATTATTATTATTATTATTATTATTATTATTATTATTATTATTATTATTGTTGTTGTTGTTGTTGTTGTTGTTAGTATTATTATTATTATTATTATTATTATTATCAAATCACTTTATTTGTACTTAAGAAAAGTGGTTACATCAGTAAAAAGAACAAGAAAAAATGAGTACATCAAGAAACACATGTTACAATTATTACTACAAGTACAGTTCTCCAATTAATTCAATTGTCCATTAATGGATTAGAATGGGGTGGCACTTGAATGAGATGAGTCCAGTGTTGGATTCAATCTCAGTTGTTTCAAATGATAGAGTTCCACAAAATGATTATATCCTCATTCAATTAAGATGGTGTGGGTTTGGATGTTGTTTGTTTTTTGTTATGCATAATTCTCTAATAGATAAATTGAGAAAGCTAATAACAAAAATGAATATTGTACACATAACAAAGCAACATCCATCTAACAGAGAAGGTTTTGGTATAAATATGATAGAAGGAAGCTTCTTATTTAAAAACAATGAATTACTTATGGAAATGTTTCATTTATATTATTCAATGTTTTTCTGTATGATTTTTCAATAGGCGATAATCAAATGAACACTACTGTTTTATGCAGACCATTACAAAGTTTTCAAACAGATACATACCTATGAAGATTTTGATAATATGAAGGCAGATATTAATAATTTTTTACAAAACATGTTTGGGGATGATTATTAGAGTCTATCATGCATGGTATATTCTTGGTAGTGAAATGTTCTTGCTAAAAGAGGTTGTGTAGGTTAGTGGATGACAGTTTTGGCTGATTATCCATGGGTAATAATTTTTTTTTTAAAATAAAAAAAAGTTATTTTAATTTGTTGAGTTGTACTGAATATTTATAAGTATTTCATTCTTAATTGGAAAAAAGTGCGTTTGAGGGATTTTTTCTGGATTCACACACAGAAAGTTACGAAACATTGAGTTAGCTCTTGGAGAATTTACTGCAGGTCACATGACTTGGTTTCTGATCTTATTTAGACGTTATGGTTGAGAAAATATTTATTTTCTGAGAAATTTCTATGATTAATTTTTTTGGCAAACAAAAATTATTTTAATTTGTTGAATTGTACTTAATATATATATATATTCGATTCTTACTTGGAAAAAAGTGCATTTTGAGGATTTTCTGGGTTCAAACACAGAGACCTATAAAACCTTGAAGTAGCTCTTCTAGAGTTTACTGCGGAACTAATTATTATTATTTATAATAGAAATAATATTTAATGTAGCTGGCTTATAATTAAAAAGTATATTTTTAATACTCTTAAGGTTATATCCATAATTTTTGTATAATTCATAAACTATTCCTTTTTTAAATTAGCTATATTTTTATCTATATTATATTCATCAGTTTTATATTTAAAAATTTTAATAACTGCCATATTTTCTATTTATGTTATTTGGGAATATATCGAAAAATAATTTTTTTAAAATTTTTTACAGAAATATTTCAATATAATTTTGTTATCATTATTATGCTAAGCTCAACAACTAAATGCTTTATTTTAACATTTGTAAATTTAATATTATATATATATTATTAAATTCATTACAAACGTTATTCATAGCTCATTTGTTATCAATTATTAAGATATCATCAACATATCTAGAACAAATGCTCTATTTCTTAATTTATTATTCCTTTTAAAATAATATTAATTTCTAATTCATTTACGAATATTGATGAAACTAAACGACTAACTGCACACACATTCTTCTTTATATATACTCCAATAGTGTTATTATATTTAAAATGTAAACTATTCTGTATTAATGTTAAACATTCTTGAATATACATTGTATTTGCATTATGTACAGGGATAGATTTTGTATTAATATCTCTATACTTTGAATTCTTGGAATTAACATAGTTATATTTCATTAATAAATAAATTAATTAACACATTTATAAATAAAACTTTTTAAAAAGCAATAGGGCTACTACTTTTTCTTTTTTATATAATTGTTTTTTCTTCATGAAAAATAAAGATGAATTAATTTTTTAGTATAAAAACGAGCCTTAACAATTTTTAAATTACTACTTCATTTTCTAGACATTTCATTGACTTTTAGAAATATTATTGCTGATTTGCTCTGTAATCTATATCTTCAAAAAAATTTACATTTTTCCACAGATAATTATAATTTTTAATTATTTTAAGAGTTGGAGGGTGGAGTAGATTAAAATCTGTTTTTTAAAGTTTTAAGATTTGTTATCTTAATATAAAGCAGCACTGATTATATATATATATGGGAGATGATGATCTGAACCAAGTGACGAGTGCTGGTTCAGCACGAAATATATATATATATTGAGGATGCTTTATCTTTTTCACATATGTGTGCACTGATTATATATATATGGGAGATGATGATCTGAACCAAGTGACGAGTGCTGGTTCAGCACGAAATATATATATATATATATATTGGGGATGCTTTATCTTTTTCACATATGTGTGCACTGATTATATATATATGGGAGATGATGATCTGAACCAAGTGACGAGTGCTGGTTCAGCACGAAATATATATATATTGGGGATGCTTTATCTTTTTCACATATGTGTGTCAATGTGTATTGGTTATATAAGATAGAGTGAATAGCTGAAGGGAGCTTAAATGTCTGTGTTCAAATCTTTATAATTACACTTAAATTCGAAGTATATGAATTATGCTTACATTTCACATATTATGGATAATTATTATAATTATTTGGTGAGCTGATTGTTTGTGACAAAGAAAAAAGAATTACTTCCAAAACATTTGTTTATTATATATTTGGCCAAAATGTCTCATATTTAATAAATAGGAAAACATATATATTGTGACTGTAAGTCTGATGTTATGTGCTTTTAAGAATTTTGAACCTCTGAAAATCACATTATGAGTTTAGAAACAATACCATCTAGACTGGCAATGGAATTTAACATTTGCAAATAATAAATTTAACTTAATGGCCCACATATTTTTATGCAGTGATAGAGTGGCATCTTCCGGGGTACAAGGTTTTTGAATCCTGGCCCAACTCTGTTATTTCTTTTGCTCAAACTTCTTATAAACATCCAAGCAATAAATGACTTTTTTTTTGTTTATATAATCTAATTAACATATTTATTCAGTATACTGAATGTTTACTATCGTAAATAGAGGGGTTTGAACTTAGGATTTTTAGTCTATATTTATTCTCAACTCCATTTCATGTGTATCAAATGTTTAAGATGGAGTGGAGGATGAATATCTTAAATTCAATTTCATCTATTTAAATAATTTAATGTAAGGTTATTTATAAGAGTATTTTTAAAAATGGGATTTTTTTTCTTTTCATGTGTCAAAGCATCGGCTGGGAAGCAAACCCGGCACAACTGCTTGTAAGGCAGCGGTGCCGACCACTCGGCCAACAACACTTTGCATTAATGGTAAACGGTGTTATGTTTTGAATGAGAAGATTAAAAAAATATAATTTTGTAAATGACATTAAATTTTTTATTCAATATCACAATGTTTATTTTGTGAAATGCTACGTGAAGATCTCACCAAGGCGTGTATATAAATAATGTGAATAATCTAGCAAGACTCACATCTAAATGCTCAGTAGACAAAATAAAATCAATGTTGTTTATAACTCAAGAATTTATACTGAAAGCAAATTTAAAATAATAGCAATTTTATTGCAATCTTTAAATAATTATGATTCATTGTTTTTTCATATGTCATAGCATCGGCCGGGAGGCGAACCCGCAACAACCATCTGCAACCAACTGCTTGCTTGCAAGGTTGCTGCGCTGACCTCTCGGCCAACAACGCTTGACCTTATGATTCATTGTTTACATCTAAAATGAAGGAAATTTTACTCTCACAGTTCGCATTCTTCAAATTTATTTCTATACAAGTTTATGAATTGCAGGAATTCTGGACATACTTTTTTCCATTTAATAGTTAGACATAAGCTCTGAAAGACTGAATTATTTATATATGGTGCTTGGAGATATTTTTTCTTCCAATAATAGTTTTTATTCTAATATTCTATTTGTTTTAACTTTCTATATATCTTATTGTTTAGGAACAGCTAAGCATTAGATCTGTTTATGTTTTTTTAAAACACAATCACTATATATATGTGGTATTTAGTTGCTACAAAAATATGAAATAATTAACATACAAATATTAAAAATATATTAAATAAAATATTTAGATCATCTGTTTTTTAAAGGTATAAACATATTGATGGCAAAGCACAAACACAGTTACACTAAAAATCAATAAATGACTGTATTGTATTACTAATTAACGTGTTTGTTGAATTTTTATAATTAAATTTACCTGTTTATTTAAATGTTTATATGCTTTACATTGTTTATGTTCACTAATAAAGATGGGCTTCTCTTAAGATGTTAAATTTTAAATAAAAGTTTAACTATAAACTTAACTTTATAGTATAAATAACCTTTCTATATTATGAAAACAAATTATATAGAAGCTAGAACAATTTATGAATTCTTATATCTATAAATAATATATTTAAATGCCAACTTTTCGGCCATTACTTTATTATAAAACTATATATTCAAATCATTTAATTCAAACTTTAATACTTTAAATAGACTTAAGTATTATTAAAATTTTAATAATCATAAAAAATTAATATTTATACATTGCCTTTAGCTATAAGAATATTTCTAAAAAGATTATTAAAAATTAATATTTTAAGCTTTATTTCATCATTGGCTATCAATTTTTTCCTAAGGGTTTCTATTTTTCATTTTTGACTCATGTGGAAAGTGTCCATCTGTTGAATTATTTATTTGGGGGAAAAAAGAAAGAAAAATAAAGAAATACATATTAATAAAACAATAGTTTTTCATTTCATATAAAATTAAATGTTAGTCAATTTCAATTATTTAAGAAATTATTATTTTCAGTTCTATTTTAAAATAAAGTAAAAAAAATATTTTCTTCAACTTATACAATAAAAAATAGTCCTTTTGAAAAGTTATATTATGAAACAGAATCTGCATTCCTTGAGTATTATTATGAGATCATCAGTAGTTTGTTTTAGGACTATTACAAATTTGCCATTTCATACATATGTTGACATTTTAATGCTTCTATACTAAAATGTGGTCTTTTAAAAACCACTCACATTTGAGAATTACTAAATTGCTTATTAGTCAAACAAAACATCACAGGTCAGATTATAATGAACATCACCATTAAAAAGTTATCTATTCTATGACTCTCTTCAGAAACATCTTTTATAAGTTTGAACAGTCAAAAGATAACAGATCTAAAACTGAAATATTTGAATAAATTGTTACAAAGAAATCAAGACAGATGTCACATGACCTAATTTAAACAAGCTTGTATTACAAATATTATATAAAGAGCTCACAAGTAAGCTCTTAACAAGCTTTGCAGAATATCCCTAACCCTAGACCAGTTTCTGTTACTGGCTTTCTCAGTGAGGTGTTAAGATATTCAAGCATTAGATTAAAAATACCAGGACAAAACCAGAACTTTATCTAATGGAGAACTATTAAGTAGAAAAATTAAGGCTTTGATAATTTTATATTGCTAAAGCAATTAATATATTGTGTATTTGAACTTAGTTCAGTCCCATATGGCTATTTAAGTTAGATAGCTGGACCGAAAGACATATGGATGTCTGAAAATTTCAGATTTTCTGCTTAATAGTTATCTATTAGATAAAGTACTGGGATTGTCCTGGTATTTTTAATCTAATGCTTGAATATCCTAGCACCTCACTGAGAAAGCCAATAGCAGAAACTTGTCTGGAGTTAGGGATATTCTGCAAAGCTTATTAAGAGCTATTTGCAAGCTTTTTATATAACATTAGAATAAATTGTGTGTACATGGGGGAAAACAAAGGCAAACTATTACTGATAACAATATATATATATATATTATTTTTTGATCATAACATTCTATTGTTTAGGCATGCTATTTGTCTTTAAGCATAAAATAAATGTAAACTATTCATACTTTATGAGATAACCCTAAAAATATTAGTTAATACATTCCCATAATTATAGACCCCTTTTTTGATAAACTCTTTGAAATTTTTAAAAAGAAATCAATTTTCCACATATAAAAATAAAGTAGAATTAAAAAATAACTATCTAATAGATATCGGTTACATATTAAAACAAAGTAGCACATGCTTTCTTAAACTTATTTTTAATTTGCATTTGAGAGTGGTAATCCCTAGGGAAGTTTTTGACTATGGGCTGTACAGTTGAATTAACCTGGGATCAAAATATTTATGTCTGAGTATCAAGTTATTAGCATGGATAATATAAAATAAGTAAAGAATGTACTGGTTGTATGAATGTTAATTTAATATTCAACACTAATGCAGGCTAACAGTAAGAAATTTTATTGAAATTGAGGTTGTACTTGCTCCAGTTTTTAAGGAATGGCTCTTATAATGGTGTGATGTATTAGTGGTATAATGAGAAATAAAATGTTTAATCTATGTCATATTTATAATGTAATTAATTATTATTCAGTAGAGGTTTTCCAGACAGCATCTGTTTCTATCCAATTTTATCTTGAATTTTGGAAAGCAATATAATGATATCCTATTTTTTCCTAACACAGTAGTATGACTAATAAATATTTTTGTCAGTCTCATTTTTTATAGAATAGAATTTGCCATCATCAATTAGTGATTTACTTTAGCTTATTTAATGGTAGTGGTGTGACAAGCTGTTATAGGTAGTTAATTATAACCAGTGATCTGTTTAGATAAGTTAATATTAGATATTTAACACTCTTTATTGTATATGATGTTTATTCTGTTATTCATCATTTTCAATCTTTGTGTATCCATCACAGATTAAAGTTTTTTTCAAGTTTATTCTAATTTGTATGATAAGTTAACTTGACATTATTCCCAAAAATATCTATTTTTTTTTATCTAATCCATCTATCCTTTTTTAAATTAATAAAAACTTATTTAAGATTTCGATAAATATGAAAGATGTAAAAATTGCAAAGAATTTGAGCAAAACATTTACACCTTTAAAGAACTTGTTAACTTGAAAAAGGTTTGATGAAATGTTAATGAATATTTAAAAAAAATGCACTGTTTAATGCGAATTCAATTGAATATATTATGCATCCGAATGATGTTAAGTCTCGTTAAAATTTACAATATAACTCTAAAATTGTAGTGCAAAAAAAATTATGTTTAGTGGGTGGAAAACAATAGCAGGCTATCACAAATGATGATCACATATTATAGTTTGATTATTTCATAGTTACCTTAACTTATCTGAAGTCAAAATTTTAAGAGAATTGCATTAACATAAAATAAATAAATATAATTTTTTTTTACTCTTTTAAAAGATAAAACTTTAAAACATGTTAACAAACTTTCATGATTATATCTGCTTTGGTTATACTATTAAAAATTTTAAAACAAGAATTTCTTTTTCACATATTGTATAGAAAATAATTTTAAAAATGCAAAACAGAAGACATTCATGTGGTAAAAGAAACATGACTCCTGAAGGTTACATTTAATCAACATTTTTAATGGGAAAAAAACACTTTATATCTCTATATTCTTAAGAAATTTATATAAGAAACATATTTAAAATTTTGATTGTTATTGATATTGATATTGTTTAAATGTTTACTGCTTCCTTGTAATTAGATACATAGTAATGTCAGAGTCAGAATTTTTTTTTTCTGTTGAGGAGGAACAATAACTAAAAATTAGTTGTGTCATTGAGAAGAGGAAGATTCTCTGGTTTTCACTGATTTCTCATGCTAAAATTAATGTTTTAGAAATAAAATGATGTTAAATGAATTTTTACAGTGAAACATGGAAGACATTTCTACTTTTGAATAAAAGAAATAAGATAATTTTGTAAAATTTGACATCAGTAAGTTTACTGTTCAATAATTTAAGAAATTTGAAAAGTCTGCATTTTACATAAAATTACTTACTACTCAAACATCTCCATATGCTATATGCTATATGAGCAATTTTTAAATCGGTATAAACTGCAGACACAATTTATAATACTAAACGTATATAAATTATGTCAACCTTTAATTTTAAAACATTAAAATAAATAACTTGCTTAACTGACTTCATTTACTACTAAGTCATCTTTTTTAACTGCAGCAGTTTTTCAAATTATTTATTTTAATGTTTTAAAATTAAAAGTTAACTTAGTTTAAATATTTAGTTATATTTAGATATAATAATGAGTTAAAAATAAAGACTATCAATAAAATTGATTACTTAAGAATATTACATATTTTTCAGTTATCACATAGAAATAAATATCTCCATTTATTTTATTATATGCATCATAATTGATTCATAAAAATATTTTAGTTTAATATATAAATATTAATCAGGTCTAATAATGTTTAAGCTATTTTTGTTAATATCAAACTAATGTATTCTATATGAATAACTGTAAGTGAATATATATATATATTTAAAGATATTTGTTGAATTGACAATTTGAACACATCACATCTATTCTCATAGAGGTAGTGGAAATCACTCCATGCAGTTATTTCAGAGATGCTAAAAACAAAAACTGCTTGAGTGATTTCAGATATCAAGGCGATGGTTAATATCCTGAAGCTAAAATGTCAGTACAATGTTGACATGCAAGATTTGACATGAGATATGTGTTTATATCTTTAATCAGAAAGTTTTTACTTTAATATATATGAGAAAATTTTTACTCATGGTAGAACTAAATTTAAACTATAGTATAGTTGAAAGGTACCGACAATTATTACAAAATAAAAGAACCAATCTGTGCATTTATAATACACATGTTTTGGTTTAGACTGATCTTATGCTAAAGATAATTTAGCATAGTGAATTTACTTTTAATTAACTCTTACTACTATACTTTATTTTATGAAGGATGAAAGTCATTCCTCTCACAATTTATTTTATGTTTAATTTAATCTTGCACTACTAAACACTTTTATGTAAAAAAAGGATAGCTGTAAGCTATCTTGATTAACTTTACATGAATTAATATTTAATATAATTAATTATATACATTTGGAAGGAAATGGCTTCTATTTGTGCATAAGTAATCAGTCTTATCATTAGATTTATATTTTATATTAAAGTTAAAATACCTGTCCTATACTTTTTAAAATCAAACTATATTTTAGATTTTGGATTACAGATAGCAGTAAATAAACTTTCATTATTAATTACAATAAATCTTAATATGTCTACAAATTTATATACAATTTAAAATTTATAATGATATTTAATTAATGAAAAAGTATTAAAATAGGGATATAATCATTCTATTTTCACATAATGTGTTTAATATTACAGAATATGTTTAAACACAACGTAATTTGTAACATAAAAAATGTATCATCTTGAATTAGTTATGCATAAAGCTACAAAGATTATGTTTATTAGAAGCCAGTCTTTGTAATTTTTAGCATATTTAATAAGGCTAAAAGTTTATCTTAGAATACTTGAATGCTATGAGAGCTCATAGTGGTTTATTTTATGTTATAATAATGGTTGTTACTTTACAAAATATCTTATAATTTCAATGTAGTATTTCAGAGAACATATTTCAATTTTTATTACAAAAATATTATTGCATTTATAAGTTTTTCTTATAACTTTACGACTTACTCTATCTATCTATCTATCTATCTATCTATCTATCTATCTATCTATCTATCTATCTATCTATCTATCTATCTATCTATCTATCTATCTATCTATCTATCTATCTATCTATCTATCTATCTATCTATCTATCTATCTATCTATCTATCTATCTATCTATCTATCTATCTATCTATCTATCTATCTATCTATCTATCTATCTATCTATCTATCTATCCATCCATCCATCCATCCATCCATCCATCCATCCATCCATCCATCCATCCATCCATCCATCCATCCATCCATCCATCCATCCATCCATCCATCCATCCATCCATCCATCCATCCATCCATCTATCTATCTATCTATCTATCTATCTATCTATCTATCTATCTATCTATCTATCTATCTATCTATCTATCTATCTATCTATCTATCTATCTATCTATCTATCTATCTATCTATCTATCTATCTATCTATCTATCTATCTATCTATCTATCTATCTATCTATCTATCTCAATCCTTAACCTGTTTTAAAAGAATAAGGACATCAGAAAAAATAACAGGTTGATGCATTTTAGTGGCACTAGCCTTTTCTGATGACATTATTATATTTTTTTATAAATATTAATTTATTTGCAATCTGTAATTATCATTATGTGTTCAAAAATATAGTACTTATTGACTGAAACATAGTAATGTAATAATGTACTTATTAAAAAAAGCAAAATAAAATATTTGCATTAAAAATACTTATCGAAAACTGTTTGACATATTCTTTTGATGACATAAAAATGAAAACAAAATGTGAATACCAAGTTCATGCACATTATTTGAATACTTTTTAATGTTTTAACAAGTAAATTATCTTCTAAACAACTCTATGTTCATTAAATTCTAATTTAGTAACAAATTCTAAAATGTTCTTATTTAAAAAATTGACTAATCTAAGTACGCAAAGAAGAGCTTTTAAAAGCAATTTTTTTAAATTTTATTATTATTATTATTATTATTATTTTATACTGACAATTAAAAAAAGAGAAATATGGAATTGAAATATATTTTGATTCTTTTAAATACATATCTTTTTTCATAATAATTTGTCTGTTCTCTAAGTTAATTTTATTCTAATATATCTTCTTCGTTAGAAATTTATCTATATAAAATATACATTTTACTTGTAATTTTTTAAACATCTTTTTATTGATTTGTTTTTAAGACTTCTTTGAGGATTTTTATAAATTTTTAATATTTTTGTAATTTATTTGTACAGTTGTTATTTGCTAATATTTGCATGCAATAGTCTGATTTAGATTGCATTCTTGTCTTTGATAAGTTTGTTCATATCTGAATAATATAAAGATATTAAAATTTAATTTTTATTTCAAGCTTAATATTATTATTGTACATTATTATAGTGACCTATTATATTTATAAGAAGTTGCCACAGTAATTTAAAATAAGTTACTGAGTTCCAAAATGTGAATTTAACTATAAATGAATACTCTCACTTTCCAAACACAAGATAAAGTCTTTGTGAAAAGATAGAATGAATGAATCCATCTATCCTTTCAACCCAAACGTTTAAGTATGGACAAATCTTAAGCATTTGGAAATGAGAGTGTGAAGATATTTAACAATCACTTTAAATTACCTTTACTATGCCTGAATGAATGATGCTTGTGAAATTTACTAGAATCCACAAAGCGTATGTGCATTAGTTTAATGGCTGATTATTATTACAGTTTAAAAACATCACACTATATAAAATAAAAATCTTATTTACATATATTTAATTTCAACTAAGAATGACATATTATAAATTCTAGTAAATTTCACAAGTGTTATTTATTCAGGCATAGTAAAGGGACTTTAAAGTGATTGTTTAATATTTTCACACTCTCATTTCCAAATGCTTAAGATTTGACCATACTTAAACATTTGGGTTGAAAGGATAGATGTATTTATTCTATCTTTTTACAAAGACTTTTTGTGTTTGGAAAGAGATATTCATTTATAGTTAAAATCCACAAAGCACATGTGCATTAGCTTAATGACTGATTATTATTACAGTTTAAAAATATCATGCTATATAAAATAAATGTCTTATTTAAATATGAATTTAATATGTTTCACTATCATTTTGTATGTGAAAAGGTAAAACAATATATTTATATATTTATTTACTTAGGTCTTAAGATCTAATTTTAGCTAAAAAGATGTTATAGTGTTATGTC
Source organism: Epiperipatus broadwayi (assembly GCA_028023455.1). Classification (NCBI taxonomy): domain Eukaryota; kingdom Metazoa; phylum Onychophora; class Udeonychophora; order Euonychophora; family Peripatidae; genus Epiperipatus; species Epiperipatus broadwayi. The sequence continues at coordinate 434,919 of JAQFVV010012540.1, read as the reverse complement.
AATCACTGAAAAAAGAAATATAAAAGATTTGACTATCAAGGAGAGGTTGTTGTATTAAAAAATTAGATCTCACAAATAATACAATTTTAAAAAAAATCACACTATAAAGTAGCTAAATTAAAATTTAAACTATGTCAAACTTGTTGATGATGTATGTTTGATACTTGTAAGTCAAAATATAACAATTTACTATTAATAAATACTGTATATGTGATAAAGATATATATGAGAAATGGTGACCTGAGCCAAAGTGATGAAGGCTGATTCAGCAATGAAATGCATTTTGGGGGTATTTATCTTCATTGTATCTTTATTCCTATGATTGAAAAAGAATGTGTGGTCATGTGGAGATTATTTGATACATTTATAAATAGACTTCTTAATTAATGAAGTAAATTATTTAAAATTAGTGTACAAAATAATATATATGTTGCAAAGAAGGACTTTTGGTAATTAATTATGTAGCTTTAGATATAAATACTAGGTATAAAATAATCAAAAGAGTTAATTTTTAAAAGTTATAAAAATATTTTAATTACATGAAATAGCTTATTTTTTTTTACTTAAACGAAGTCTAATTGAAGAAATAAAAATATACAAAGCATTAACAATCTATTTTAATTCATATTTAGGAATTAAGTAACATGTGCTTTACTGACATTATAATGTTAATGAATGACTAGTGTTAAATACCCATAGAGTGATTTAAGGACTGAAAAGCAAAGATGTCATAATATTTATGTTAGGAAAGATTATTGGCTATAATATAGCTTTCAGAATTTGAAGTCATTGAATAAATTTATTGAAAGTCATATCAATTTTTATAAGTTCAGAAAATAATTTGCTATACATTTATTTATATTTTTTGCATAAATAAATAATGCTCCATGTATCATGTGTTATTAAGATGTATGATATATTATTAATCATAAATACCATTTACAGCTTTCTTAAACACTTTATCAATACTTTTATTTATATCAAACTAACAGTTTCGACTGTTCTGCAGTCATCATCAGAGCTCTTGTTAATTCTATTTCCAAAACCCAACTCTGATGATGACTGCAGGACAGTCGAAACTTTTAGTTTGATATAAATAAAAGTATTGATAAAGTGTTTAAGAAAAGTGTAAATGGTATGATATGTTATAGTGAAAATCAATACATAGGAAAAGAAGAAGTAGAAAAGTAATCATAAATATATTATCTGAAAAGTATTTTATTTGTATTTTTTTACAAGTAGTGAACACATTGTCTTATAATGTTTGTCTATAGAATTTTCATTTTAAAATTCTCTTTTACATATGGTTTACATATGATGTTATTTTTTTATGCAGTTGGCTTTATTTAGTGAATTATTTAATGATATGAGCATATTTTGTTCTTAGTAATTTTATCAATTGACTCTTTACAATTTACTTTTATACAGGGTGATTAATATGTATTTGATTATTAGTAAAAGTAAATGAAAGAAAGCTGACAAACATCTATTGGATGGGAAAATATAAATGTATACATCTGAATTTACAAATACTTTAGCTATATGATTATTAGAATATTTATAATTATTAGTAAAGAGATCTAAAACTATGAATTATGAGTTTAACTGAGCACAAAGTGAAATTCATAAAGTGCAGATGTAAACAATTAATTTACAAAATATTTTATGTCATGTGACATCTGACTTGATTTACTTGTAATTACAAAATGTTTTATCCAAATTTAAAGATGTCTGAATATACTGTACCTTCATAAAAAGTATGTGGGATGTGATCTTATCATACTGTTAGGATTTATCATAATAAATTAATTATCCATGCACATATTAAATTGTAATTGGGCTAGTAATATAGGAAATGATATTGAATTAATGCAATAGGTGAATATCCTAAATTTAGAGGACAATTATATCTTTAGAGTGAATTAATTAAAAATAAAAAAATAATTTAAAAGTAATAACCTTAGAATTCAAGGGCAACTTAAAATTAGGTGTGAAAATAAAATTAATATACTTTATGAAACCAATAGACCTTTGTTAATAAAGTGAAATAAAAGATATACCAAGTATCAACCAATTGTATAATTGTAGATATTTTGTATATAATAAATAGAGTTATTATATTTATTAAAATTAATCTTCTCTTGCATTATCTAGAATGAATTTTATTTAATGGGCACCCAGCAGGTACACCAGAGAGCTTAAATCCCATTGATTATGCTGGAAAAAATTAACTGATTGTGATGATGAAGTGATAAAAGAAAAGAAAAAGGAGAACAAGATAATTAGTTATTATTACTATCATAATCTTGATTATTTATATTATAATATCTTTTTTGGGATAAACTATACTCACACCAAAATATATAGATAGATTTTAGGAGAAATAGAATTTGAATTCAGGCATACAATCATTTTGTAT